>CM040759.1:7102214-7684714 GCA_022829145.1 Albula goreensis | reverse complement strand
ATAGAAGCGGTCTGATGTGAACTGATGCCCGAGCACTTGGGCCTGGTCTGGGAGCTCTGTGAGTGTGCAAACACATTCATCTTCTACATCCATGAATACTACGAGAGATCGACATTTTGGAAAATTAATTAGGCCAATGGTAGTTTGTCTGACCCTATTTTCGTGCTTTGCTGCAATACGCTTTAAAGATAGGAGGGTGTCATGTGACCTGTGCGATTAAATTATTTTTAGGTATTTTTGCTTTTTTGTTTGTTTTTGTGACGTTTCTGAACTTCCACTCATCCAGCTGGATGATTTGTGCATTCTTCACCCTCACTGAAACCAGCCCTCATACTCTAAAAATACACAAATTCACACAGATACATCAGCATGACCAAGACTCTGTATCCTCCAAGTCTCTGTATTCCTCCAAGTAAATTCTCAAACTCTGTCTTAATAAAGGTCTTATACCACTGCACGTTGTTTTGAAACAGGAAGACAATAATGACCAAAACTGCTTTGGCGCATCGCATTCTGAGCGTGATCAAAAGCACTGAAATAAATCTATATGCAACACACAGCCTAAAAATTAAGCCACACTGATTTGTCAAAGAGTCAATGCACCCTATTTTCCAAGGCCAAAGGTGATTGCATATTGAAAATTCATATTGAAAAGTAAAATCATTTGTCATAACAGACATGCTATTGCTTGCTTGATTCAGATATTATTGATACCACATAAAACACAAACAAAAACACTCACAAACTGAGGGCAGCAGCATAACCTTTTTGCTAAGGATTGGCCTTGTGACCAGATGGAGTGGTCTATGCAGAAAGTCTCAGACTGTAATCCTTGGTGGAGCCGTGAGGTGTGACTGGAGAGGGGGTTCTGTGGCAGACCTGAGCCTCGCTCCTCTCTCGCTCACATAATCAATATCTGGTGTAAACACTGGGGATCAGGTAAAAAGACTCCTACTCTCAATTTTGAAACCACTGTGCTGCGTAACAGCTGGCTTTTATTGAAAAACACTGATTTTCAAATTCAGGGTTAGATGAACAACAAAACAGCAATTCAAAAGGACAGCGGATACTGGCACAACCTGGTAAAACATGTCAGCGGTCAAAATTAAACTTGCTGCAATCAAATACCTGAGCTTCCTCTCATAAGTGAAGTGTCTGTATGCATTATTCTACTGCACTGATGCAAGCTGCCATTCTGGTTCTACTAATTTCCCACTATCGTCCTTCCAGTTCCAACACAATGCAACAGCAGGTTGTGATTGAACAAGTCAGGGTTGCAGAGATGGACACCCCACAGCACAGTTTCACTGCCTGCTTTCAACACTGCAGGGTACATGAGCTGAGACAGAGAGAAAGAGAGGGAGAGAGAGAGAGAGAGAGAGAGAGGGAGAGGGAGAGAAGGGGATATTAATGAGCAGTATTCTGTCAAATGGCTGCCCTACATCTTCACCAAATGAGAGAGAGAGAGAAAAAACAGAGGGAGAAAGAGAAGAGGGGAGGGGAAGAGAGGGGAGAAGGGAGAGAGAAATGAAAAAGAAGGAAGGGAAGAGATGCAAGGAGGGAGGATGGTGTGAGAAGAAAGTAGAGCAGCTGGGGGGATGAAGAATTAAAGAGGAGGAGAAGGAGAGAGGGGTGATGTGGAGAGACGTAGGATGGGGGGAGGGACTGAGTGTGAAAAGAGTCAGAGAAGATCTGAGATGAAAAGACAAGGATGCAGATCCTACTGCCTCGATTAGGATAGGGGCAGCGAACACCTGAAATCTGCATGTGCGTGTGTGTGTGTGTGTGTGTGTATGAGAGAGAGAGAGAGAGAGAGAGGAGGGAAGATGGAGGAGGGAAGACCAAAACCCATTGGGAGATGTGGTGGAGAATGGTGACAGCAGGTTTTAACCATGCAATTTCAGCCCCACACTCCACATTTGGTCTCTTCCAGTACTGTTATTTTAATGTTCTACCAGTTCACTTAAGCGCTAAACCTATTACGCTAAATGATAACAAACTGGGTTTACATCTTAATGACTGCTATTCACATCATATTTAGAGTTCCAATTTGCAAAAAGACTGACCAGGAGTGACCTGGAGTCCCCATTTCTGGAAGGAAAAAAGTTATCACTACCACTGATGCGTGAAACAAACATTTTTAATGTAAGGGTAAAATATTTTTTTATCTGTACAAATAGCTAAAAACAAATGTCATATCCATCCATGCAAATTATGTAAATTATGTAAATTTTTTAATTCCCTTTGTTTCTGTGGGACCTGATTTTATTCTGAGTACCCAAAATCCAACTACAATGAACCATGAGTCCAGGGGATGGCACAGGATATGGCCAACACAACCAAAACACTGTGTTACACATTGTGAGGGGGTCGTAGCGCGCTTTTATCGTTGAAATGTAACATACAAAGAGAGGGCGGTATTAAGATGCTCAAAGCTAATGTGTGGGTAAAGGGGAGATACTGCCGCAAGAAAATGACAAGAAAGTCACGTGTGTGTGTGTGTGTGTGCATCACTATTTAGGTCTCAGAATCCTCCCCCAATCTGCATTAAAATGATCAAAGCCATTACAGCACAAACAAAAATAGGTTACTGGATATTTACATCATTAAACTGCAGTTTATTCTCATGTCTAATTTTAGTACATTGGCTTGGAGTGGGAAATATATATAAAAATATATCCTTTAGAAAAAACTGAGTGAGTGTGAGCGCCGGTGTGCAGGTGTGATTTTGTGTGTATATATGTTCATGAGTGTATGTGGGTATATACATATGTGTGTGTCTATGCACATTTGTGAGTGCATGTGTGTGTCTGTGTCCACACATGTGTGCGTGCCCTTACGCGTGTGTGTGTGTGTGCCTGTGCATGCGTGGGTGTGAGTGTGCATGTGTGTGCACGCGTGCATGCCCATGCATGTGTGTGTGCCAGTGCATGCATGTGTGGGTGTGTGTGTGTGTGACAGCGCAGAGGGACTTCTCCCTCAGCCTGTTGAGAGAAATCCCGCGGCAGTGGCGGGGCTGTCCCAGAGGCTGGCTGCAGAATGGAGCGGCCCTCACTGCAGCCACTCCACTTACCCAGCAGTCACCAGCGAGCTGGAGAAAGGCCAATAAATAATTTAGATTCTGCAGATTGAATGTAGATCACTGACTCCACACGAGGAGGAGGGGAAAAAACAATCTGGAGCTGCTCCTGCCTCTCTCCTCCCTTCTCCCCTCTCCGCCTCTAACTATCCCTTCTCACACAAGCTTGTGTAAATACACAACAACATGCACAATTAGCACAGAATCTCTACATGTAAAGCAGCATGTTAATGGCACACGCACATACACACCCACAAACACATACAAAAGCACATATGCACACAGAGATGTAGTGCATAGACACACACACACATACACACACACACAGACACACACACACACACACACACAGGCAACCCCATTTCCACAAAAGTTCCCAGCAATACCAGACATGTCACATCTGCAGTGCACAGCTGTACAGCTGCCACTCTTTCAGACTGCACCGACGGCAACGACTGGTGAACACCGTTCAACTGCATGTGGCATAAAATGAAAGAATTCTTGGCTATTAAAGTACATTCCCAGTAAACAGATTGCAGAGATGTAATTTCTTACGTAAATTTCTGTTTAAAATGAACCATCCAAGTACTGGCATACCTGAGTTCTTTATCTTTTTTTAAACATACTGAGTGGTTCTCATAACTGGCAGTCGGGTTACAAAATGGTGCACCGCCTTCTGTTCTGCCAGTCTGGCTTCTCATCTCTCCAGTGGGCCGGCCAGCACTGCACCAATATGCATACTTGGACTACACGTATGCACCACGACAATGCACTCACTAAGCAACACACCATGTGCTCACTTAGTATCTAACAAAAGCTCACACTATTGCAACACACTTATACACTACCTTAGTACTGCACTTGGGAGTGAACTTAGTACTGCTACTTGGGACGGCAGTCCCCAGCTCACAGAGTGCTACACATATATGCCCATTGAATACCATAGTAATGTTCTCACTTAGCATGATGACCATAGCTTAGTAAAACATATGCATGCTCAGTCAGAACCACACCCATGCCCTAGCTTAGCCTGTGGCAGGAGGAACCTTCCATTAACCCCTGTTCCTGAGTACGGGCCACTCATTCATTCACCGGTCCCAAACGAGTCTGTTCTATACGCAGGCACCCCGTGCTAACGTGCTAAAGATATTCTAAGCCTAGGAGCAGCAAGCTGTCATAACTGCTCATTTTGATGGGACATATTTAAGCACTGAATTCTGACTCCCTGTGCGTACGCCAATACAAGGATTCCCACCCTCCACTACACACATCTTCTGCGACCCAGACCTTATTAAAATATATCCAAACATATGGTTAGTCATATTTGTGCATGTGTGTGTATATGAAAACTGCATTTCATCAACACTTAAATATGAGTTTCAATAGAAGCATGAAAATTACTGATTCTGAAGGTCAAATGGAGCCCGACCAGCACATGTGTCAGTCCTAGAAATGGCAAAATTATTTAACGTGTCATAAATCAAATATGTTTGAGAAATTTGGTGAAAAGTGTTGACCATTATGATGCCATTTGCCAAGTCAAATGCCACACAAATCAAAGCTCGCTAACAGGGAATTAACAGCCACATATCAGGAATGTTGCTAAAAACCACAAAACAAAGACTGCAGGAATTACCAAAGAGCTGAATCTACACCTCTGTGACCCAGTCTCAACAAAAACTTCACACTGAGCTTCACAAAGCTGATTTGTATTGTATGGCTGACATTCGGAGACCACTTGAGACCAAGGCCAGTGCGCAACAATGCATAACCAGGTGTACTGAACACATAACCTGGAGTCTTTTTCCAGCATCTAAATATGTTTCATTTTGAAGTAAGCCAAAGGCAGTCTTCAACTCACACTGCCCGTTCCCAACTGTTAAACACGGCGGTGGATCTAACATGGTACAGGCAGCCATCTCATGTGAGTCATCGGGTCTGATTAAATACACTGAGGAATTATTGCCAAGGAATACAGCCAATACAAACCCATTTTAAGTGACTAGGTGCAAATATTGTTTCCTTGATATGTTCCCATTCTCCAAGATGATAATACCCCATACAAACTCTTAGTCAAATGCCTTCCATGGCCTCCCCAAAAAAAAAATATATAACTATCATGGAACCTTTTTGGGAAGTTCACACAGAACAAATGCAGTGAGTGGAGTAGTTTTCCATCTCTTAAAGGAACTGTAGGCTCTCCTTCATGAAGAATGATTCACCATCTAATTGGAAACAGTTCAAAACTTGTACAACAGCCTTCCAATAAGGACTAAAGCTGCTCTGAAAGGCAACATAACTATTCAAGTTAACTATATAAGTTAATAAATACTCACATATAGATTGGTGCTTTTGTTATTTTGTATGTGTCTATATGCTCTTCCTCAGATCCACCATTGTTTAACATACACCAAGTCAAACCTTGGGAATGCAGAACACAGAGTACAGGAAGCATAAAGTACACAGAATGCAGAGTAGATTTGTGCAAATGTGAGTTACACAACTCATCCAACACCGAGGGTGTTAGTGATATCTGACTGACGAACTGCGACGTACTCTTAAGGCAGTGGAAGGCAGCTGACTGAGAGGCGATGACAGCTGGGAAAGGTGAGCACGATCAGGCCTGCAGCAGCTCAGAAACAGCTCTCTGCTGGCCGTGTTCCAGATCACTCAAAAACTATGTGTTACTTTTTCCCCAATCGCCTTTTGTTTGTAATTCTGCAATATCAATGAAGTGAAAAACCCTCATGCCTTCAGTTTAATACTTGTCAATGTTGGTACATGCATGTGGAGATCACGAACTGTAGGCCACATTTTTTAAAAAAAAGCTTGCAGAAAACACACTCTCTGAGGAAAAGGAACATCGCTTCATGCAAACATTGCATGAAAAACTATTTTTGTACTTTGCATAGTTATAACCATGATCCCAAGAAATTAGATTTCTCAGTCTAAGTTTCAGTCTAAACTGACTTCATCAGTGTGCCAGTAATTTTCCGATGCGAGGTACAGTTTCACTACGACACTCATCCCAGTCACAGGTGGTTTCAAAGGGCATTCCCATGGCAATGATCCAAGTGGAATACAAATTAAAGTGTGTATCAAATTTTGTACCATTGTTGAAATCCACTCAGCTTATCTTTATGGTTAATGCTGTACGTTAAATGCTGTAGGTTAGTGCTGTAGCTGCTTAATGATCCAAATTGATGTGTCAGTGAAAGTATGAGAATATTATACATAATTAATACAGGTTGAGCATCCCTAATATGAAAATCCGAAATGCTCCAAAATCTGAAACTTTTTGAGCGCCGACATGACGCCACAAGTGGAAACTTCCACACCTGACCTATGCAACTTACGACCATCCGTACATACAACCAGAAAATAAAATACTGTATAAATGTAAAAAATAAAGAAGAAATATATGTAAATATAAAAATAACGCTTGGTTGTATGTCCGCCAGTGGTAACGGCTGCATGCTTAAGATAGTGACCGTCAGGTGATTTCCCGGCATTGTGCACATCACAGCATCTCTCTCAGTTATTGCTCTCAGTTGCCACACGGTAAGCGGTAAAGCGAACACATTTTTGGCAGTGTGTACATCCTCTAAGTGCTACATGTGTAGTTCTACATGCAATGCTAACACATGTCCAAATTAGGTCCATGTTGAGATACAACCGGCGGTCTGAACGGAACTCTGACTTATGTTGGGGAATGGCTGCAAATATTCCAAAATCTGGAAAAAAATCCATAACCTGAAACACTTCTGGGCCCAGGCATTTCAGATAAGAGATACTCAACCTGTATAATATCTATTGTTAAACAATTTTAATATTTATATATTGCATTCATTAATCCTCAGCTATTCTATTACAGCACGGATGAAAGAGTATCACTTTTCCACTTGGTTGGGAAAATGTCTGTGTTGTCACTCTCTGTCACGCTCTGTTTTATGGGTTTCTCTTCATCTATTACACCTGACTGTTGCCCCTCCCCCTCTCCACTCTCAGGCCACTCCCATCCCAGTACTGCTCCAGTTAACAGCATGGGGTGTGTCCATGGCCCAGGGGGAGAGAGGATCAGCAGGAGAGAGCCCGGGACAGAGACAGAACTAGTTAGAGAGGGTGGAGTGGAAAGAAAAAGGGGAGAGGAGGATACAGAAAGAGGGAGAGTGAGAGAGTCGTGAGCAGTAGAGTGAAAGCATTTCTCCAGCGCTTTCTGCTGCCTGACTGAGTTAGCAGATGGCGACAGGCGATGGTGGCATTTGAAGGAGGGACACTGATCCCCTGCCTGGCACTGAGGCCTTGCCACTCCCAGTAAAAAAACACACGTACACATACACAAACACACATACACACATACACAGACACACACATGAATGCATACACATACACAAGCACACATGCGTATGCATGCATACACAGACATAAACACTCAAACACACACAGTACGTGTACACACACATAAATAAACACACAAACACATGGGCACACACAAACACACACTCACATAAACATGAAAATGTATACACATATAAACACACAAACACACATGCACACCTGGCACGCACACGCACACACTCACACACACACACACACACACACTGAACTTTTGAAATGGACCCAAGATGCTGGAATTTCAAAGCAGGGTGGAGAAACGGGAATGGGAATTAAAGAACAAGGCTGAGAAATGGCACTGGAATATGGCACTTCAATATCCAAACTGGGGGTTAGATTGGCCCTGTAATTTAACCCTCCTATGATGTGCAGGTCAAATCTGACCGATTTACAACTTCATAAGGTCATAAAAATGTTTTCTCTGATTACCCCAAGGCCTGATGATATCCTCCATACTAGATAGTTGAACATATAAAATTTCTGATCACCACATTCACTGAATTTTCAGTGGTTTAATCAACTTTGTAGCACCTGTGGTGTTCACGGTCAAAAGTGACCGGCATAGATAATGAATGGGTAATACTAGATTATTTTCATTTCTTTCCATCCACACCAACAAATGGACGCACACACACACACACACACACACACACACACCTATACACATACACAAACAGACACACACATTGCTGAAGTGACAGTCGACAAACGCCTGGTCCCTTTCAGAGGTCGCTGCCCCTTCAAGCAGTATATTCCAAGCAAACCAGGCAAGTATGGGATCAAGATCTAAGTGGCATGTGATGCCAGGAACAGCTATGCCTGGAATATGCAGGTCTACACAGGGAAACCTACTGATGGAAGGCCAGAAAAAAACCAGGGCCAGTGTTGTGCTGGACATGACCGTTGGTCTCAAAGGGCATAATATTACATGTGACAAATTTTTCCCATCATATGGACTTGGTCAGGAGCTGCTGAAACAGAAGCTCACCATGATGGGGACATGGTGGAGAAAAAACAAGCCTGAGCTTCCACCAGCATTGGTGTTGACCAGAGGCAGAGAGGCACTCTCCTCAAAATTTGCTTTCACTGACGCACACATCTTGTGTCGTATGTTCCGAAGAAGAATGTAAATGCCATCCTGATGAGCACACAGACAATGCTGTCAGCACCACGGAAGACAGGAAGCCCCATATCATCCAGGACTACAACAGCAACAAAGGAGGTGTTGACTGCCTCGATAAGGTAATGCATATCTTCATCTATCATGTATTTTATTTTACCTTTACCGGTGTAAAGCATTCAGATTCAGTATTGTTTCTAATTTCTTCTTTGTTGTTTCTTTCATCACAGCTTACAGGTACATACACCTGCAAGCGAATGACAGCACGTTGGTCTGTGGCAGTGTTCCACAACATCCTGGCTGTGTCTGCGCATAATGCATACGCGGTGTGGATGGCGATCAACCCAGCCTGGAATCGGGAAATGCTTCAAGAGAAGTCTTTTCCTGGAAGAGCTTGGGAAAGTTTTAGTGACACCGCTCATTCAGCAACGACAGCACCTTCCCCGCACTCCAGCCTCTTCTAGCCTGGTTAGGAGTGTACAAGCCCCAGCTACTGCCCCAGCCCCCCCATCAAAGATAGGGGCAAAAGAGGAAGAGATGCCAGCTCTGTGCCCCAAGAGACAATAAAACAAGTCACCTGCTACAAATGAGGTGCCTTTGGCACACTCCAACCTGATTGTCCAATGCCACTCCTGTGTGTGAACACACGCACGCATGCACACACACACACACACACACACACAGTCATGTTGATTTTCTGAATATAGTCTCCATTTTGATTGTTATTATAATTTTTTATGTTGATTTTTTGCATGTTTATTGCAGTTTTTCATGTTCATCACTAGTTGGACATCTTGTTTACAGCATTAAAATGTGCTAAATAAAATTTGATGATGATTATGTTTGAATTATATTTTTTTGTTTAATGTAAGAACAGTTAAACCAGACCGGTCAAATTTGACCAAAGTAACCAAACCAAAGTAAGGGGGGAAAAACGAACATAATACAAGCACTAAGAAAAGAGACCGCCACTGGAATACCCGAACAGAAATGAGCACTGGAGAGGGTCATGGGAATTTAGAACCAAGGAAAAGAGATGCCACTGGAATGTATCTCCATACTATCTGAGCTCAGTGAGAGACAGTCACTGGAATATCAAAGATGGGAGGGAGATGGGCACTGGAATTTAAGAGCAAGGAGATACGTCCACTGGATTGTCTGAACCAGGAGAGAGGCAGACTTTGGAATCTGGGAGATGGGCAGACACATGGGTGGTAGAATTTGGGAAGAGACCAAAGAGGAGGCACTGGGATATACAAAGTGGGACAGGGGCAGTCACCGGAGACGTCAGAACATAGAGCACTCAGAAAGAGAGCAACAGCGGGCACTGGACTCTCTACGAAAGGGGAAGAGCTGGATGCTGGGATAGTTCCTCGCTGCTTAGAAGCAGCTTTCCGAGGCACATGGGAAAACCAGCGCAATGCAGAGGAGAGGGATGGGTGTGGGAGCAGGGCCAAGACGGCCCAAGCCCAACGCAAATGCACTCACACGCCGTGGGCCTCTGTGGTCCCCCACCCACTGTCCGCACCCTGCAGCTAAGGGGCTGGCCACAACACCCGGTAACATCCGCCCCTACAAGGCATTCAGCATGGAGCACTGCACAACAGCCCCAAATGGGGACTGTAAGACACACACATCTTTTCACTCAAGACAGGGGAAATGTCGGTGGGAAATTCTAAATTCAACTGAAACCCTGGGCTCCAGACAGCCAGCTCCCAACATTAGCCTCTAATATCAACACCCTGAAAAAGGCCATACAGACACTGCTCTGGACTAGGACTGCTGGCCTCAACAGGACCTTGTGTTTGATAAATGCAGGTTTTCCTAGTCAAGACCCAATCCACAGATAAAAGACCAAGCTAGTGCCTGTGAGGAGAGCCACTTAAACACTGGGTTAATTCTGAAATTTGATTTTTTGGATTTTGTGCAGCAGTTTGATTTCTCTCAAGTTTTTCCATTGAAGCATTTTGGCACATAGAAGCATTATTCCTTTTTAATAATAGTCATAAGTCATGAGTTCTTTTATTAAGATGCACTTGATTGTGTCTTTTTCTGACATGGAAAAGTGGCACTTCCGAACATATCAGACACTCTTTAACGCTCAATCCATGCAGCATGATATAATCCAGCCATAGGGTTTTACACACACACTTTCACACAAATAGGCACACATACACACAGACACAAACACACATACAGAAACACAAACACTGACATGCACACACTAAGCCACACACAGGCACACAAACACTGACACACACACACCTACACACAGGCACACAAACACTGACACACACACACCCACACACAGGCACACATACACACACACACACAAACACACACAGACCCACACGCACTCATGCACGTGCATGAGCTAACACACTGCCAGCGTGTGCCACCACACATGACATTACACTTGCACAGCAATGTAATCTGCAAACAGATGGTCATGGGGAGACATCCCTCTCTTCCTCTCTCTGGGATGCAAATACGGTCACATTATCTCCACCGACCAATTCACAACCAATGTCTGTGCCATCCCCTCACGGTCCCAGAAGGCAAGGGACACAAACAGGTACATGCAAAACCCACCCTGTCTGAAACAAAAAAACCAGTTGAGGACCCTTTCACATGTCAGATTTTCACTAGTGAGCACATCCCTCCATTTCTTTCTTATAAAATCAGGCATAACCTTACACTGTAACAAACAGGCACATGTGGAGAAAACACTCAAGCACAGTACAGCTTGTCCTCGCTAGCAGTCCAACAAAAGTGCAATGGAAATGAGTGTTGCTTTAAATAGGCCGAAGTAAGCACAAAAATGTGACAATGCATAAGGCAGACAGGAATTGCAGTTTTAGATAAGTTTTATAATCTGACCACACTGTGCATTTTTTGTGAATTTGGTTAGAGAATCAGCAAGTCACCTATGCAAAATAATGAAATAAACCATTTCAAATTTCAAAATTCCAGAGACCAAAGTCAACTGAAATTCCAAGATGGCTGCAATTTCAAGATGGCCACCAATTTCACTGTCACACATTGAATACAATGACTCCAGTATACGCTGACTTTGCTTTAAAAATATTAGTTTGTTACTTTGGCTCTGACTCTACAAATCATATCTGAGGAGATCATTACATCCATTCAGGTCTGTAATGTTCTGCGGTTCAAATGTAACATGGAACCTTCACAGCTGATTTTTCAGCCCATCTAAATGAGAGGAGAGCAGGTTGATATTTCGCTAGCGAGTTCAGCTCTGGGATGGCTGTTCGGGCGCTGGGCACCACGGGCCATATGCGGAGTGGAGAGGCAGTGGTGGGAGCCGAGGGGGGAGGCATGTGTGTGGACACTGCCCCGAAGCCAGCTGCTTCAGCATGGGTGTGTGGTGTCCTCTGCCTAATGTTCACACGCTTGAAAAGGCAAGACCCCAGGGGCAAGCACTCATAGCTGGTGGAGCGACTCAGAGGAGGAGAAAAACCCCAGCATGCCATGCTGCAGCGTTCCAAGACACCTCCACTGTGTATACACTCAGAGTGTCATTCAGGGTACTCTGGAGTGACTTTGGTTTTTACGCGTTTAAGTCTGTCAGCGTCCGAGCTGGTAAAACAGCTACGATTAAACATGCATCCTCCTCAAGGGCCAGGGAGAGAACACACACACACCCCTACACACACACACACACACACACACACACACACACACACACACACACACACCCACCCCTACACACACACACACACACACACACATACACACATGCTCCCAGTACATACAGGCACTGAATCACTGCCATCTTGTCCTTTAGAAGCCCTCACATTGCAATATACTCTAAAGTAGGACTGGGGACTTGGGCCCATGCCACATGCTCTTATGCTGCCCTGAGCAGTAAAAAAAATGGCATTTGCTCTTTCCCTCTCCCTCCATCTTCTCCCTCTTGCGCAAGGCGCAGAGGCCGTACATGCTGACATCAGCAACCAGGCGCTAAGTATCGACACACGCCGCCTCTCCACCACGCCACAGCTGACACACCACCACCCCACCTCTTCCACACTGAGACGTGGTTCACCTACTATCCAAACCAGCTGGAAGTCACCCCCCCTGCCTCTCCAAAACCGAAACATGACTCCCTACCTCTCCACATCCACAATGCTTCTCTCTACATCTCCACAGTCAACATGCCACCTCCTCACCTCTCCAAAACTGAAATAAACCTCCCAGGTCACCTAAACTGAAATACACCTCCTCACCTCTCGAAAACTGAAATAAAACTCCCAGCTCACTGAAACTGAAATACACCTCCTCACCTCTCCAAAATTGAAATAAAACTCCCAGCTCACCGAAACTGAAATACACCTCCTAAGCTCTCCAAAACTGAAAAAATCTCATAAAATCTCCAAAACTGACAAACCTCATCACCTCCCCAAAACTGAAATAAACCCCACTAACTCATGAACCAAAACTGAAACACAGCATCCAACATTTTAAAAATGGATATATCCTTTCCCATCCCTTCAAATACCACATCATGCCTTATCATCGCTTCAAAACCAACACACTACCTCCTCTACTTCTTCAACTCCAAAACATACTTCCCCAAAACCAGAGCACAACTCCCTGTCTCTCCCAAATTGAAACATACCTCCTCACCTCACCCAAACTTACACAAATCCACCATCCCTGTCCTCATTCCCCCCCACCCCCGCCTCCACTATGGCAGCACTGACGAACCTCCTCCTTCCTTCTTCCCGGCATCAGCACTGTGGCTCTACCGCCTCCTCTCTCTCACCGCGCCACGGTAGCACCGACACACAGCCTCCCTATCTGGGCTTTGGAAAGATCATGCAGCGACCAGTTCGTGTGCCCTCCCTCCATGTTCAAACACACACATAACACACATGTCACTCACGCATTTCACTCCTCCTGCCACTCACTAAAACACACAGCACATACACACGCAAATACACACTGAAACACACATTCCGAAACAAGAAGATACAGATATCTCAATAGAGGTTACTACACAAAAGATAGCAGCGCTATTGGTGGCAGATCTACATTGCACTCCCCAGCTCACTGTACATAGGCACAAATCTGGGGATATCCTGGAAATGGAGGAGCAAATGGGAATTCACACTCTCAACACTGCACAGGAAATACCATCAAATAAACAGCAAGGCTGTCGATAAGCTCACACATAATTACAATGGCAGTAACAACATAAACAATTTTTAATATGCGCATTAATTTGAAGCAATTATTTATATTGGCAGATGTCTGTTTGAGAAATCCAATTAATAAGACATGATAATATGCCAATTGGTTTTTCTCTGTATTCTGGCACATCAGCCGTAGACCTAAGCAAAGCAATGCCTACTGCTTCTTCTTTTCATTCGTCGTAACAATAATCATTATTGTCAATGTCTTATTTGGGATATTAAATCAAATACTCCTTTTTATGTAACTATAAAGTAAGGAAATACCATTTACTGATAATGTAACATCATGGGCAGTTTGACACAGCATTATCGCCCTGCTTTCAAACTAACAGAAAATACCTAGCTGTTAATAGCGTGTGATATGTATTTCCCCAGTAGCACATCAAAAGTACAGTACCTTGGTTCTGGGGCCCAAATGTTGAATTAGAATTAAAAGGATATGGCCATTCGGTGATCTTTTTGGCGTATTTTCTCACCACGTTGTCTTCGCTGAAGAGAAACAGGGAGCGGTTGACTGTCAAGCAGTTCTGCCGGACAGGTATCGGGTTGTAGAGGGCCATGGTGCGGGCTCGCTGGGCCATCGATTGCTTGTACATCCTTTGGGCTCCTGGCGGGCCGCCCTGCCTGCTCCCGCCGCGGCCGGGGCCCCCCTGGCCAGGTCCCCCGCCATACCTGGCCGGTACTTCGTCTCCAAACCGCGCCATTCTACAGACACCAAACGCCAATCGTTACGAAGCAGCCGAGAAGGTGATGAACATTCAGTGCAGCCACACCACATTACATCCCATCTGCTTCAGGACATAATACATATACAAAGGTTTTTTTTCTTCTATGTCTTCATGGCAGAGACTTTCAGCGTGGGGAAAAATAACGAAAAACGACCATAGAGGGAACCTCTGTATATAAATAATAAAGTATTGATGTGCAAAATCAAAACGTGCGGTTGGCTGGCTGTAGGTCCGCCTATGAGAGCATAACAGTTCCTCTTCAGATGGGGTTTATCTTAAAAATAAAAACGAACATATTCCACTACATATGTCGATAAAAATGTGTTTTGTCTCTTTCAAACGACTTGCACCTTCGTTTTTTTTTCCTTTCCCCCTTTTTTTTTAAGAAACGCCTCCTCTTTCGGGGGTAAGCCAGGTCGATCCCCGTTTGCACGTCCCTTGGTGTATCAATTAATTACTCTTGTCATAATTACAATAACGATGATAACTGTCTCTCAATTACATAAATGTAATTATAATATAAAAGGAAACACATCTAATACTTTTCAGTAGTGCATATTGATTGTGGATGCAGTTAATTTATCTGCTTGAGTCAAATCGTTTTAATTGAAATGGAAAAAGTAGAAAAAAGATCTGTCGTTATCAATTTATTTGTGTAACATCCGTCGATGTTTTATACAGTAGAGCAGTATTCGGTCTCCCGCCGCCTACACTCGGATTGCACACAAACACATCACCGGGCTTCCCAGCAGATTGAACTCTGTACCATTTGTTGATGTTCGTTGATTAAAGATGATTTGCTTTTCGGAATCGTCGTTTTTTTTTTAAATGAAGACAGTATACTCTGAATGTTAATTATAAGATTGAAAAATGATTTCTTTTCACGATCAGGGCGACATCGTCTCAACCACGACCATCACCTACACTCCAGGGCTAGTAGAAAAATCAAGGTGTAATAAAATCCGAGGGAGAAGCATACGGGCATTGAAAGTAGCATCATCAATCCTGAGGAAACGGCTGCAACGACCGGAGTCTCTTACAACCTAGCATGTTCTCCCCCACCAGGATGGGCGCAGCAGATGAACCGCAAACCATCCCCGCCCCTCAGTCCCCCGCACCCTAAACCCGTTGTCCTGTCCTGCCTGTTCGCCTCAGATTCGCCTAGGGTTCTCGCAGTCCAGTTTCACCCCCGCGGGCGTTCCGCCTTCGAGATCAGCTTGAGAAACCAAATCGGAGAGTGAGAGGGAACGCGCGAGCTTCTGATCAGCTGGCAGGTTGAGCTACAATGAGCATCTGATAAATTTAACGCTCCCCGAGCGCCGTCCACAAATCTCTGGCCAGCCCTTGCAGCACATGATGCGCACACCCCCCACTGATTCGCTTATCCGCTCTCCCTTTCCAGCACAGCTCGCGCCCTCCGCAAAGAACCAACAGCACCAAACCTCGAACACTTTCCTTTTCTGCCTTTTTGACGGTTAAACTATGAATACATTCAGTGTTTCAGCACCTCGGAAGCTGCGTCTAACGGGACCAGCAGGGCGCTTGTGACACCTGGTCAAGAGGAGGAGTAAAAGACAGTCGTTGGATTTTTTGGTTCGGCAACATGTTTTTCATCGACAGCCTGGCGGATTCTGTGTGTGTTCATGCGTGTGTAAATGTGATAGCACATTACAGTGGCGACAGAAAATTTGGTCTGAGGGGCAGGTGCGTATGCTTAAATAACAGAGCAGGTCTCCGGGGACCTGCGCTGTTCCGTGCGGGAAGGCGAAACTTGACAGTCTATTCTTAGCAGAACACAGAAAGCAGAACACAGAAATTAATTAAAACAGAAACAAGCTTTTGGTTACTTTTTCAAACGTCAATTTTGCACACTAGTACTGTACTATGTACTGACAACCAAACCTGCTGGGTTCTCTCAGCCTGTCAGCATGGTTGCAGGTGCTAACAACCTCTGCATTTATAATTAACGTAACTGAACATTATTAATTACAATATTCATTATTGATTCATAACTGGCATACTCCTTTATTCTCACTCTGATTCATCTGAAAAATGTTTTTCTTAGATAGATCAGAGGAGTGATCTCTGACAACGGCTACTGAATGAACAATGCTCCCAGGTCTTCTACACACTGTTTAGTCACTGGTGCCATAGGTACTGTCATGACTTACTCATATTTGACAACATTTCTGCAGACAGACCATAATTTCTGCCGATGATTCACAAACCTCCGCACTGGACCATGGGGCAGCTCTATCGTAAGTAGCCACCACATGAATGTCCAGGTGAAAATCTCTCCTGATTGTACAGCCCCACGATTTGCGCCTCACGTTGGATTGGGCCCTGTGTCACTTCTCTGCGACCTAATTTAATCCGCCTCAGACCAAATAGCCAAGAAGCTTGACATCAATTGAGTCCCAGTGGATGGAAATTCGGGCCAGGAATACATTTGGTGAGGTCTGAACCAACAGACAGGCTTTCGCCGGACGGAAATAAACCTGACCCTATTATTGTGAAAAGGCTACCAAATGAACAGGTGTATACCTGATATCTCAATGCATTGACTGATTGGTTTGATTGATTGGGTAATCTCCTCAAGTACATGTATAGATGTGTGGTGTCATGCAGCGCCTGCAATATGAGCCCAACAATTGAGTCGGAAATAGCATTGATTGCGAACCTTAGTACTCACTGCCCACCAGAAAGCCCGTTTTCCTGAGATACATAAATAGCCTTGTTCTATTCTGGCTCTGTTTTCCAAAGAATTTTATATATTTTATCATCGACCCTGTTGCTTAGGGTTAGTCTTTTGTTATGCCTTGTGCATCCTATGAAGCCAGAGGAAACACTGTCTCCATGTCCTGCCACTAAATGCTTTAACTTTCAATATCTCCACTCCCTTTCTTTAACCGGACAACAAGGCAGCAAGTTTGGGTTCTTTTTTTGGGTCTGCAGAATCACCAACAGCTTCAACAACCATCACAACAAATTACTATTGGGGTCAAAGCTCGTCTAAGCATCTGTGGCAAGGAGACTCAATTTCACAGGACACACTGAGCGTTGTGTGTCTCTTGGCGGCAATCCAGTAAATATAAATGAATACTGCACAAACACAGAGTTGAGCATGTGGTTTAGATTACATTACATGCATTGCAGTGTTCACACAGATTTTGATATTGTTAAGGTACACAGCATGTAGGGGTGACAGTTATTCGTATTTCATTACAAGGCTAAGGGAATACAACAACTGTCAATTCACATCTTAGTCAGACATGAGGTGTATTTCTCTCCCTTTAGCATGCAATTACTAAATTGTACAGAAAACAACAAATCACTGCATTTAATGATACTCTGTTATATACCAGTAAGCCACTGGGTTTAATGATCGATGGCGGTCGGTTAAAACACCCAGTCTAGACAAGAATGTTTGACCGTAGGAACACTGTAAGATCCCAAGGGAAAAAGCTGAACTATTATCAAAACACAAACTGTAATTACCATAATAATGCCACCACTTGTGCTGATTATCCATCTAACATCAGATCAAATCAAATGTATTTTGTATAGCACGTTTCAAAAACATTTCCCACAATACACGTTAAAGTAGACCCTGGCTTTAACCCCCGCAAAAGTTATACTGTGGTGACACAGTATAAGCAAGGAAGGAAAGTCCCTATATAAAACATATAGGAGAAAACCTATAAAACAGATAGGAGGAGCCAGACTAGAGAGGGGGAGCCCAGTCACCTCTGACCGGTCCAGGGTGTGATTAGTAATGACCAACATGGTCAATCAGCTAAATGTCAATTCAGTTTGTCATGACCAAAACAGTCAGGGAAGCAGCAACTGGTTGTGGTAGCCAAAGTGTGGGCTGCATACACAACTAAGATTCTTCACATATACATACAAAATACATACAAAAAGCAACTCCCTTTTCTGACAGAGAGGGCATACACAGGTGCAATTTGGCATATCTAGTTATATAATGACATACTGAAGCCATTAACATCCACCAGCTACCAGGTCAATCAGTTAAAGTGACAGTGCAATCAAAACTACAAACTGCTGTTTTAACACAATGGAGACCTTATCTTATTTGTTCAAGTTTAACCATGTGAACACTGATGCAAATACACCGTAATCTTCTCTCTTACTTATCTCTTCTCACTGGAGGTTTTCAATGAAGGTGTCATTTTGTGATGTTGGAAGTTCTTATTAATTTAACCATTCCTAAAAAGGGAAAGCTGACCACCCAATTCTCTGTATATGCACTTATGTAAAGTAAAGGGCACCCTTCATTCCTTGTATGGGAGAAATTTGATGGTGGTCTATAAATTAACATAAAAATGGCTGCCAGTGCCACTTGTGTCTTAATCAGTTGTAGGGAAAGAAAAATGATGTGTATTTAACAGCATAATTAACTTAAACACCCTCCACTTCCTCAGGTTAATTTTAGTGGAATCATTTAGTGACCATTTTACAACATGACAACTTTTCCAAAATGGTGCCCACATCTTTGCAAAGTTATTACCCTATTAGCGCACTTCAAATAATCACTGCACTGAAATAGACAGTGCAGCTGGATGCTTATTAATAAACTGGACTTGAATAAACATGCTTGATGCCATATTGTAAAAACATCTGACCAGTCGTCTTGAACATACCTAACCACAAGCAGTATGTCCCTAAATCTTTCTGAAAGCAAATAAATAATAGTACTTCACTGCCCAGGCTGGGCTCTGTCTGTCAGTGAAGAGTAGCTAAAGTAGCGTTACTAAAACAGACACACAGCAGAAGGAAGATGGGGGAAGGAGGGGTTGGGTCAGGTGCTTCCATAAAGTGCCTGTGTAAGCAATGTCAGTGTGAATTAATGAAAGGCATCAGTCTCACAACTGGGTCTATGGGTTCTTTTTGGACAGTCCAAACTCATGGCATAATTACACTAAAAAATCATACTATATTTATCATATTGAGTAATTGGTGGATCATTTATGTGAGAGCCCAGATTTGCGTAATATCTGTGTGAAAGGCAAAATTTTATTTTACCTCATATTTGAGGTTTCTGCAGTGCGGGAGGAAGGGAGGTCAGTCGTCATGTGAATTAGAGGAGTCACATGAAACAGCTTCCTCCTTCTAACGGTGGTGGGAGAGGGCTGCTTGTAAGGGGATCAAGTAGTTGGTGAGGGCGGGGAAAAGGCTGAAAAATGCTGAAAAGTGCAAACAGAAAAAATGACATGGCAGCAGTGTGCTCTGCCTTGCCCTGAAGGACAAGAGGAGATTGTGCGCTGTGGCACTGCTTCATTTAGCTGTGAAACAGGATGATCACAGACGCTGTGCGGTACAACAGGTCCTGATGGCGTGGACTCAAAACCTGAAGGTTGCAGGTTTTAATGCCTGATAAGGTGGAACAAGTTGTTTGAATCACGTGTACTGTGTTGATCGTGTGTAAAAAACATTCCGTGTCCATTTTTGCATCGTGTTTGATGCCAGAACTGAAAGCGTGAATCATCTGTAATGTATTTCCAGTCTCCATTGGTTCTGTAACCCACGCAAGTTATTCTAAATATAATGTGACCAAAGTTGTATTGATAATACAATGTAAAAATATTTTCTAAAATAGCTATTCTTAATTTCTAAATGGTCGTGTGTTTGGAGATGCATGTTTAAAAAAAAACACAGCTTTCACACAGAGCAGAACATCCTTAGCTGCATGGTTCAGTCTGAATACACATACATTGATGGATAAATTATGCCAAAATGGGACCACTGTACAGATATGAGACTTAACAGAGAGCCATATCTAGTGGACCCTCATGTGTCTCTCATGATGGAGGCGGATGTTTACTGCTAACCCACGGGCTAATGAGAGAAGGCTACTGGACATTCCATATCACTGGGAAATATTATCACCAGTTATATGGAAGATTTTTTTACCTATCGCCTGTCTGATATTTTAGTATAATCAGGTTAGGAAGACCAAAGTAGCCAAGAGAAGGATGAGGTTTTCTGGAAAAGTAAACCGGAACAGCTGATGCATCTGATTCATCGCTCAGAAATTATGCGTGCCGGAGTGGAAAGCTTTATTGGCCGAGATACATATACACAGCACGCAGGTTGTGCCAAAAAAGGGCGTTTCAAAAGGAAGTTAGCCCATTCCGACAGCTGCAGTGCGGCGTGTCTATTTACCAAGCAATGGAGCAATGGAGAAGACCAGAGTGGCCACAAGAGGGTGCTGTAGTGGCTTCTGATGGTAAATGTCTGCCCTGAAGTCCGAAGCTTCAGAACTCGGCCTGATGTGAACTACAGCAAACCTCTCCTCAGTCGCAATGTCCAACAGCCTGTAAATATAACCAGTAAATATAATGGCTTTGAGAGGGTCCTGCAGCCCTCTCAAAGCCACACCCATTCATAAATCTCACCTGTATTTGTTCCAGTCTTTCAGCCATTAATTCATTTGGTTGAGTATTATTGGGTGATGGTTAGACTAAAAAACAATAAACTAATATATTATTAATACCTAATTTGATCGTTTCACTATGCTCAGACCAACAATGGCTGCTTTGTGCTGAAAAGCGTTGGTGTTTTTGTTTTTAAATAGTGACAAATATGCTGTTTTTGTTTTAACACAGTGACAGCTATGTCAAACTAATTAAAGGTTTTTTAAACATCTGATTGTCCCTCTTACATACAGTGTGCCTTGAAGCTCAGTAAGCCAATCTTGTCCAATTTTGGCTTCTTGTTCGTCTTTTATCTTAAGGTTAAGTTTGATCAGTGCGAACATACAAAGCAGCTCTGTATTACCTGATTACCCTTCTTTAAAGGAGTGCAAGATCGCTCCTTACAACATCGTTCTTTAAGTTCCCTGATATATCAGCCTGCTTAAAGAGAGATGAAGGTTGTGAAATCCCTGATGGCCACACCAGTGCTGACTGTGGCAATGGTCTAGTTGGACAGTGTGTAAATGGTTGAAGTCTTGGCCAGGGAGGGAGGGATTTAGTCCTCAGGATTTTCCCTCTCTTTTTGTCTTGATAAGTTAACCTGACCAATGTGATCTGCCTGCACATACTCTCTCCCAGCACAATGACTATGCAGCTGAGTGGGTGCTCTGCATAGGGAAGAGACCACTTGCACATGCTCTTTCGTATTGCTGAACTGGCAGAAGATTTTACTGTGACCAGGCAGGCCTTTGCACACCAATATGAATTCCCAACTGGGAGTGAAGAAGATGTAAGTTGGTCACAAAGAGAGGTGTGAGCACATGGGTGATTCTTCCTAAAGAAAGATCAAGCGGAGTGTGCCCACAGGCGGGGTATGTTTCTTTCCAAAATCTTGTTCACAGGGACACGTTCACCTGGGGTGAATTAGGGTTTGGGTAGTGATGTAACAGTGTGTGGAAGTGTTTTTCTGCCTGGCCTGTAAAACAGCCAAGGAAGGCATCCCCACCTATGAAAGCATGCAGTGGGATGGCTTCAAAGCCCAAAATAAACATTCCCCAAAAGCCCTCCAGGTACTCTCTAATGAAGACTGAAAGGTCTTATATTAATGAAATGGTTATTTTTGTCATTATTTGTGTAAATGTTGTGTATTTGTGTTTGGTTTATGTGTATGTTTGCATCAACACCATGTTTCGTCATCACCAGATGTATCCAATATGCATTAATAAGTGTTCACATACAGTAACACTGTATGTATGGTTAATGTGTTTGTGTTAATGGTGTGTGTCTCTTACTGTATATACACTGTACACAGTGTATATGTATGTGTGTGTGTGTGTGTGTGTGTGTGTGTGTGTGTGTGTGTGTGTGTGTGTGTGTGTGTGTGTCTGGACCAAAGGCCCAAAGCGTGAGATTCAGTCGCTGTGTCTTGAGATGCAGCCAAAAAAGGATTCTCAACTCAATGATTCATAAAGCTGAATTATTCATGGCAGGGATGCATATTAGGCCCTGCACTCACTATTAAACTTTGATCTGTTTAACTCACTGCAGGAACTTCTGGATGTTTCAGTGCATACCATTGTGTGTGTGTGTATGTGTGTGTGCATGAGTGCATGCGTGTGTGTGTCTGTGAGTGTGTGATTGTGTGAGTGTGTGTGTCTGTGAGCCTTTGTGTATGAGTGCGGCTTTGTGTGTCAGTGTGCCTGTTTGGGTCAATGTGCCACTATGGATCAGTGTGTCTATCAGTGTCTGTGTGTGCATATGTGTTTTGAGCTTTTGTGCATGCATGTGCATTTTCCTCTTTCTGTATGCATGTGGGTTTTTTTTATTCTGTGTGCATCTGTGTTTTCACCCTGCATTTTTGCGGTCCTTTCTGTTTTTGTGCCTCTGTATGTGTGTGCCTTTTTGTATTTCTGTACATGTGTGTGCTTGTGTCTATACATATTTGATTGTGTCTCTTTTATGAGTGTGTGTGTGTGTTTGAGTCTCTGTATATGTATGTGTGTGCGCATGTGTCTGTCTGTTCAGTGCCCTGCTTTTACATTTCCATCTGCTCCTGGGGTCAGCGCCCCAATGCTGAGATGGCGCTGGGTATTTGCTGGATTGGGGACAGAACCAGCAGAATAGGAACCGGCACATGCACGTGCGCATGAGAGGAGCTCAGCCAGAACACTGGCACTAATGAGGCCAAACATGCTGAAGTTATTACAGACAAGCGTGCCTGCGCTGGCTGTGCTGGCTGCAGCTGGCTGCGCTCAGACGCTGCTGTGCAACTCCTGCAGCCTGATGTCTGAGCTCCACCGCTCCTCCATTCACATTTTAATTCTACAAAGTGCCCCGTGGCACGGCGCTCGTGGAGACGGGGGCCCGCAACACATAAAGTTTGATCGATTGAGTGACTGATTGAATTCGGTGCATTGCAGTCACCGATGCTGGTGACGGAGGGGTGTGTGTGAGTGTTGGGGGGGTTATGGTGGGGGGAGTATTGAGGGCGGTGGGGGGTTGGAACAGGATGCTGAATGACCAGGTTGTGTCATGACAACATCGATGACGCGTCGCGTGGGACCAGAGTGGCGCGGGACCTCCCGGGGGAGATGTGTCCGAGCCCTGCGGCGGGTGCAAATGAGTGTGGCGTGTGGGCGGGCCCGACAGGCTGCGGTCATGACCACACACTGTCTGCGCAGCTGCAGTTACACTCAGCTTGCAGAGTGGAAAGACTGTCCTGCGCAGCACATCTCTATGGGCTGCCTACAGACACAGGGATGCATGGGCAACACTGTCCACTCGCTCTACCATGCAGGTACAACCAAGGGTGTTATGGGAGTCTCTCTGTACCTGATGTAGCCATCTTAAATTAGCGATCACCTTCAGTCACCCTTAGCACTGATTAAGGAACTGGGTTTTGAGGGTCAGCCTTTGGGCAAGGCACTCCTTCTGTGAATATCTACCTGTGAAGCTGAATAACATTGTGTACTATAAGCTATAAAATGCCACGGATAAGAGAATCTCACAAGAAAATAAATAAAAAATAATCACTCTCTTATCTTCTTTCTTTAGCGCTTAAGATTTCTTCCCAAAGGCCCCGTGAGATTTGTTTAGTTACATATTTGACTGGATGTGTAGTTGAAAACTGCCAAAGTGAAATGGGAGTTATCAAGATTATAGCTGTTGCCACGGTGACACTCTAAAGAGTGTTATTTCTGGTAAGAGCACAAACACAACTGAAGCAATATTCTCCTGGTGATGCGGTTTTTTTCGGTCTGGCCTGCTCTTTCAGGACATCTACGTAGGGCTGGGAATACTGAAAGAACACACTGAGCCAGCGCCAGAACTGAGTTTGACATCTGATGGGCAAGAAATAAGAACAGAACACAAAGGAGGGGGGGAGTGTGGGGGAACGCAGAGAGAGAAATCGAAAGGGACTGCAGCCGGTCCTCAGTAATTAGGAGATTGGTATTTTTTGGCTGTTTCGCGTGTTTTTAAAAGGACTGAATGTGTATTAATTGATCTGCTGATTGATGGGGACTTTTGGGGGGGACTGGTACGCTGGCCTCAGCTAATGTGTCAAACTCTGCTGTGGAGTAAGCAGCCAGCCATGGACTGTCAGCATTTACACACACACACACACACACACACACACACACACACACACGAACACACCCACCCCACGCGCACACCTCCTCATCCAACTAATACTACCCTAAGCCATGAGAGAGAAAGAGAGAGAGAGGGAGAGAAAGGGGTGACAGAGTGAGACAGAAAGTAGTAATGGTGTGAGCAAGTATAGGAGGGAAAGAGATTAACTTGTGAAAGTTTGTGAAAGAACAGTGTGATGTTTTGAGAGAATGAATGACAGAAAAATGTGTATGAATGTGAGATAATGTGGAACTTGAGAAGTGAACAAGAGGGAGAATAAAAGAGAGAAAGGGAGGGAAAAAATATATGTGTAAGAGGCAAGGAAGAAGAGCCAAAATTAGAGTGAAATAGATTAATAACAAATGGGATAGAGAATATGTAAGTGAGAGTGACTGCCACAGTGATACTAGTCCAAAGATCCCAAAGACCCTCGGGCCAGCTGGCTCTGAGGATCGGTGAAAAGAGCCACATCAAAATCAATGAGCCTCAGAATCAAACCACAGATAGAAAAACCCCAAAACAACAATTAAGAGAATGGACTGTCGTTTGAAAGATAATGAAAAACAAACTGAAATTTCAAGACAATGCCCAGAGCTTTCTGCCCTCGCTGCAGGCACACAACCTTATACAAACTGCCCGTGTCATGAGAGAATTATGAGGTCAGCATGTTCTCCGTTTGCACATCTGCAGGTGCCCAGCCTGACCAGGCGTGGCCACTAGAGAGTAAAGACACCAACAAAGCAAGCCAGCCTGCTCCCCATCCTTCCCTGGCAAGGCTGGGCCAACTGTTGCGCACTAATGCAGATCTACAACCAGCAATGGTATGACCAGCACTTACGCACCTGATCACAGGGTTCATGCTTTGCTTTGCTTTGATATTTAGGAGGGGTCATGGAAATTCTTTTATAGTACCTCTTCCACCAGAGAATAACCTCGACTTGTTTTTTTATTGTAAATTTTCATTTACTTATTTGTAACATTGAGAAAAAATATGAATTCTTCATAAATTGAGCTCCCAGTCAAAGGCAGTAGATGAAGCTGTCAGTCTTGTTCAAAACATAAAATAATATGCTGTACATATTTTTCATGATTAGAAATATCATTTAAAAAATTAACTCAGCTCCTAAACACACAAATCCTAAACCCAGGGCCTTGGGTGGCTCACAGCCTAAAAGTTCCTGTTCCTGGCACAGCTGGTTCCATTTCCATTACCAGCTATGTATGAGGTCATTCATTGGCATGGAAACGGTCTGTTCGGTTTTACCCGGTAGAAATAGGGGTTAAACTGCTTAAAATCTGCTTGGACTCATTACTCTCTAGCGGCCTCTCCTGGCCGACCAGACACCTGCAGGGTTTGTGAACTGATGATATGTTGACTCTGTGTTCCTGCAACAGCAATAGGCAATGTGTTATTGATGTTTCATCTGGAGTGTGGAGCGAAGCAAGAGTTTGACATCTCATCTGTACAGCTTCCTCCTCCCAGGTCTGTGGGAGACCGTTTCCTAGGGAGGCAGAAGATCAGTAGCTCAATTCTGGCAGGAAAACGGGATAAAATACAAAAAAAAAAAATCCCAAACCAGTTGGAAAAGGATGAAAAGCAATTAATCTGGCAGTGGAACATGCATCATGCTGAAATTCCCTCAGGGACAGAGGAAACAAACGACTACTAAATAAACAGTGTTTGTGAAAATATACATGCATGTATACATGTGTATTGTAAATACTTATTTAAGTCCATACATAGTTTGTATAATTGTTGCTGTTTGTATAATTGTGGACTTCGTTTTGGCAGCAATATTGTTCACCAATGGAATGCTATTGGCATTGCTTCAGTCTGAGTTAGGGAAGTAGAGGGAGATTTTAAGAGTAAGAGAAAGAGGAAAGGAGTTTCAAAGGTAGAGTGATGGGGTGAGTGTGTGTGAGAGAGGGAGTGAGTGTGTAAGAGAGAGAGAGGGAGTGAGTGTGTGTGAGAGGTTAGGGGTGATGGGGTGAGTGTGTGTGAGAGAGAGAGAGGGAGTGAGTGTGTGTGTGAGAGAGAGAGGGAGTGAGTGTGTGTGAGAGGTTAGGGGGCGATGGGGTGAGTGTGTGTGAGAGAGAGAGAGGGAGTGAGTGTGTGTAAGAGGTAGGGGGTGACGGGGTGAGTGTACGTGAGAGAGAGGGAGTGAGTGTGTGTGAGAGGTAGGGGGTGACGGGGTGAGTGTACATGAGAGAGAGGGGGTGAGTGTGTGTGAGAGAGAGTGAGGGAGTGAGTGTGTGTGAGAGGTAGGGGGTGACGGGGTGAGTGTGTGTGAGAGTGAGGGAGTGAGTGTGTGAGAGGTAGGGGGTGACGGGGTGAGTGTGTGTGAGAGTGAGGGAGTGAGTGGTGAGTCTGGCTGAAAGCACTGACCACGTCAGCCCATCGATTCCTTCATCCATCCTTTTTGCTGAGTGCAAAAATCTCATCTAATGATTCACCGCTGACTGCCATTCAATTAGCGGGAAACACTCTGATCCCCATCCCGAAAGAGAGAGGGAAAGAGGGAGAGAGGGAGGGAGAGAGAAAACAGCTTCCGGGAGAAATTAAACCAGGGCCGTAATGAAGTGTTTTTGACATCTATGGAGAGCTGATCTCACAAACTGATGAGAACCTTTCCCAGAAGAGAGGAAACGACAGGATGGAGGGATGGAGATAAGGCTGAAAGCAGACAAGAGTAAAAAGGGGAGTGCTTGGGGAGGGGAGGAGGGTCGCTGTCAGGGGAAATGAGAGAAATGCAGAAGCAAACAGGAGGAGGAACACATGATGGAGGAGATGTGCTTTCTCAACACAACTTTTAGCATGGGAGAGAAGCAGGGAGGACGACCTCATTTCCTGCCAGTAAGGAGCGGGACTTTGAGAGCAGTAAACTGTTGCTAACCTGGGCGCAGTGAAAGTAGGCCAGGCAGTGCGCAAGGCAGCAGGGCGGTGGTGCAGAGCCTTGGACCGTGAGCCTCTTTCCCCCTTCCTGATTTAACTATCGATCTGCTCTTATGCACATTACAGTCAGAGCAGAGTGATGCATAAGGCTTTGAGCGCAGCCACTTCCTGTGCTCTTCGAGCCTCTGTGACATCATCCAGCAGCCTGCGCCCAGCCCGGATAAATCAAATCTCACTCTGCTCATTCAGAAAATCAGCAACCGGGAGGGCAAGGCACTCGTAATGGGGGAGGGTGGCAGGCTGCCAGTCAGGCAGGGCAGATCAGGTAAACAGACCAACATCCAGGGGGAAAACAAACAAACAAACAAACAAACCAACAAACAAACAGGTCTCATGTCCTGCCCACACCTTCCTGAAGACCCTCTCCCTAATCAGAATAAAAATAATTATAAGAAGAACAAGAGTAAGAAAAAGAAGAGGGAGAAGAAGAAAAAGACAAGAACTATAAGTAGAAGAATAAAACTAAGTAAAAGAAGAAGAAGGATGGCATTTATATATAGCCCCCCCCAGAGACACAGATGTACAGGACTACAGGGTACAACTGAGTTCTGCACTGTCTGCACAATTAGCTGCATTAAGTTCCTTTTTGGGAAAAATGCAAGCTTTACAAAGAGCACTATCTGGTTCATGATTACACCTTAACACAACAACATTTTGTGTTCTGAGTCACACTTATTACATCATTTAGACCAATCACTGTGTTGTTTTTTTAGTTCCACATGTAAATACTGGCTAAATATCTGGAGCTAAGAGCAGCTGGGCTTGCTCATTTTTTGTTCAGATCAGCACCCTTTTTAAAAGGTACAAAACGGCCTAAGTAAAGATTTAGGGACACTGTGCACTTGGAGGTGGAGTAGCTCAAAAATGATGTATGTTAAACCCATCACCCAGGCAAAATTTCCAGCCTCAGACTCTCTCAATCTACCTATCTCTATCTCTCTATCTAATAACCTCAGAGTCTATTGGCTAATTAAAATCCTGGTGTACCACAGCTAATGTGCGGTAAGCATTCTGATGCTAAAACTGATGCACCCGCCTCCCCCTGCCCCGGGTGAGTTCTCTGCTCTGGTCCAGTATGAGGCTGATGAGTGCCACACCTCCACCTGAATAGCATAACAAAAATTAAACAAATGTGACAGAGTTTTACCATCCTTATAATTACTATCCCAATGACGTACTGTACTACTACTACTACTACTACTGGGAGCTACAGCTGTCGTTAAGGTAGAATCTTATATTCCACAGTAAAATACTCTTTGCAGATCTACAATTATACATACAGTGGATGGATTACAGGCTAATGGACCAGCTCAAGCTCTGATACAGTGTTACTAAACACTGTTGCCTTCATCAGCTATAAAGCATTAATGAAATGTCAGGGCCTGTACATTGCTTTGAATTAAGTCCATGGATAACTGGATAAGATATTCTCTGAAAACCACTCCGTCCCTACCCTCGCACAAACACAAATCCAAGTACACACACACACACACACACACACACACACAGACTCAACAACATACAGCGTGAACTCTCCCTATGTCAGCACCAGGGCCCACAGGCAGTGCTGTTGTCTGCCATTTCATCTGAATTAGACTTTGTTTAATTCAGTCACCAAAGCAATCCCCTCAGAGCCTATGCTGTACAATCTAGATGATTATAATGATTAAAGCAATTAAGGGTGATTGATGAAGCCAATACAGGGTGTGTGTCTACCATTGTCATCATTATTATAGTACTCTGTGCAAGAGGGCTGTGTGTGTGTGTGTATCTATGCATGTTTGTGTTGTCTGGGCTGTGCCCAGATGCAGCAGCAAACAGATTAAAAAGGGCAAAACAAGGAAAACTGAAAAATGAGAGAAAGATAGAGAGAGAGAGATGAAATGAGAGGTGAGAAAGGACATGAGTAAGAAAAGACAAGATCAGATTGGGGGGGATTAAAAGATGAGGACAGATATGCTTTTTCATTACAACAGAAAGTATGTGAATCAAGCAATAAAAAAGAGGGTCAAACCAATGAAACAGCAGTCTTCTATTACAGTACATTGTGTACTGCAGTGCCACCCAGTGTCTCTGAGGGGTACTACATATACAATTATTCTAACAGCACACATTCAATTGGGCAGTCTGATCCCTAGTTGTTTTTCAACCTCCTACAACAGAGTGGGTTTTGAGTTCTGCATGATTCAAAGATACCAAATCGAATCTTTCAATCAAACACTGAACAAATGCACCACCAACCTTCAGTATATAGAGAAAATCAATATGAACGTTACAGTATTTTTCCCCTTTGTTTGCTGTTATATTTGCTGGGGGATTTAGGAAACTCTGACCCCCTGACTGAGCAATAAAACTTCAAAATAAATGGCTTTTAACCCACTGCAAGATTCACAATATGCATATACAAAACATCTACAATGTCAGTGTATTTCTGCTGGAATTTTGGTTAGTTCATCATAGGGTCTCATAAGGTCTGATTTATTACAATACAAAAATGGATGGTGTGTGACATAGAACATGGGTCTTAAAACTGCTAAATGGTTTATTCTCAAACCTCACTCATTCTGGTCAAGCTAAGCTGAGTGGTTTTAGATGTAAATGACAAACACAGGGCGACATCTAGTGGTGATATAAAACACATTTTTTTTTTTTTTTTTCAGGCCTCAGTGAGAGACAGTGAGAGAGATGTTTCATTGAATAAAGGAGCCAAGACAAGGGAGGGGCAAAACAAGAAAGAGACGTATCTTTGGGGTGGGGTCTAAGTAAGAAGACCTTCTTACCGCAATTAAAAAAAAATAATTTAAAGTAAGGGTATGGGCAGGATACACCTGGTACTGTTTCAGAACTCCTGTTCTAAGACTCTTTGTTTATGAGGGTCCTGAATCCTAAGTATTGTACTTTAGTTGTGGATATGGTAAAATAGCTTTTCATTGCATATATTTAGCAGATGCTCTTAGCCAGTGTGACTTACTCTGTGAGAGAATATAGGTACATTTATCTGATTAATGTGACCAATAGTGCCAGACTTGGCAGACATTGACAGGCCAGCAAGTGCACACATAATACCCCTAAATCACGAATGCTAACTGGTGCTAAAACACATAGCCTAGACACAAACAACACATTTTAATTTAAAAAATAATAGGAAAAAAAAACTGTATAAATACCATAACCTCAGATGGTAAATAAGGAGTGAGTGAATTGGAATGGAGACGGGTTTGGATCCAAGAGGTGAATCTTCAGTGTGCGCTGGGAGTCACTGTGGTCTTGACCACAGGGGGAGGTGTGTGCCATCACTGAGGGGGTCTCCTACAGACAGGCCTCGTGACTGACAAGCATGACCATGTGGTTAAGGGTTGGGCAGTCGCTGACACTATTATGATGCTATTTTCAGTGTATCAGCACCCTGCCAAGTTTCTTGGATTTTCAACAAAGTCATGTTGTAAAAGGTTCTGAATAACGATAGGGTTTCCAAATATAATGACCCATGAATATTTCTGCCAATCTAACTAAAAGGGTATACCATTATGCAATATGCATGCCAAATATCCACACTTTATGATTAAAAATAAACATTTTCATTCATGTTTATAATGTTACTATTAGCTATCTTGTAGTCCTTTGTCATTGTGTCGGTATTCCTCCTTCCTTCCTTCCTTCCTTTTACAAGCTTTGGCAAACAGACAGAGATATTAAATGGGAGACACTAGACCACATACTTGAAAAGTTGCCCCATGATCCCAGGAGATGAAAAGCTGGCGTGTCTCCAGAAAACCTGCGTCAGTACCTGTGACGCATCTGCTCACCCCAGTGACAGCACATCCTGGCTCGCGTCACTGTCACCGCGACCGCAAGCCCACACTCATTCATTCAATAGCGTTCAGATACTCAAAGCGCACATCGCTTCATGTCCACTAGAGGGAGGCCTTTGTTTGCAAAATACCGGCGCACGGCGGCCATCACTCCGGTGCAGCAACGGTAAATTTTACTTGGCTGCTTACCGATCGTTCAGTCTGCTTTTTTCTGCTGCACGGATGCGGATGGGGCTATTCTTCTATCGTGCTTCCTCAAAAACAGTACAAATACATCAGAACCTACATTTCCTGGAAAGCTAAAATTCAGTTACCTGTCAGAAAAGACTCAGACCAAATGTAGGTATTTTTGCAGTATACTAAAGTCTGTGGTGTCCTCAGACTCAGCGATGGAAATGACATTTACATGTAAATGAGCCAAACTGCCCAGATAAGGTGAACACAATTTCAGATGTCCTTGAAAAGATCTGCTAAAGAAGGAATGGAAATATATTTCTTGATGCTGAACAGGAGAGAGTTGTTCTTTTTTTTCTCAGTGAAAGTAATTGAGAATTTGATAAATTGAGCTGATTTTGTTAGTGGTGTGCCAGTCCAGATTTTTTATAGCTGATGAAACAGACCCAGCAGTACTGAATTAGCAAGACAGAAAAACCATAACTATTAACTGTCCATACATAATTTGATTTGACTCTGCATTATCAATGCTAATATCTTAATTATGGAATATTTTCCCTGCTGGCCATCCATGATAAGATTCCAGCAATAAATTCTGATAAATCAGAATTATGGGTATACAGTTATGCTAACATACCTTTACCCAGTCACACCACCCAGAGCTGTGTTTGTTTAGCTGGATCAAGCGGCTGAGGTACGGACACCCCTGGAGAGCATACCTACATCCGTGCTATGGCTCCATACTCACTGTTACAATGGTGTGAACCACTCAGCCCTGGGACCACACAGCATGCTCCATCTGAACATTTATGCTAATATCTTTGAGTCTGAGCACATTTTACACCTCAGAGACAGGTCAGCAAGCCTGGATCCCTCATCTTATCCGTCTCTGTAGCAAAGGTTATCTGCCTGACTGTAAGGGTGTCCGAGCGTGAAGGTGTGTGTGTGTGTGTGTGTGTGTGTGTGTGTGTGTGTGTGTGTGTGTGTGTGTGTGTGTGTGTGTGTGTGTGTGTGTGTGTGTGAGTGTGCACATTTGGGAGAACTGAATGAAGGAGAGGTGCAGAGAAGGAGGGGTAGAAAAGTGGCCAAGGGAAAGAGAAAAAAACTTAAAAAGAGGGAGGGAAGGAGGGAGGGAACGAGGAAGGACATTAAGCAGAGCAGCACCAGTGGTTTAATCTGGGTGATGACAGTCAGCTTCGCAGCCAAAGCTAATCCTGCCAGTTGCTTTCATGATCTGTCTCTCCCCACACCCGCTCCATCCCTTTATCCCTCTCCTCTTCTCTCTGCTTCCTCTCTTTAATTCCCCCTCTTTCTTTTCAGCTGCCTCCTTCAGCCTCAAAAGGCTCGCTGCTCCCTCTTCAGCCGACCAGCCTGCTCCTGCCTTCCTCTCTCGTCACTTCCACTCATTGCCCTCCTCTGAATCAGTCTCTCCCCCTTTCTTCCTCTCTGTACCCCTCCACCGCCCTCCCTCCTCTTGGCTAGTTCAATATGACACCCCACCGTGGTGCCAAAGCGCTCCAGTGACATAAACAACAGTCATATATAACATCAGCAAGGGAGACTCATCAGCTGACTGTCTGTCAGTGTCTGTACCTCTTCATCTCTACCTCCATGTTTCTTTATGCCTTCTGGTCACTCTCTCCACCTCCCTTCCTCTGTTCCTCTTTTTGTCCCTCCATCTATCTGAGCATCTCTGTATCTTTCTCTCCTTCCCTCCCTATCTCTCTTCCTCTGTCAATTTCAAATTCAAATTCAAATCAGTTTTTTGGCATGGCTAACGTGGTTTTGTGTTGCCAAAGCCCATAAATAATGAAAAACAGCGCAATCAATAACTGTAATGCCTCTCTCTCCTTCTCCCTCTCTCTGTTACTCTGTCCTTTGCATGCCTGCATCTACCTTGTGTGTTTCATTCTTCCTCTCTGTTCAGAGTCAGTTTCTAATTCCCCTGTCTCTCAGCTGTGTCTTGCATTGCTCCTGACTCCAGTTTCTTCCCCACTCATCCCTAATCTCTTCCTCCATCTCCATGGGCACAGTGCCCCACCCTCCCCACCCCATATTCCAGCCAATCACTCTTTCTCTTGTTCTTCCACACTCATTCCCAATCACTCACTCACTCTCTCTTTCCCTCACTTACTGTTCACCTCTTTCTCTCACTATCTGCTCATCCCTCTTTCAGAATCTCCCTTACTCATCCCTCACTCTCACACTGCCTGCTCATCTTTCCCTCGGCTCATCCCTTTCTTCCACACTCTCCCTCGTTCACACTGCTCTCCTCCAGGTCTTGCATCTCTGCACTGTTTGACTCCTCTTCCTGTGAACAAGGAAGCCTACAGGTCCATAATCCGGAGATTTCTACGTTATCACATTTCTGTACATAAGAGGTATGTGCTCTGAACAAAATTACGTGATGAACTTCATACATGGAGCATCTTCAGTCCAGTGTGGGAGCATTACTCAGATAATCACTGTTCTATGGAGACATCCATGCAAAGGAAACAGAAACATGGCCGATATCCATAGGAATCCAAGGATAACATATGACTGAGAGTTATATCTGGATGTAAAATTTGTCAGATTATGCTGTGCCACGGCTAAATTACGAAATGTTTTTTGGCTGATAAAGACAAGATGCCCCTGCACTTGGACTGCTTTCACCCAGTGATGGCCCAGCTGGCCAGCTTTCGGTGAACACCTTGGCCCAAAAAGAAGGGCGACGGCCATAAATTTGTCAATTCCATGGGGTATTTACGGCCCCCGGGACGGGACTCTTAATCAGAGGACTCAGTGCTGACTCAAATTCAGGGTCATGAGATCTACAGCCCTGTGGGTGTCTGCAGTGGAGGATCATGAGCTCAGCACAGAGGAGGCACAAGCATGGTTTTACATTCAACCTGTTACCAATAACTCCATTCATTTGCTGAATAATCAATACCACTGACATGGTCTAGAGTCAGAACCAGACAGCAGAACCCATCCACACACTAAAGCAGTGCCTTAACAAGACGATCCAATCTCATCTGCTCCACTGGCCCGCTGGAATGTTTTCTTTTAATTTCACTGAAGAATAAACTACGAAATTTGCCAGTTAATACAGATTCTGTTTATTACCATTTCAATTTTAAGGGGGAGGCAATAACCACATATGCACATGTCTCAGGGCTACTTTAGTAGTTCAAAAGTCAGTGTTGTTGGAGTACCGGTTGGTCAATGCTTGTGTGGATCTGCCATGCCACGCACTCCCACACCGGGAGCTGCTGAAGCAGCTGAAGCAGCTGAAGAGCACGCACTCATCTGATACGCTCCTTCATGAGTCAGTGTGTCTAAGCAGCACGAGTCACGCAGTTTACCGTGGTGGAGCTAGCACTGACCAGAGGAGAGGCACAAAGGAGAGGAACAGGCTTCATCCCTCATTCTCGTGGGATGAGAGGTGTCAAGGGTAACACCACCAACAGGGCTCTGTCACCGTCAGATCAGCATAACTTGAATGAAATCCAAAAATGAGAGCAAATATACTTATATTTACAGATATAGCAATATTTCTCATGGAGGGATGACACAAAAAAATCATTGCATTAGATTTATGGGATACTCTTATTGCAGATACACTTATATAATTACTTACATAGCTTTATTCACATAGCACACAATCGATTAATACAACTGGATATTTACTGAAACAGAAAAGAGAACCTTCCTCAATGTTGCATCGCAAGTGCCGTATCTGAGCATGGAACCTGCAAGCTCTGAGTTATAAGCCCAGCACCCAAATTAATAAATTCTTAGTATATGTTTTATATATGTACAGGGGGTCCTCGGGTTACTACGGTCTTGAGTTACATTGTTTCGTGGTTACGACGCACTCCCATAAATTATTTAAAAAACTTAGTTTCGACCTAAGCGGTTTGGTTCGTAAATACGACCACAGAAATAAAGATAAGAAACTGTTTTCTTTTTTTATTACTGTTTCATTTAATTACTGTATTTTATATGTTCTTCATGTGTTGTGTGTACAGTGTGAGTGACTTAAGGTGTTAACTTAGGTATAATTTATGTATAAATTCCGACTTACATCAAAAATCGACTTTCGACAAGTCATAGGAACGGAACTCGTTCGTAAGTCGAGGACCCCCACTATATATATATGTATATATGATAGATGTGTGTCTTGGTTCATGCGCGTGATGAAAACACAGTTCCCAATAAACAGGTTTTGGGATGCTAATAAAACTTTCAGAGGATAAAAATAAACCAGCAATGAACCCCCCTGACTGTTCAAATGAACGTGGGCAAAAACTCTCAAATTGTCAAATACAAAATCTGTTCACCTCGACCGCCAGCAGATTAACAGTCTGCATTGTCTGTGTCTACGTGATCACAACTGGTGTTTGTCAAGGACCTAAAAGTGGGTAGTGAAGTGGCTGTAGGACTTCTCTGAAATTGCTGAACACACTTCAGTCTAATCACAGTTATAGCGACATGAATATAGATTATATGAGCAACATCATTATCACTATCATCCACACTGTGGTCTGTCATGTACAGTAAATACACATACTTGATAATAACCACACAAATTGATTAAATTTGAGCGGTATATGTTCTTCCATATCAAATGCAAATGTATGCAGAGAAGTGCACAAATCTCTCAGCTCAAAATTGCCAACTGAAGAGATGGCATGAATCATTCTGTATAGTACATCTACTCTACTCCACATGTTTGCTCAAAGCACTGTACAGCTGGCTCTGTGCTATTATGTGCCTCTGTATGTATGTGTGTAGGCGTGTGTGTGTGTGTGTGTGTGTGTGTGTGTGTGTGTGTGTGTGTGTGTGTGTGTGTGTGTGTGTGTGTGTGTGTGTGTGTGTGGATCTGTTGGGCTGTATTAAAATAGTCTGTCGGAGATGTACTCATGCCTGCTGTCTATCAAGGCTGGCTGATTGAGAAAGAGAGAGAGAGAGAGAGAGAGAGAGAGAGAAGAGAAAGAAAACAAGATACAACTAGACACAGAGAAAGACAGGAGGAGAGACCAAAGACAGTGGAACAGAGAGACCAAAAAGGAAGGGTGACAGAACAGAGAAAGGGTGAGAGAGACAGAGAAAAAAGAGGTTGTAAGAGAGAGGGGAGAGAGGGGAAAGGAGTGTAGCAGAAAGAGATGGAGAGAGTGAGAGCAGAGCTGGTGACAGCTCCAGCAGTGGGAGAGTGCTCTGCGTGTGTGTTCTGGGACCTCCTCCTCCGCTAACAGCGGTACCGGGTGGCTGCCTCCTTTCCCACGATCCTCGGAGTCGTGACTGAACTCCTTGTTGAGATGACGATTCACTGCCACAGCACCATCTCGCACACTCTCTCACTCACACACACACACACACACACACACACGATATACCACCACCCCCTCACGATGCACCATGTTCAGAGGACAGGAATACCACATCCCACTGCAGCTTTAGGTAAGAATATCACAGCCTTCTGAATGCCCCAGATAAGAATATCACAAACCATGACCTTTCTTAGAGAGAAGATCACAAGCCATATCATTCTTAAAACACAGATATCACAACCCACAACCTTGCTAGAAAATAGCACATCCCACAGTATTCCTCCGACAGCTGAACCACAATGTCCTTAAAATAGGAACACCACAACCCCAGCCATCTGTAGATCGTAATATCACAAGCCCATCTGTCTTAATACTGAAAAATCACAACCCCAAGTTGACCTAATATAGGATTATCACAAATCATTGTAAACTTTAGGAACATCACAACCAACAATATTTCTGTGTCACTGTCAAAACTCACCATATTCATGAAGACAGGAATATCACCACCTACAATATGCCTTTATACAGGAATATCACAATCCACACTCCTTAAAACATGAATATCACAACCTATAACATTCCCTAAGGCCGGAATATCATGACCAACAATATTCCTTAAGGAATAGCACAACTAACAACGTTCTCCAAGATGGGAATATCACAGCCCTCACCCTCTGTAGGGGAATCTCATTGAGCTACACTGGATGGGTACCTGAGCCGCTGAGAGGTGAAATGTTGAGGGGGTGCCCTACATTCTGCTCCTCGTGTTTAGTTGTTTATAAATATAGCTCATTGACTTTCAGAAGGGCAGCAGGCGTGGAGATGAAAAAGAGGACAATGCAAAAGGGGAGGCTTGTACTCTCTATGTCACTGCTAGATATATGGCCTTTTCTCAAAGTGCGGGACACTTACCGCATTACAGATCTGAAGCACTGCCTTTCATATATGTGCACACCTTAGTAGCCAAGCCTGCACTGTAGTGAAATGGTTCTCAGACTCTGCCCTTTATTTTTCACTTTGAATTCTTCATTAACTCGCAAATCAATTCACTGAACAGATATTCACACTTTCACACTTGTCCCATACAGTCATCTCTCTGTCTGTATTTTAAATAATGTAACCTGATTCATTTGCCATGCAGCATAATATGAAAATGAAAACATCATTTAATCATTTCTGTGTACAGTATAGAGCTCCACAGTTGTGTTGCTGATCAGAGTTTGAATGTGTTCGCTATTCTTGGCTCATTTTGACACAGAAGTACAAAGCGAGCAGCACAGAAGGTCGACTCATCTTTTCCACTTGCGTGGGCTGGATCCTTTGACCAGAACCAACCGTAATGTCTGCAGCACACCTAACGCTCAGTCAGCCAGGGGCCAGGTCCTTCTAGGGCCCGCAAAGTGGAGGCATTTTGTGTTCCGCAATCGAGCGTACATACGGAACAAAGGCAAATATGACTGCACACAATTGAGGTTATCGAGCATGACTGAACACAATAGGGGTATCAGCTAGATGCTTTCAGAGCCATTACAGCACACATGCCCGCGCACTGAGCTACTCCAGGAGGGAAATGGGAATGTCTATCAACAGGTGCCTTTGCAATCACCGAAAGCAGCTACAGACTGCATGGAGAGACACTGTAGATTCAGAGAGAGTACCCTCATCTCTGTGTGATTGCTGGGGCACTGGACCCATCAGCTAATGAAGCGGGCGGCCGCTGTCAGATCCCACCTCTAAGTGGGTCACACCGTCAGACGTGTGCTGCCTCTGTTTGAACCATTTTTGCTTTTGTCTCTTCAGCAGTGGCGTTTTTTTAATGTACTTCCTCATCATTGTGGAAGGCAATGTTGACAGGTGTTTTAGCCTCTGTGGGACTCAACGCTGTGGGTTTTAGGAACACTTTTTAGTGGATGGCTGACAAAAATCTACGGAAATGATGAGCGATCTGAACTCACTAGCCGAATACTTACTCCAAGGAGGGGGAAAATAAAATAAAAAAAATTACATACATATAAATAAAATGTTACTGTCCTGGTCAAGAATGAGTCTTTCTACACAGAAGACTGAGCAGAACAAGAGTAATGGACATAGCAATTAAATAAGAGTACAAGATTTTAAATTAAAAATGTAGCAGTACAGAGAGACAAAACAGTACATGAATATGCATAAGGTCAGAGAGTTATTTTGATTCCAGAATTTGAAATGATATATTCTTAAATAGTTCTGCACTATTCAAGGTGGATATTCCAGAAATGTGTGTGTGGTCTGTAACATTAATGATCTGGCATACGGGCTTACAGTCTGAAATGTTTGTGGTCTGTTGAGTTTGAAAACTGTAAAATGGTCTGTGAGGGATCTTTAAAGTTACACGTTGGCCATTTGTGGTCATTGAACCTTCTGGTCTGTAGAGCGTGTAGTCTCTAAGATTTGGGCACTGTTGGTTCAGTGGATGGCTACATGTTTGGTCTTTGAAGGTGAGGCAAATTTATTTGTATAAAAAGAGTGTTTCATCTGTATGGAATATTGTGTTCAGTCAATAAGGCTATGAAAGATGAGAGGTCTCTGCTGTCAGTGGTTTATATGTTGGTCTGTATGATGTGTGGTCTATAAGGCAAATGGTCTGTACTGTGTGTGGTCTCTAAGGTAATTGGTCTACAGCATGTAAGGTTCATACAATGTATTATCTTTAAAGCGTTCTGTTAGTGCGGTCCATAGCCTGTAAGGTATGCAGTCACTGAAGTTCATGGAGTGTGTGTCTGTATGATGTGCGGTCTGCAGGCAGGTCAGTACTCACTCCCACTCCTTGCGCCGGGCCTGAGGTGTGCTCTGCAGCTTGTGAGACTGATGTGCCTTGATCACATCCCTGTGGTCCACCAGTCCCCCACGCCGCCTTACAGGGGGCGCCAGCGAGTCGCTGGCCACCAGGGAATACAGCGGACCTCCCATGACCCCCGTCTCCACCGGGCTTCTCCCGCTCTTGCCAAAAGAGAAAGGCGCATCCCGGCACTTCTCCACGTGCACGTCGTACACTGCATGGTAGTAGGTGGGGTTCGGGCAGACGCTGACACCACTGGTCGGAGGGTGATAGTGCGACCGGTGGCTCTGGGATTGTGCTCTGTGACTCGACCACCGGGGCGGCGCTCTCTCTACAATCACAGAGCCATCTGCATACAGAGGAGACAGCATAGAGCTGACAGGACAGGGGTGGGAGGGTGAGGTAAGAGGAGAGGAAAGGGGCAGTTAGGTGGAGGGCATGAGGAGGGGAGGGGAGAGGGTTTAGGGATGGCCAGGTTGGGAAACAGGACCAGATGATAAAGGGTCAAAGAGAAAGAGGGAGAAAAAAAGACAGCCATTAAAACCAGCAATAACAGCAACGGCATCAGTTTTAAGAGAGGAAAAGAAATGGCCGGCAAATTTAATGACGCAGAGTCGCAGGCCCGCGAGTGCTTGGCTTGCTTTAATCCACTGCTCCTCTCCGACAAGATGGAAAAAAATGAGCTAATCGACACAAACACGAGTCAAAGAGACAGACTGCTAAAGTAAGGAGTTATTGTGCTCAGTCAGGTTGGAGAGTGCGCCCGAGGGCCAGATAATTCAGCACTGGCTGTGGGACCGAGAAGTCCAGAAAGTTCCACCGCGATCTGCAAGGGCCAACAATACAGTTGATGCGAACATTACAATTGTGGATTCTAGCTTTTACTGTTGTGATAGCACTGTTTTGGAGTGCTTTTATAATCCTACTGTCTGTAAGTTTAATTTGTTTTATAAATGGCTTTGGGTGATTAAATTAATATAACGTAATGTATGCTAATGTAACGGTGTGTGCATATTTGCACTCAGACACAGTGAGGAGGGGGAGGGAGAGAGAGAGAGAGAGAGAGGCATGTGGGAAAGACTGAGTGATGGAGTGAGGCAAATACATCAGCCATTGCAGTATATCACCGATAAAGACATGAATGTAAAGAAGCACAGAAGCATACCAATATGGAAACCGCTGTCATTTCTTTAGTGACTCTTGCCATAAATCTGAAAAACACTCCAGTGAAAAATAATTGGTGCCACGGATGCTATTTGATGCCCCGAATTTTGCTGTCCTCCTTCTTACTTGTGCTCCTTATCTTTTACTGTTCTCAAAACCACTGAGCAGAGCAAAGAAATGGAAAAACACTCAGACCATCATTAACCACACAAGGACACATTTAAATAGAGAAGTAAAATGTTAAAGCAATCAGTGCTGAATTGTTCACAGGAGACTATTGCTAGCTTCTGGAAATGATGTTCCAGATCCTGCTGTCAGTTTTTATGTAGTCATCCACGCTCACAACAATAATAACACACTTAAGTTCACAGCATCTCAATTCATTAAGCTTCTCAAAGTGATACACAATATCCTACAAACAGAACATTTTCCATTACAGCAACATGGTTAAAGTACACCCAACATATGAAGCATCAGTATGTCATAAACAAGATTAACGTGCCATGGATCACTTTACTTCATCAAGTACTTCATTAAGCAGAACTTAATGCAGTCTCATTACTACCAGACATGTGGTTAACTGGGGCAGGGATTGGTCACTGTGTGGATTGGAGTCCAGTTAGGCCTCTTGGAGAAGGCAGGTTTCTACGTCCTCCAACAGGCCAAACTGAGTTGGTGATGAGCTCGTTGGATGCGGTCTTCCCTCTGGACAGGGGGAAAATCAATTCGCTGTGTAGTAATGAGTAGGTGTAGACTGAATGCAGATATCATCCATTCCAAATGATGTTAAAATGAGGTCCTGACTCACTGTGGTCATTATCACATTGCGTTTGGCACATGACATGGATGCAGGGGTTCCTTGGGGGCCCAAGTAAAATAACAGTCTGAGGGCTTGTGGGTGACTCATCCTGTTATGACACTGTTCCAGTGTGTTGCTAGGCCCCAAGAGTCCGGTATCAAATCCAGACCGTGTTAACGCTGACCGTGGCCAGAAAACCCACGTGGGACAGTGCACAATTAGCCTGAGTGTCACCAAAGCACTGAGGGATTCCATTTGACAGGGCTGCTCATCAGCCAGGCCTTCTGCTCAGCTGGACCGAGGTGTGAAAAGAAGCAGCAGTTGACATCATGTTTTCCAGAGGAGAGCGAATGCTTATCTGAGCTGTCTCAAAACGATAGCAGAGGTTGAACCGATGGGCATAGCCTGTGAGTATGACTGGTATTCTAAATGGATACAAAAATGAAAAAAAAACATAACATTGTTCATAAAATCTATCCCTCTAATTTGCAGCAACTTAAACCAGCTTTGGAAGTCCGAGCTTCTCCACTTCATTGTCCAGGGATTCTAGACAAACGCCCGCCATGCTGCTCCCTGGCTAATGCTACGTTATAATCATGGCAAGTTAGAGCACCCAAACCACCTCTCCCACACGCCCCATTTTAGAAATCATGTGACAGCTTTGAAAAACACTTCATCTTACTTGTTTTGACATGGTACTCGCATGTTATTAATATGGTTATTTATGATAATGCTATGTAACCAAAAGGAAATTAACAAAAGCTCACTGTAATTTGTGTCCTCCGATATTAAGTGTATGTTAAATTTTCTAAGTAATGTTATTTGACCCCCATCTAACGAGGTAGCTCAGCTGAGCCGAGTCAATTCACTTCTGAGGTGATGGCCTGGGAAATCAGTGTGTTCAGGCAATGCAAGGGAGTGTGTAGCGAATCAGATGTAAGGATGATTGGGTGGCCAGACAAAGAGAGTCAGTTTAGTGGGTATTTGACCAGGGCACCAAGGATTTGCATTGCATTGTCTTTCAGAAAATGTTATGGGATCTCAAATGGCCATGGTAATGCCTAGCTGACTACAGACAACAAGCCATCAGTGCTGACTCTTCCAGACTAATAACAGTGTTTTTCTTTTTTGCATACACAAATCTCCAGGACACAATGGCCCAGTGAGCCCCCACAGAATCTGCCTTGGGCCTGCATTAGGAGAGCGAAATAAGCACTCCAGAGGGCAGTGAAGCAGCTTTCCTGCTCACGTCTTCACAATCCAGTGTAAGCAGCACAGTTTGGTTCACAGATTATCCACACACCATACTCTGAAAAGGCTGACGCAACGGCAATCTTAGGAAAGGCGAAGATTTGCTTGTGCTGTTCACATTTAGCGAGAAGCAATTTCATCGTGTAATGTAAAATTGATCTTGTTGGCTAAACAATAATAAAATAATAACATGAGGGTTGTCAAAATTGAGATGAGCTTTTTCAAGTAATTTGAAAGGTTTAGTGCATTAGCATTGCTTGTAACCACAACACACAAAAATAAACGGTAACTGAAAAATGCAAAGGCACAAAAAATTTCTCTGGTAATTTAACAGTAGTACTACAGTGTTGGTACAGTGTGCATATTTATCATGGAATGGTAGTGTAAGAGTCCTTTCCAGGGCCTCCATGATTCTTAATCAGGAATCAGTCTCCACTATACTTTTCCTATTATTAATTTAGAGGAAACCATAAGATGTATGTAAATCAAGGCCACCATCACTAATTAAACCTTATGGGTGGGGGACAGAGGACATATCTAGCCCAAACAGAGAGGGAGATGTATGATTATGACTCATATAAGCAAGCTGCCTATACCTATGTCACTCAGTCTTTGAGATTTAACAGGCATAGAAAAGAGGTGCAGCACACTTCATGCTCAGGCAGGGCTGTTTGGTGCATTAGATTAGTGTATGTTCACAATAAAAAATGTCCACGTCACAAGTGTGTGATGCTTGCATTTATGATAGAGAAAAATCAATTACAAATATGAATTTATATTATTCTTACGAGATCAATAAACTGAAAACGTCGGATTATTCTGTGCTTTGGTGACAGTAGTGCATATTATGCTTTTGCAAGAAGTTCAAGTCAGACAACAAATCTTGATCTTTATTAACCTTTTTTTGCAACTGCATAGTGGATAGTTTTTACAATTTTGTGTTAGCAATCATTTGCGAGAATTTTGCTTTGTCAATCGAAATTTTAACTGCTACAGCAAAACCTCAATGCAGTGTCAACCAAAGAGTTATCCCCATGACAAGGAGAAATGTGACTGAATTCACTGGAGTCACCTTTTGAAAAATGTAAAATTGTATCCCCCATCTTTAAATAAACAAAATATACATTGGACACTTCTACTCTGCTATTAAAGCCAAATTATCAATTAACAATCAGTGATTATCAGTGCTTAAAGTGTCTGCATTCTAATGATAACTACAGTACGCTTTCCAGTGCGTGTGTATGTGGGTGTCAATGTGCGTCACAGTCCTGGAAATATATATCATTAGCAAGGTGCAAATTATAAATAATTAAGCTATTATCTGGCATTGAAGAAAAATCCCACCACATATAAGATAAAAGTGTAGGATTGTGCAGGGCTCATGAGCCATGCAGCACTGACACACTGAGGTCTCCAGGAGATGGGGAGAGCAGGCTGGAGGCAGCTGGCCAAAGCTCATCAGGATGAGAGCATATTTATGACATCACATCACAAATCAAGTCACGCCGTTGCTTTCAAATCAAAACCCTGCATGTGGCCATGTGCGTGTCTGTATCTGTGTTTGTGTATGTGAGTGGGTGTATGTGGGCATGTATATCTACAGTGTATATGTATGAGCCTGGATAAGAGTGTATATGTTTGTGTGCATATGTGAGTGGGTGTGTATGTGTGGGTGTGTGTGACTGTGTGTGAGTGCTTGTGTGCCTGCATGACTGAGCATTTGTACGTCAATTTGTATATGTACTGTGTGTGTGTATGAGTGAATATTTGTGCGTGCGTGTGTGTGTGTGTGTGTTAAAATAGTGGGAGAGAATGTTTCTTTATAGCACAGGGAGACCACCAGTGAGACAGCCAGTGGATCACAAACTCTGTGGGCTAAGCGCTAAAACTGAGACAGTCTGACTGCTCACACATCTCTCAGCACAGTGACACTGCCCCCTTGCTAATCTCCTACACTGTCTCCCCCTCTGATCACAGTCAAACAGGCTTCACTCGGTCTCTGCATGGCTCACACAGTGAAGACAGTGTGTGTGTGTGTGTGTGTGTGTGTGTGTGTGTGTGTGTGTGTGTGTGTGTGTGTATGCTCTTATAAAAGACAGAAAGATAGTTACCAGTATGTTAGTCCAACACACTCAATCCTCTCTCTGCCTGGGCTGAAGACATTTTTCATTATGAACTCACTCAGACATGTGAAATAGACAAAGCTTTGTGTGAACTAGACAAAGAATGAGAAATAGAGAGATGTGCCAGTAGGTTAGTCTGACAAAGCCTGGGAAATTTGCCAAAGAAGATGATAAAGGACAGGCAATACGCAAACAAACCTGAAAGGACTACATTATAGGTGGAGTTAATGTCCAGAACATGGGGTCGGCCAAATATTATTTTGGGAGAAGAGTATGAGCCTACAGGGAAAACTCTAAATCTGTCCATAAAAGCCACAACCATAAAGGTCAATACACAAAGCAATACCCCTCAGGGGCTTTGGTAGTAGCTGGCAGTCACTTTTTTCTCCCAATCTGGTATGCCCAATCATACTTACAAGCCACACTAACGATCGCTTCTGTCATTTCAGGGGTGCTCAGTAAAAGCATGTGCTCTGCTCCAAGACATGTAATGTCAGCCATTGTTTCTTTTCATGTCATAGTCCTCAAGATGATTTTGCGCAGACGCTGAGCTGGAAGAGGACACTTCATGTGTGGCTTTGTGCATTGGCACCCAACCGGCCAGCAGGGGTCCCTGTTTGAGTAATGAGCCACAGGCATCCCTGTCCACCCCCTCTAGGAAATGCTATGGCCAAGTATGCATCACCCTGCAGGGCTGCCAGCCACAACTGGCCCTGGCCGAGGTCCCAACTGAAACCAGACTGTGGTGTTCATCCACACTCTGGAGCAGTGCCATTACGCTATGAGCCGCCCAGCAGCAGACCCCAACAGTGCCTTTGATAAGAAACATATACCTTAGTGCCCCAACCTGCACAGTGAGGAAAAACCATGGAGGTACAAGCACTGAGTTAATGATGCATGTCATTTTCTCAATGTTCTTTTAAATGGAGGTGGGGGGTACGTTCACTGTTGTGCAAAATGCATGGCGGCCCTACACAATGTTGAACTCCTGGTTATGCTGCTCACCCTGGGACTACCTGACTGTTACACCCCATGTCCACAGGACTGAACATCACCACCTCTTACACTGGCTATCTTCACCTCGATGGTGCACAGGAAGGTGAGCTCAAATGAAAAAGGAATACTGACCTGCACAGGGGAACCATTCTGCATCATTCATAATCTCTATTAAAATGCAACTCTGGCAGAGTGTCCTTGACACTAGCATTGTCACATAAAAACTGGAAAAAATTCACACATGCAATGATTAACTCTCCCTCTCTCTCCCTCTTCCTCTCCACTAATTATCTTCCTACTTAATTTAATTCCCTACTTTACACTGTTGATAATAAGGCTCTTAGCAATGTACACTCCCACACAATTCACGCCCCACACACGCACACACAAACAGCAACATTCACGTTTGCTTCGAACAAATTAATCTACTTCATTTTGACCCACACGCAGACGAAACCCAAAAGGATTCCAGACAGTGTTGTCCTATGGAGACTGTGCTATGAGTGAACTCAGAACATCTCTAAGTTACTCCTCCACCGTCCAATGTCAAGCGTAATGCCCATGAAAAACATTCATGACATGCTCTGGATATCTCATTGACAATTATCATAACACAAGGAATACACATTATACAGTACGACTCTTTAAAATTCGTTCCACACTGAAACCATACTATGATTCCTCAAACAGTCCGGGTGTGTTATTGCTCAGTTTGTACTTGTTTAATTCTGGTGGTGCTCTTTAGAGGCAGCAATCCCAAAATGCTGTTTTGTCTTATAACTCCCCCGCAATAATTGTTTTTGCACTTACCTGGCAGAGGAGTATCGGCGGGCTACAGCGGGGTCTTGACCCGACCCGGTCGCTGAGAATACTGCTGCCGCTGTCGGGGAGCGTGCCCGGAGGCTGAACTGGTGTTGTTCTGAGGAGCAGTGAAATCGACTTGATTTTGAATTCTGAGGTCTTTGTCAACTGCAGACGAGCAAAAATCCATCTTTCTTAATTTCGGAACATTCCGCAACCTGCCATCCACTGACTCATAATTGTCACAGTGAATATATTGACAACTATGTTCTCTGAATTGCGATGATAAATAGCTTGCAATTAAACGGGGTGCAAGTCATATACTTGAACCGCGTCTTCTCTATTTCAAAATATATTTCGGATCAAGCCCTTCCTCCTTCAGCGTACATTCCTTCACCATTATTTTCACCTTGATGAGTGCCGAAGACGTGACAGAAAAAATCGTGCGAAGGAGTGAGAGGGAATGAGAGCGCACAGTGCGCCTTGCAGTTTGAGCGCAACACCAAATGTACGTGTTCCCTCTCCTTCTGCGCGCCAGGAGAATGGTGAGCTCATACCGGATGATCACGGACTGAATTGAAAGCACGCGGGAGAGAACGTTACAATTAAGTAATCACTTATACTTTCGTGTATAGCCCTTCAGCCGTGAGGTTGGAAAACCTACTCACTCACCGCACTAAAACACACCTTTTCATAAGGAATCTTGCTATTTGCTTATTTGTAAAGCAAGTAGAAGCTTAGAAATAATAAATTGCCATGAGCGACGTGTTCGTAGTAATAGTTGTCCTTTGGATTTTCAAGGACAAGGAACTCAAACCCCCAAAAGAATTGTATGTGGGTTAGGCATAAAGCCAACTGATAAACTGGAACTACGTGGGACATACCAAGGATAAACCTGGAATCTTCCTCATTTTAACATCAAAGAAAGTGATGAGTCACTTTCATGAATATGTTTGAAAGTGGTAGATCCGGACACATATTTTTGAGGATTGCTAACAAAATGTAGCTGTATGCAACAACTGAATTGCTACAAATAAAAACGTTAGGCTGCATAGCAGGTATACCGATGATAAATGAAAACTCAGTGCTTTACTTTATGTCTACAAATAGACACTTGTGAAAACACATTCAATCATTAGATTATATTGGTGATAATCTGGAATCGTGCCTCAACAAATGCTGCAGGGAATATTCACATATTCAAAAGTGGTTGAAGGAAAATGTTATGCTATTGTGAAACAGTAAGCATAAATGCACTAGCAGTCAGTGCCCCATCAGCACAAATGAAGCTGACCTAAAGTGCAGTGCTAGTGTCAGTGCTAGTGTCAGTGTGATGACCAAGCCAAGCCATGCCATTGACAAGCCAATGGCTATGGCTGCAAAAGCCTTAGTCAGCATTTTGTCACACCTGTATAACTGATCACTGTCAGGAAGGGACAGCACCAAGCCCTTCTCCTGAACTCAGACTAGCAGGGATCTTGTCACTACAGTTTACACTCACAAACCCCACACTTTGGGGAAAGGGTTTGTAAGGGGTTCAAATACCATACCACAACCATGTAGCAGGATATTGGTGAAAACGTATAGATTTGAGCGTGGTTGTGTTTAAATTCATTATTAAAATAAAATATACAGAACATGTGTCCCGTTCAAGATTCTGGGATATAGCTTCTGTCATGAATTGACTCAAGAACTCTTCCACAATCATCCTTTTTGGAGGCATATTGGTAGGCTTGTAGCCATTAGTCAGACAGCTTTATCCAAAAGACAAAGCATTCTCTCAATGCCATCTGGACTGCTATTTGTTTCCCATTATTGCACAGAATGAAACTTTGCTTCAAATAAAGGTATCCTCCACCTCAATGCACCAGCTCAACTTTTTTGGATAGACATTTCAGTGAGTCCCACTTTGTATTCTTGTCATGAAAAGCTGTTAGAGAAATGATTAGCATATTAGCCTATTCATAGTTATTGTCATATTTTTAAACAGGACAGTGAGGTCTAGGAATCATAATACCCATCGGTACACACGGGGGTTGGACAGGTGAGAGGTTGTTTGACAGCAGCAGATGGAATGGGACAATAGAAAGACACATTAGCACACAGGCACACAAGGAGCCATTTCAAGAATTTTAAAATTCATATTGGTAAACAATATACGTCAGCATTCTAGGACCCTCCAATACTATACATACAATGCAACCAAGTGCTATTTGCATTAGTTTTGCAAGAGGACACATGAATTCAAAGATTTCTATTTTTCTAAATATATCTAATGTAACCGTTGCACCATTTCAGTTCACTGCTCATTGAAATCGCACCTAGAAATTTGTCTTTCACTTTACCCTGTAAGAGATGACATTTTGATTTCATGTCTCTCGGTGCCTCTGGGTTTGAGATGTGGTCGGTGGTGTGGGGAGAAAATACATGCAGATTGAGGAATATAGCAAAGGAAAGGCACAAATAAGTTAAGAGAAAGGAAAAAAAACAGTAGTAGAGGAGAATGCCCTTTCTGGAGCTATCTTTTGACTGTGCAATATACTCAGTATTTTCATCACCTGGCATTCGATCTCATAACCTCATAAACAACAAATTAAGGCTGTTTTTGTGCCCTCATATGAAATATTTACTGAGATTACAAACACAAGTGAACTGAGTGTGTGTAAAGAGCTAACTGAGCCAGGGTACAGCACATCCATCCCTTACCTTGTGTGTATCCTTGATGCAGCATCACAGACCAATGCTGCCCTCTTGAGTTCATGAGTAGCCATTGCAGGCTGCGAAACAATGGTAAACCTTGAAAATACATTAGTTTGCGTTGCTTACAAAACAGTGCATAATTGATTTTGATGTAATTATGTTATTATGCAAAAACTCAGTTACTCTCAGATGGATTAGAAGGGCAGCTACTTATATCAAGTTTTTATATCCCTACTTCATTAAATGAAAAGAATGATGGAGGACACTTAATTTTCACTTAATGCAAAACTACAGAAAATTCAGTTGATGTGGCTGAAATAAGCTCTGGTCTGGCAGCGCTGCCTGCTGATGGCTGCACTAATCCAGTAAAACTCCACATCCTGGAGGATGTGAGTTGGGAGCTTAGTAAATCACTCTGGGCAAGGCTTAGTGTGGCGTCTTTCTCCTTTCAACAACCAGCAGATGGATGCCTACTCAGGAGAAAAGATGGAGAGCATTTAACAGGGTGGGGGGCTTCAGTTTAGTCTTTGATGTTTTATTCCCCCGACCACCGACTCCGAACGTGGTGATGGCGGTCTTGCTGTGTTCTTTCATTTACCTCCATAGTTACTAGTTACTGTGTCTTCCATACTTACTGTGCTCTGACAGTGCAACTCGCTCTTGCTTATTTCCTCACTATTGATGCATATGCCAGCAGGGAAGCGCAAAGTCAGCATATACTGCTCTTGTACTTCTAGGTACCCAGCTGGCCGATAGTGGCCGCTATAGACCTACAACCCTGAACAGCCTTCACCAGCTTACCCCCATTTTTCATTTTCACAGCATGGCTGAGCTAACTGCTGCCTTGCTAATGTAGACCTCTGACTGTATCCAGTGATGGCATGTCTGAATCAAAAAGCAGTGATTCGAGTGGCACACTGAGGTTTATAGGTCATACAAGAGCTGGAGTTAGAACTGCATCAAGTTATAGCTTCCATCTACTGATAAGGGGGCTCATATTACAATTTTCCTTCAGCTCTTAAGAGACACATATTTGTGATGGAGATAACTGAAGGTTCTGTATGACAGTTTCTCACTGAGAAGTGATGGCTCAGTTACAAGACAACCAAAATTGAAATGCTGCCACAGTTGATTTTGTTGAAGAAACCCTTTCTAGACATTATTCAATATTCGTGAAATAATCAGGAATACCTAATCTCAATATTAGAGGGGTATTTTAAGTAATAATGTCCCAAAAAATGGACATTAAAGGTACTGTTCACCCTGGTTGTCCTGCACCTAATGGAAGTATTGCCAAAAAGGGCTTATTATACACACAGTAACATGTTCATCTTAATACATACAAATCCACATAAAGACACATGACGAAGCATTGAACAATACATAGATCTGTAAGTTAAGCACACAGTAAAAAAAAAAGAACAAAGAGTTTTGATCATATTTTAAATGTGGCTTTTTTATTTCAACTTGTGGGGAGCAGCAAGCATAAAAACAGCTCTCTCTCAAACAGAGGAGAGCAGGAAGAAACGGAGCGATAGAACACTCCACTGTTTTCTCATCTCCTCTTAACTCGCAATCCCTCTTTCCCAGTTGCCCAGATGGGGGTGGGTGGATCAGCTGTCCGTCGTCCTCTTTGCTTCGGAGTCTGATAGCTCTGGCCTCCTTCTGGAGTCTCTCGGAATCTGAGTGCAAGTTACCATGGCGGCGACATTGGCTGGGGGTTCTGGAGGTATGACATCACAACTGCTGAGATGGACAGCCTGGTGAAAAGGACAACAACACACAAAGTTAGGAAGAGGGAAATATTATCTGTACCACTATCATAAACAGATATCATGGAAAGGACACGCCTTGTGTGCACACACACAGACACACACAGACAAGACCATGAAAGAGACAATTTTGCAGTTGCTCACATGAAGCTGCTCATCATTTGCTTGGTGTCTTCAGAGCTGCGGGAATTGGCAAAGCTGATGAAGGAGCAGTACACTGCAATCCAGGCACACCACTTCAGCTGCAACAACACAAGTCACATTAACAACTGATAGACTCTAAAAACACGCTCACACATTTCAGTGAAAACAACTTGCATAACTTACAAACTGTATAAGTGTGTATACTCAACAGCAGCCAAACAGACTACATGAACAAATTATACACTATGCAAACACACCCCTACTGCGTTATGCTGTCATTGCAAACAGGAGTCAACTGATAATTCAATTACCATTTTATATTTTTAAGTCCCAAGGTAACAGTAACCAATACCAACAAGTCATAAAGTTTATCCCCTAGAACAGAGACACAACGCATGTGTACATCTTCTATACAGTGTAATGAAAACAGTAAGACACAGTGTTTGTAAATGTGTGTCACCTTAAGCATCAGGCCGCACATGCTGAAGATCATTCCCAGAAGGTTCATGTAATCGGGAGTAGGGTCCTCCAAGGTGGGGTTCGAGTCTGTGCTAGGTGGTTTATACCTGAAACAAGCACGGGCAAATTACACTCAGACAGGGGAAGTTATCTATAATACTCGCTGTCGTACTAACCCAATGTAGTACTGATGCAATCGATTACACGGCGTAAAGGGAATGATTCGACGCTCATCGCTAAAGGATACAATATCAAGAATAAAGCTGTGGATACAGTAGTACAGCAGATAATGAATGAAGACGAATACATGATCTAGAAGGATTTACACGTGGCTGTATCAGATACTAATAACTACAAAACTAGCAGGCTAGTAGCAGGCTAATCGCCTTATCTCATGAAGCACGTAAATTAGATGTCCAAGAGCTCGCCAGCTCTCATATCAGCTGGCAAAATTCCTCACAAATTTAACAACAAAAGTCAACACAATAATTTACATCACTCACCGGAGTATTTTGTTCTGTCTCCGTGGATCTGACATGCTGTTTGAAGTCATTTTGTTCCACGACACCCCACCGTCTTCTGATTTGTTTGGGGACCGACTACGAGAGGTCGAAAAGAAAAAAGGCGAGCTGCTCAGCTGGTTCTACAATCTCTTTCCGGTGACTACTGGTTATTACAAATTTCAAAATAAAGGTTTCTCCTCCCGTCACTCACTCAATTTTACTTTTAAAATAATGTTTTAACTAGCACATCCAAAAAAAGGTTAATGGTTGTCTTACAGTTAAGGTTCATTTACATTTCTTCCAAGGGCATATCCACTGTCCAGAAGGTCACATACATCCACCAACCACAAAACATTCACAGAATATTAAGGTGAATTTTGGTCAGATTCTTGTTGGGTTCTGACATAATGTGAATATTCCTAAAACATTCTAAGAACATGATATTGTTCTGAGGACTTTCTGTCAAAGCCACTGGAAAACTGTCCAGGTATATTCATTTTAAAATTTTCTTGAATTAAATATTTATTCCCAATGCATGTCTCATTTTTAACAAATGTAATATTATAATAATAGAAAATAAATAGAATAGTGTTTTCATAAAGAGTAGCAGTGGAGAATTGAGAGAAATTTTTCTCACAAGAATATCAACCAATACCTCTACCACGGCAAGGATTCACGAGACCAGGCACCAGAGCCTTTATTTTGAATACGCCAAAACAATTTCCCAGAGTGCACCTTTGATGCGGATGAGTCACGCCGTTCAGATTCCCATATCTATGGTATTAAATATGGAAGCACTTGGTTTGAAACTCTTGTCTAATTTCAGTGATTAAGGAAACAGAGTGGATACATTTATGCGTGGTAAAACAATGTTTTCTACAGTGTTGTCAGGTACCAAATAGTAACCGGACCGAAACAACAGTTCAAGGCTTTTCCTTTTAGCCAGGTATGTGAAATAATCTGTAGTTAGCTATCTCTCAGTTACCTTCATAGTTGCCAGTTCCCGTGCCCTCCACTTACTATGCGTTGGCCGCGCAGCTTTCAACATGGAACAGACTCATTTTAAGACATTAAGTACAGTGTCTAATGTAATTTATTAGGTGAATAAAGAACCATGGCATTCCCCCAGCCCAAACCAGAGGCGCCAAAGCTTCCTCAACACCTGCTCCGAACCTTGGACTGCAAACAGGGAGCCATCAGGGCTGTGCGTTTCAATGGTGAGAGAGTGAGCAGCAGTCTGTGTATGAGTTGTTCGAGTCGACATGGGTAGGAAGTAACCGCATAATGTTGATGTTACAGCGGATGGTAACTATCTGATGACATGTGGCAGTGACAAGACCCTTCGGTTGTGGAGCGTGACCAGGGGGACTCTGCTGAAGACTTACAGTGGACATGGCTACGAGGTACTGGACGTTGACGGGTGAGTGTTGCTGTTATAGTCTTCGGCTATGTCAATTTTTCTGGTTGTACGTGCACCAATCCAAAGGATGCTTCATTGGAGAAAGTGTTTTCAAATACATACAAAGAAGTCAAGTTATGAATGTGCATCATGTAAGGGAAAAAACAGAATGCTGTCGAAGTATCCCTCGTTTGTAAAGCAAATTGTGTAATGTTGATTCTCGGAAATTCTTCTCTGCTTGTGTTTCCATTTATCCTTTCATCTCTTTCTGTGGACCCATTGCAGCTCCTATGACAACAGTCAGCTGTGCTCCTGCAGCTCTGATAAGACCGTAATCCTGTGGGATGTGGCTACGGGACAGGTCACCCGCAAACTGAGGGGTCATGCAGGGGTGAGAACACCTTTCTTTTAGATACATTGCGTCTTTCATTGGCCCGGCAGACTGGGTGTAGACATTTAATTTTTCTATTTGTCTCCTAAATGTAATCTGAATGGTCTATTGTATTTCTGTCACAGAAAGTCAATTGTGTACAGTTCAATGAAGAGGCAACAGTCATGCTGTCAGGTAAATGGAGTCCAAACTACACATTCATTTAAATGTGCTTAAAATAAACATTTGTGTATGTGAATATGAGGGTATACGCTTGCCCACATGGGTATACAAATGGGTGGGTTTCTGCTTGTAACATTATTTTCGTCTATGTTGACATTGCAGTCAATGTTTTGTGGTTTGTGTGATGTTCAGGCTCTATAGATGGCAGTGTGAGGTGCTGGGACACACGTTCTAGGCGGCCTGAGCCCATTCAGATTTTGGACGAGGCCAGAGACAGCGTGAGCAGCCTAAAAGTGTCTGAACATGAGCTGCTAACAGGGTAAGTACTGGAGATAGCCAGTGTGCTCAGGCTGTGTCCCACACTGCTGCAGCTGATATGCTGAAGTGCAGAAACACAGCTGAAGATGATTTGGTCTGTCTGGAGATAATGCTCATGCCAGAAGGAACTCTACAATGTGGTGTACTCAACCTCTCAGCATTAATACTATTACTGAATGTTTCTTGAACAGTGTCTACACAGTAACTTGTAGTCTGTTTTTGCATCAATTCTGGGTGTAATCTAATTTTGTAACAGTCTTTGAAAAATGTAGATCTTGTACACTCTTTCTCTTACAGGTCAGTGGATGGCAAGGTGAGACGCTATGACCTGCGAATGGGCCAACTGCATGTGGACTTCGTCAGCAGTGAGTACACAAATGTCTGCATTTGTTTTTTTTTTTAATTCCTGTCTTAAGACAGTTGTCTGTCAGTGTCATGCTCTGAGCATGTGTCCATGTGTTTATGTCATTTGGTGTGGGCATGGGAGTGTACAGGTATAGGACTTAGACCTGACTGGAAACCTGTGGTATAAATTGAAGAGAGCAGTCCACAAGCATAGACTGAAGACAATCAGGAATGTTGAAAGGTTCTTGATGGAAGAATGGTCTTGCATCCCTCCCTAATGTGCTCTGGAATCTTAATACATTTTAATGGGAAAGGATCAAAGTCATGATCTTTTTCAGGGGAGGCGGTACCAAGTACTACAAACAAACAGTGGAAGCCAATATTATTTACATGTATGTTTTTGATTAAAAAAAGAAAAAAAACAGTATTACATGTTTAAAAGGACTTTATACATAAAACTTGTTCCAATATGTTTGACCTAAATGTTGCTCTTTATCTTTATTTAGTACAGAATTTTTTTTACTCATCTTTGTCAAGGGTGCTAAAAATTTGAGCTGACTGTATATGTGTGTTTTATGTGCATGTCCCTGTGCTTGCTTACCTGTCCTGTAAATGTGAGTTCCAGTACTGTGACTGAAGTAATAACCTGCTGTGATGTCCTCTCCCTATGCCACAGGCCCCATCACATGTGTGTGTTTCAGTCAGGATGGGCAGTGCACTCTCAGCTCCAGTCTGGACTCCACCGTCCGGCTGCTGGACAAGAGCACTGGGGAGCTGCTGGGAGAGTGAGTCTGTGTGCCCCCGTACACCCCTAAGACACAGCTCCCTGCTTCAACACCCTTTTACAGTGTATCCTAGCATTACAGCTGTGTGTAGCTGTGTGAGGCAGAATGAGTCACACAACCTGACAGTATGCGTCAGTGGCTCTGCACATTAAGCACAAATATAAACACACATGCACTGACCGAGACTGTGGTGTTTAATTATATATTGAAATGAAGGATTTATCTTCTTTACATATTATTGTGCACATTTTTCATTAATCGGGTGCACATTTTATGCCAAATTTCAAATACCATTTAGAAGGGAATTATTGATCCTGTGCCCTTTAAGCAAGTCTCACAGTAGTGTTGTCAGAGAATACACAAGTAACAAAAATGCAAGATTTAACATAATCAGGATAAAGACCTTCACAATACTTAATATGTGAATGGCAAGCCTCCCAAGAAAGAGAACGTACAGTTCAACTTCCTGAAGTTGCTTATGTGTCTGTGCTTAGGTACACGGGCCACAAGAACACAGGCTACAAGCTGGACTGCTGCCTGTCCAGCAAAGACACCCATGTAGTTAGCTGCTCTGAGGATGGACATGTCTACTACTGGGACCTCGTGGAGGTGAGTGAGCCAAGGCAACAGTCTGTTCTGCAGCCATACTGATTGAGCATCAGCCAGTGGTCAAGAATATGTCTTGTTGCCATGTTTCAGGGATAGTTGTGTTTTTACCTGCTGCCATGGGGGGGGGGGATGGTTAGCAGAACATTGTCCAGTCAGGTGGCTTTGATACTCACTTTTTCCCCACATACATAATTACGTTTTATCTTGTTTTACTACTTAATATAAGGAATTGTGTACACATGTTCAAATGGTCACTCTTAAAAACAGCTGTATTGAGAGGAAGAGGAAGGAGGTTGTTGATGAGAGGGATAGGAGATTGCAGGATATTGTGAAAGGGATATGCCTCCCTCTTTCATGGTGAGGTGTACCATGTTTCTGCTCCCCTTCTCATGTGTTTTTGCCTCTCAGGGATCGCTGTCTCTGAAGCTGCCAGTTGGGAAGGCAGTTGTTCAGTCCCTCTCCTTCCACCCCACGGAGCCATGCCTTCTCACTGCCATTGAAGGGCGTGTCCAGGTGTGGGGGGCGGAGCCTGAGGATACAGAGAAAGATGACTGAAATGCAGATGTCATTACAAACCAAGAACAGTACAGGTCTGCAGTAGATCTGTCTTACACAATGAAAAAGACCTTTCCAGCTGTGTGATTGTGTTGTTTTTTCCCTCCAATTATCATAACACTCGTCAGTTTTATTTCTGAAATTTTTGTATTTGTATTTTTTTAATAAAGAAATGTAAATGTTTGTAACCACTGTCTTTGTCATTTGTTATAGTGGAGATATAAAAATATGAAATTTAATTACAAAAGAGCAGCATATGTTGAATGAACATGGTGGTTTCCTTTCATTTTATTGTTGCCTTCCAGATATTACTTTTCTGTTACATTAGTGAAATATTTCGAGAGCACTTTAGTATCAGGGGGCTTTGGAGAGGAAAATGGAATGCTTGGATATTCTTATTTTTCTACCTTGCTATATTATAATATGTGAGTAGACATGACCTAAAAATGTATGTATCATTAATTTAAATTGCAGATTTTTAAAAAGGGTAGTTAATGTGGGTTTGAGGAATTTTATCTTATGGACATAAAATATTTCAAATTAACTAAATCAAAAATGTAGGACAAAATGTCCTCAAATATAAATTTTCATTAATGTTGAGAAGCAACTGTAATTTTAGATAATTGTAATTATATAAACAGTGTTGCGCTATTACTCTAAATATGAAGTAGTCCGTGATGACAAGTGTGACTACAGCTCCCACAATGCTTAGCAATATGTCAAGATGGCTGCGTCCATCTGAGTCACAAACTTCTCAGGTGAACCAAACCAAAACCCGTCTGTATCTGTAGTCAGAGGCAAAAGACATTTTTATATTTAAATGAGTTTCTCTTAAATATGAGGCTGTTACTTACAGTCATCAAGCGGTACCGTAGTAAGTCCCTGCTGACTCCACGCGTGGGCCTGAGCTCGTTATCGAAGTGCTCAGAGGGCCCGGACGAGAGAGATGGAAGGCGGCTGTTGGTATGCGGTTCGTCCCAAGCCGTGCTGGAAGAAATGCACGGACACGTCGAGGTTCGGGAGGACTTTATCAGTGAAGATGAAGAGCTTGCTCTGCTGAAAGAGCTCGAGCCTGGTCTCAAAAAGAAACGCTACGAATTCGACCACTGGGATGATGTGAGTTGGCTCTGCTTTCCACAACTACCCAAGAGGGCAAGCACAAGCCTTTGTATGAACTGAACATCTCAGGTTTTGTTCTTGTTCCTGGGGACATATTTTATCGCAAGTTTGCTGTAGTCAAAATGAGAAAATATTGGATTTGTTGGCTATCGAATTGTGTTGTTGCCATCTGAAATACAAAAGATGAAATAATATGGAGAACAGCTTCCTTAGACCAGTTTACAAGCGTTCAAAGTAAGTTAGTCAATGAAGATAAGTAAACATTGCAGACCTGTTGCAGTTAAAATTCACAAACATTATGCTGTAATCTTCATTGCACGAATCAGTTTTAAAGTAGCAACACCATTGATTACGTGACAGGCGATCCATGGATTCCGGGAGACTGAGCGGGTGCACTGGAGTGCGGTGTGTGGGGCTGTGCTGGGGAGACTCAGAGGTGTGGCGTTTCCCGAGGGCAGCTCGCTACTTGGCCCTGTACACGTACTGGACCTAGACAAGGCCGGCTACATAAAACCACACATTGACAGCGTCAAGGTCTGTCATCTATTATCATACATTATTCCGAGCTTAGTATATTGGAAAGGACAAATGACAGTAATTTATTTTACTTTGTTTTTCCATTGACTTACGACCTGCTTTCTCTGTTCCCCTTCCTTGTCTTAGTTCTGTGGCAGCACAATAGCTGGAATAAGTCTACTGTCTGACAGTGTGATGCGATTGGTCAGGGAGGGAAACACCACTGATTGGCTGGATCTGTTGTTGCCCAGGAGATCCCTGTACATCCTGAGGTAGGGACCGTTCTGGTTCCAGTGATGGATATAACCTCCTATCATTGCTTGTAATTTATGACATATGGCTGTTTCTGGTATTAGCCTGTTTGCTAACTATTTTCTCCTGATGCGCTCCCTACAGGAACAACGCCAGATTCAACTTCACACATGAGATTCTGAAAGACGAGGAGTCATTCTTTTCAGGGAAGAGAGTACCCCGCTATCGTCGCATCTCTGTCATCTGCAGGAACCTCCCTGCCTGAGGCAAAGAATTGGAGGGGACACATTTCACTGTAGCACAGCTATAGTGACATTAATATCTGTCCATTAATGACAAAGAATGGAACCTGCCCTTCCAGATGATCACTTTGGAGTGTGACACTCATTCACATCTGTGTCATGACAATAATGCACATAAATATATAAATCAGTGATGGCCAGTGAGCTTAAAAAAGGGGATGAACAAACTTTTAAACCTATGACTACTTTCAGCCTGTTCCCATGTATCCTCCTCGAATAACAAGAAACCTAATTATTCATAAAATAATCAACACCAGCTGACGTCAATAGAATAAATAGTTACCAATTTCATTGTGACCGAATTGCTGTTCTGTCCAGAGTTAATTTGTTTTTCTTCCACTGTTTTTAGTTGACCAGCCGTCACTGATATAATTATATTTCTTTTTTGTCTTTTGGAGTTAATGTGAAAAATCTATATTTCTGTTATTTTCAGAAATTATCGGCTTGATAAATGGACCTATTTTGGTGGCAAAGAACCAACCTAATTTGTAATTGGCTCTAATGGGATGGAAATTCACTATTGGATTTGGAAAGGTGAAAATTCAGAAATATATAGGTTATGCAGTGGTTATTTTCCATGGTAACCTAGTTTTAGTTTGGTGTTCTCATTCAGCAGAGTTTATATGAAATGATAACTCAAGTAACATGCCAATGTGTGCTTCAGCTTTATTCAGAGCCAGAGTCATACAAAGAACATGAAACAAAATAAAAATAAATTACAAAGTAGCATAAAACATGTATTCCAAATAAATAAATAATTTATTATATAAATACATAGTTTTTGTTTTTTCTTCTGTTTGCTCTTTTCTGCTGGATGATTGTACATATGTGCACAAGTTACACATTTTGGGAAAAAGACCCTTGAGGGAGGCAGACTTTCAAAGGATAACCCAATTCAGCTGGCTGCGCTGGGGTACATACGGTGCTGAGTCCGGTGTTGCTGTTGGACAGCTGTACCCTTTGGAAGAGGGAACTCAGAGGATGGAGCCATGCATCTCAATGAACTCTGAGGCATGACGGTGTGTCACACTGTCAACTGATCTTTTTTCCTGTCTGTCAAATTTAAATCAAAAATGACCAACATAGCACATGTGTATTTGTCCTTACTTTTGCATCAGTGAAGACAAGAATGTTGAGTATCAATCCCTTCTCAAACCATAGCCCACAAAAACCTCCTTCCCTGCCGCTTAAAATTCAACATATGTACTTTCTCACATCTTATCAACTGTTGCCTGGGCCCTTTTCAGCCAATAGTGTATTGTACCTACATTTTCTTGACATTGCAATCAATGAAAGTTCCCCTCCTGTGCTCCTCACCTCCCCCCGTCCGGCTTCCACGTAGCCTCAGCCTCGTTCAGCCCACGCAGCTGCAGCCTGCAGCGGACAGTTTCTCCACTTTGTGCCAGCGGTGCATGTTGTCCAGGAAGGCCAGGTCCTCATGGTGCGTGGGCCGGCAGCAGGGGGTGCTGTGCCAGCTCTCCCCAGGCAGAGGGGGTGGCAGGGCGCCCCTCTGCAGCAGGTTGGTAAGGGTGAGATCGTGGTTGGAGCGAACCCACGGGCAGGCCCACTGCAGTACTTGAAGAGCACAGCCTCATCCGACTCATAGCCCAGCCCCAGCTCCCGGACCTGCAATAGCAATGTGCGCAGGCTGCAAGGTGGCTCCGCCCCTCGCCGTGTCCGTACTGCCCACTGCCGCCCCGTCTCCTCCTTGGCTCCTCCCTCATTCTCTTCTCTGACATCACCACTACCAGGCTGGGGTGATGTGCTCTTATCACGTTGCTCTGTGAAACAGAAGAGAGGGTTTGTTAATCTTCTCATGTCTTAAAGCGGTAGAGGTCAGGCATACACAATTCCATTCCAAGAGGGCCACTGTGTATGCAAGTATTTGTTTCCACTGAGTATTGTTGGTCAATTATCAGTGTGCACTAGAGCAGATACAGCCATAGATTATATGACAAATTAACCATAATATCAGAATACAGGAGTCTTTAGTCATGATTCATGGCAGTAATCACCAAGGTGACGGTAGATTGTTAATGCAGTTAACAAATTTTCAAAATCTGATGATGTTGCTGAACTAGATCCCCCTTTATTGAATTAATTTCAGTATCTGGCAACTCAAATTTTCTACCATAAGACCAATTTCACCCCCAAGAGACCCCAAGACTCACACAAATAACAAAAATATAAACACATTACTCTCATATACAGTTATGGAATATGAGAGTTTCCATGACCTCCCAACACAGCCGACAAAAAAGTCAAATCACAAAATCCACCAGATGGCAGCCATTTTAATACTTAGTGTTTTGTTGTAATCTTCACCTTTCTACATTTAACTACTCTCTAAAGTCTGTGAGTTTCCAAGCAGAGTACAACACATCTTATCCTGTTCATTTAGCAGGCAACTAAAATAAACTAAAATTTCTCAAGAATTGTTCTTTTTCAGGTGTTCAGTGGTTCAAAATCAGGATCCCTCATCTTTCAACCATTGTATCACTTATTGTTTCCTGTCTAATTTCAGTTTCGCGTTGTTTTACTCATATATCATGGGTGTAAAGGCATTAATGTGAAACAATATTCATAAATACAGTTGTACGCCTCAACTGGTAAACAGACTCTTAACTTTTAAATTGCTGAATTGCTATGGATATGTTAGGGTGTGGTCTTGATATTAAAGATCCCTACAGGTATTTCCAGAGGTTAAGGTAGCATCAGCTGTCTTACCAATCAAAGAGTGCACCCAGTGTCCTTCTCCCCTCAGCACGCAGTACAGCAGCAGGGCCAACTTCAGCAGAAACCTCATCTCTCCCTCTTCCTTGCTTCTCTCCAGGTGAACGCGTGAACAAAGATGAGTCTGACTGAGTGATGCTGTTAAACGCCAGAGTCACTACCTCCGATTTATACCCCTCTGAGTCTTGGTGGGGGTGAAGCAAGGAAGGGGGGAGCTAACCCTTTCTGTGCCAGATTCCCCCTCACCTGCAGTCGAGTTCTGACTATGCGTCTGTGTGGGTGTGTGGGTGAGTGGGTGTGGCAAGGGGTTGCTGCCTGACCTAAAGTTCCTCTTATTAATATTATTTAACAGACATGAGTCATGGGCTCTGATATGCAGGTGTTTTCCGATGTCGGGGCCCGGGAAAATGAAACTCCCAGGTTTAAATTGTTTAAAGCTGTTCCGCTGCACAGCAGAATGTTGTGGACTACACAGATGTAGGGTTTGGTGCTTGTTGGATTTAGGACAGCCACTGTTAGACGTGGGGTGCTGGGGCACATGAGGAGAGCGGCGTGGGCTGTGGAAGGAGACTGACACAGGGCCGAATGGAGGAAGGGCTTGGGGTACCACAAACCAAAGTGACAGACTGAAGACAGACAGACTGAAGAAAGTGATGTGGCAATGACAGAAAAACAAAGAAGAGACAGGGAGAGAGGGGGTTCAGTTATGGACAAACAAAGGGTTAAATGAGTGAGGCATTAAGAGATCATAATTATAAAGATGACAGAAGCTATTTTAATGGGAATTCCTAAAGTGATCACCATGTTCAGCAGCATGTACATAAATCCAGGTATTTTAAATTCATTTCGTTTCTTTCTTCCTTTCTCTACCACTCTCTCTCTCTCTACTTGATCAGGTAAGACAGCAAAGTAATGGTGTTTTAGGAGAGAGCGATAGGCAGACAGGAAGAGGATGGGAAACTCATTACCCTATGGGGTTTGCACAAATATGTCCATGTGCTTATTTGGTTATAATGGTGAGCCCATATGAGTGTGCGTATGTTTCCGCACTCGAAAACCTTCCTGTGTGACACGTTGACTAACAGTAATTCCAAATTACCAAAAAAGAGATTAGACGTCTTGTATGATGACTCCCTGAATCATACACTGAAAGGAAGCACAGTAACAATCTGACCCCAACCACTGATACACAATGAACTCTTCACAAGAAATTCATTGACTGACCCTTTTACCTGAATGCAGGACTGTTACTCAATTGATCATAGTTCTTTAAAAAATACTCAAAGTCTGAGAGGAGCCCATTCAGCTAGACAACTTAGCAGCCCTTACAAATAAAGAATCTCAGAGATCAATTAGCTTTAATTTCACAATGGATAAAATTGAAATATGGCCCATAGAAACCTGATCCTACATCAGAACTCCTTCTGTGAAATACTTTATGAATATGGCCTTGATCTGTTTGTGGATGGCTGTTTGTTCTTATAAATTTTCTGGAATACAGACACATCTAATATTGCTTGACTGGCAAGCAGATTGGAAGTGTATGGTGTCAGCATAACTCCATCAAGTGTAGACAAAGAAAAGCTTAACCTCTTAGCTGCCTGGTAACATTGCTGCTTGGAATGAAGGTGCAGCAAAACCAAATGGTGGTGTCTTGAAATCTGTACTGAAACAAAAACATGCAATATCTGTACCTTCAGCTCAACCAGTGGCCTATTAAGCCTCCAACACGGCGGTGTATGTGAAATCCACCCAGATCCACTGCAGCAAAAGGAAGAGGTCAGCTACTGTAGACATTATGAAACAGCAGGGCCTTACACCTGCAGCCGCCCAATATGTGAAAACAATTCCAGAGGCTTAGCCTTTACTTACTGCGCTACAGCAATTATTCACACAGGGGATTTCAAGATGAATGTGTTTTTCCTGGTCCCTCTGGCCAGGTGCTTTGTTTCCTTGGCTTGGTCAGGTGGTTTTTGAACCATACCCCTGGACCATATGTTCATTGGAGCTGTGTCTTATAGAACCAGTCCTGCTCTTTTCTCTGCTCTGCTCCACCCTCCCCTTCGTACCCTGCTCAAGCTACCCTACTCTATTGAGTCTGCACGACTCACTCTTCCTACATTATCCAGCCCTCTATACCCAACTCTGTATTACCCAGCTTTAACCTACCCTACTCTACCTAACCCTGTCCTGTTCATCCTACTCTACTTACTCTTTCCTGCCCCTAGTCTCAACCCTCTCTACACTGCCCAGTCTACCAAACGATACCCTGCCCAATGTACCTTACTTTACCTACCCCACCATCTACTACCTGCAACCCTGCATTCTCTACTCTGCCCATTGTACCCACTCTGCCCTAACTAGTCTACCAAAGACAGTCTACCCTATATCACAGACTGACCCACTCTCCTTGCTTGAGGACAGTCATGCTCAATATGAAGGAAGATTTTGTTTCTGAAGCAAAGAATTAAACCGGTTCCAAGTTCATGTCAATGTTTTGTAGTAGCATTCACACAAAGCTACAGCTTTTATAAGCTACAGCTTGAGAATTTCAATCAATTTATTCATCTTAATCTCTTAAGAAAGTGATGCTTTCCCCATTTAATGCAGGGTATTATTGGAACACATTGACGGTGAACAAACATATCTTGCTTTCTATAATTAATCTGCACAGAAAACAATCTTTCACCAAGCCCTGTAAGCACTTGTTCTTGTACAATGTGACAAAATAAATAAATTTAAGTTCTTGTTGTTTTTCTAAGCAGGTTGCCCCAGATTCTTTTACCAAAATCTTTAAAAAAAACCTGTATTGAATTCATCCCATGTCAAGACCCCCTTCACTGAAATGGAAACACCCTTTTTTGAGCCAAGAGACAGAATCAGCTACACATGTTTTCATGAAACATATTTCATAGTGGGATTGGTTTTCCATAATTTTCTGATCAATTGTTGGGAATTTGAACACAGATCAGATGTCTTCCCCAAAGAATAATGTATGCCAGTAAGGAGCTGACTTTTTGATGTGTTTTTCTGGAGTATCAAAAATGTCTGAATGCATAAGTTTTAACAGATATTCAGCCATAACAGAAATGCTTTTTAAAAGTTATACTTATCCAAATTACTGATTTGTTCAGTATGTGATGTATTATCATCATTAATCCAGTGTGTCAGGCTAAGATCCCTGTGACACAGAGACAGAGAGATTCCCATGTTGTGAATAGAAGCAGATTCATCCATGTCCTTCCTTTCGTCGGGTTTCGCAACTGTCTGCAAGCCACACTTAGTCTCTGACTCAAGATTTTAGCCAAGGTATTGAAAGTAAAATTCATACCTTACACATTCCCATGCAAATACATATGCAGATACAAAACATAAAAAACATTCATACACACACACACACACACACACAGAGGAAGATGCACAGATGCTGAGTGTGCCTGTGAATGATCATGCTCTAGTTTCTGTACATTGTACAGAGGTGTGTCATCGTGTTCAGTGTATTGCATGAATTGCCGTGCTTTCTGTATGACGATTACGGCGCGAGGCAAGATGAGTCTGCTTGTGGCTCCAGGTGAGACGCGGAGTAAGATGGAGTGAGTCTAACCATGTTTTTGGAATATCCATTCATCTCCCAGTAATCCTCTCAAAGAAGGAGAGCGTGAGAGGGCAGAGGCCCTGACACATTCCTTCCACTGCCCGAGAGGCAGAGAGAGGGAGAGAGAGAGAGAGAGACAGAGACGGGTAAGGGAGGACTTAGGACTACAGTGAGAGTGAAGCAATTGCTCTGGCATCTACTAAGGAAGAGACTCAGGAATCTGGAGTGCTCTCCAGTCTGAGAGGAATTGCAGGAATTTCACATCAGTCTGATGCGATTGAAAACAGGCATAATTCCTGGACAACACAAAACTAACACACTCACTTACAATGGCAGCACACGAGGAGCTACCGTACGTCTGTGAGGGAGCCCGCGTCACACATTTCAGTGACACGCATTGTACACTTGCATGATCCCTGTACTTCTTTTTTAGACCTTGTGATGTGGCTTAGAAAACACAGTATGTACTTCAGATCTGTGATTTGTCCCCAAGGCCCTGTGACTCAAAAGTCAGTGTGTGCTACATGGTAAATGCAGTTCCACTGTCAGGACTGCAGGTGGCAGTGAGGCTCTGCTGTGTTATGCAGTCCTTATCCCCACTCGCCTTTGCTCTAATCCCATACCATTCCCCTGTAGCTCACCACCATCATGTATACATCACTGCATGTCTGACCCCAGCCTTGAGGAGCCAGCATCTGATTAGCCCAGCGGCATTACATCACACGGTTGCTATGTACAGGGCCAGGACACTGCAGATTCAGACCTGAGCGATATATATCACCACCCTTTAACTACGCAAGGATTACCGGGATCCATTGCCTCCCCCAGGTCGCCTTTCATATCAGGAATGCATGCATACTTTATCATGTATGTAATATTCTATTGTATGCTGTTTGCTTGGACGTTTACTGGAAATGCAGTATTTTCACTCGGCGCACATACATCATTTTTTAAACCTTCATGCCTGAAAGACTTTCCTCTCTGAATGCACATGAGCCTCTTTTGAGCAGGAAATGCCTCGTTTATTATATATATTTTCAACTTTTTAAGACATCTGGGAGGACTCAAGTTGTAAGATAAGGACAAAGAAGAAAAATAGTGTAATGTATATTTATAAACTGTATGTATGACAGGAGCTATATTTGAACCCACAGTAATCTGTTAGATGCTATCTTTAAAGACAGGGGGCTAAGTGTTGGCAGGTCTCAAGTGAAGGCCTTAATCCAGCCAGCATACCAAGACATTTTACCTCGCTGTGCTATGGGGACAGGCACGTACCTACAGCCAACCAAGTCAGTACATAAATAAACACGTGCTGCTTTGTCATTCATGGGTAATATTATGTACACATGTTAATAACAAGCCATAATGAAACACTTGTTCCCAGTCAAAATCTGTACCAGTTTATCGCTTGGAAGCACTCAGTCATTGCACACACATTCATATGTACAGTCAAGATTGAACATGCAGAGTCATAACTCATTCTTGAAACATGCACAAGTTCCTTATATGTAACTGCACAGTGGAAGAGACAGCACAGATAGATAGGTAGCAGCACATGGGGAGATTAGAGTGATATTCTGTGACCACTTTGCAGGACAATTTGGCATAAGGGCATGGCACAGCTCATCAAGCATAAATGAGTTCCATTAGGACTGGGAAACCAGGGCACAATGCCTACCCCAGAAGAAATACTATTGCACATGTGAGAATCCATCAATATCGAAAGGGGCCACAGACTCCAAAATAAGTGAGAAAGAATCCCACAAAGACAAGAATTGTGACAATTGTGATTTGCCATTCCTTCACAGTGATTGTGATCGTGATGTGATTGATCTGTGGTACAGTCTGCTTAAAACTCTATAACTCCAGTCTCTACAAAATTGTGAGATGTTCTTACAAATCCTGAGAACAGGGTTTAAAGGGTTGGCTGAATGTGTATGTCTGCAAAAGTGTGCATGTGTATGTGTGCATGCATGTGTTTGTGTTAGCGTGTGACTTCTGTGCCGGAATAATCTCTGCCGCTGATGGAATGTCCAAGGAACAAGTACAGGAAAAAGATGTGAATGTGCACCTGTGTGTCCAAGCGGTGAGGTGTTCTCTGTGAGGCGCTGACCTGGTGTGGAGTGTGACCTTTGTGTACGTGACTCTCCTCCATGACAGTGATGGAGGGGCTTGGTGCGAGACGCTTGATGGCTTTACTGAGCATTCCGCCGGGAGCTGGTGTTTCGGGCCGGCCCATATAGGGCTTGTCTGCTCCGGGGCAAGGAATGTGTGGAGCGGCGCACTTGTAATGGGAAGCATTCAGTGGGAATTAGCGGCGGAATCCCAAGCTCGTCCGCCGTGGCCCCTGTTTACACCGTAAATCGCACCCCGAACCGGACTGCCAATGTGCTCATCCATGGCACGTTGCACCCCATTGCTCTCCTTCACTCCCTGGCCCAATCCCGAAGCAGTCACACTCTTTATCTCCCCACTCACTTTCCATTGATTATGTGCCTTACTATGATCATACATAAAGTTGCTTCCCATGATGTAAGCGATAAACTATTATATAAAAAGCAGAAGATTTAGCTTTGGTCTTGAGATGAGCTCATTCTCTCATATCTCAAGTCCATGATCTTTACCACCCGGCCTGACCTGCTAGTCGCACCTTACAAGTGATGTCATCAGATAGAACTTTGAGGTCATGCCACGGTTAATTTCATGAATTCCTTAGAGTTTTGCATGTGCAGAGACACATACTTTAGAGGGTATGTTCATAGCTCATATGTACCTCATTTGACTTATTTAATATGACTATTTTATAAAATTGCCATAATATTACCCTTGTCATTTAAATGGATTAAAACTGAAAGATATGATACGTAGGTGAGAATGTTATTTTTGCTTTGGGCCAGTACTGTGTCAGTTTTAAACTGAATGCATTCTTACTTTGAATACATATTGATCCGTAATGATCCCAGCTTCTCTGTCATGTACGCACAGGCTGGCTGCACAAAGATGAATGTGAATACTGATTCATGCCTGTGCGCTCCAAAATTGATAACAGAGGTTTTATCAACGAGTGTGGTCTAAGAACAGGACTTGGACTTCGGACCTGCGAGTAAAAATACTAATCCTGTACCGTAATTCGTTTTATAGTGTATCTATGGTAGCTCCCCTTTGACGTTCTACACAAAAGGAAGTGACGAAATTCAGCAACAACAAGAGGACGTTTCGCTACTGCGAAAACGGTACAGTACCTTTAAAACCTTATAAAAGTGAGTGTCCTTTGTGGTCTCTCACATTGTGAAAAGTATGCTTATCTAAGTAATAATGTTTATCATGACAATGATTGCCTTACTGTATATATTAGCTGACGTTCTGTATAGATAGCTAGATGGCATTAGCAGCGAAATGCTAATGTTGCATGACAACATACTGTAGCTTAGCACCTTGTTTTAGCCATATTTATGGATAAATTAACTTGAAACGTATCCTTGGATTGGGATACTGTAAATTGTGAAGGTCACTGGTTCGCTGTCTGCAGTTGCACTCATCCAAAATAAGTTATACTCTTGTAATTTTGCTTCCTAGCCTGCTAGTTCAGTGACACCTACCAAAACGGACGAAAGGTGCCTGCTACGGGCACGATGGCCTGTTATCGCTACCCTGGGATTCCTATGGCTGTGCACACAGCGACACTGAAATCACTATTGTCAGTCAAGTAGACTGCTGCTCAGCAATGCGTTTTTGTTAGCTAATTGATTACGTTGTTTGAATCTCTTTACTTCAGGTGAAAGCAGTCGGCCACACGAGTAAGAATCCCCAGCCGCCAAGATGGTCAGTGCCGTTTTACCGATGGACAGCTTACGTTTTATGAGATAACGAATAAAAACATTATGATTCAGCATGTTGTTAAGTCATGGGAAATGTCATGCAATGAGCTGGAAAGTGTTAATTGTATATGCTCAGATCAACAAAGTAAACTCACCCTGAAAACTGTGTATAACCATCAGTAAAATCATTCTAAGACGTTGAAGTATGTGAATACATGCCAACAATGTGAAGGGTGTTATCACAGCAGAATAAGTATGCAGTGTTTTGGTAGAACTGACATTTTGTATTGGTTCCTTATATTATTGCCATCCTAACAGGGTGAGAGAAAAGGAGTCAACAAGTACTACCCTCCAGATTTTGATCCAGCCAAGGTGAGTGTGAAGGAATGAATGATAGAAAGAATAATTAAGAAATTGTGCGTAAATAATTGAGGAGACATTTTGAGGAGATGTTTATTTATTTGTAAGGGAAATTCAAAATGACTTTTATAACTGTTTGTGTTTTTAGTGTTTGTTGGTCTGTTTTTACTTCCAGAAGGCTTTATTTACACCTGTCCCTAATCCTGTTAACTTGATACTGCTGTTTCTTGATAAGAAGTGGTAACACTGGTACATCTGTTTTTCTGACTATGTCTCCCTTGTCTACAGCATGGCTCTCTCAATGGCTACAGGAACAGTCACCCACTGCGAGAGAGAGCCAGGAAACTCTCTCAGGGAATCCTCATTATACGGTTAGAGAGAACACTAAGATACATTACAGTAAAATAACAACCTTCACGGATAGAGATGTAAGAGGTTGCGTGTGTACTGAAACAGTTTTTGCGTTGTGCTCTGGTAGCTTCATTTCAGACATGAATGAGTAGCACAAAATTTCCATACCTGCTGCATCTGTTCAGTTGCTGAGTACAGATGTATAAAGCCATTTAACATTTAAGATTTGAGCAGTTTCTGTTGTAGGAGAAATTTATTCAGAATAGCACTGCATAATTTTGTGAAAATGGTAAACTCATAATTTGTAACAGTGGAGTTACAAGGATCTTCCTGGCCACTTGTTCACTTGACAGACTGCACATTGCTTTGTATCAGTTTACTGTGTGCTGACTGTGTTTGAAACATGACCAGAGACCTCTCTCTGTCCTCAGGTTTGAAATGCCCTACAATATCTGGTGTGATGGCTGTAAGAACCACATTGGCATGGGTATGGGCCTCTTTTCTCTTGCCTTGACCTCCTGTGTGTGTGTGTGTGTGCGTGTGTGTGCGTGTGCGTGTGCGCGTGTGTGTACACATGTGAACAATGCACATGTGAGTGTGTTTGCTCACAGTTGTGTTTGCTGGTCTTTGTCTTGGAATCTCAGATCACTGGTTTCCCTTTGGTCTCACTGTTGTATGGTTTGTCTTAGAAAAGCTTTGTTTATGCTGACAGTGAGTTTGCAAGGCAAAATTCACTGTTCATGTGACATTTGACCACTAGAGGGCAGCATAAGATTGTTTAATTGTTTATTTGCAACCTCTTGCAACTGAGAAGCAAACTGAATTTTGCAACCAATCAAGCCAGCTTAATAACATAATATGTAGACTTCCTTATCATTATCAGTTGATTGAAGTGTTATATTATTTATGACATATGCTAGACAAACAGTGATAGTTTTAATGGAGCTAGAATTATTAGAGAAAGAATCCTCAAAGTTGTTGTTTAAAAGGTTGTGATGTAAGTGGGGGTTTGCTTTCCTTTTCATGTTTTGATTTTTATGTGTGTTTCCAGGTGTACGATATAATGCAGAGAAGAAAAAAGTGGGAAATTACTACACTACACCAATTTATAGGTAAAGGAAGATTCAAAGCCAGGGTTTAAAATGTGCATTTTAGTATAGCCTGTGTGAACTTTTCCTCTTAGTCAGTGTCTGTGTGGAATGAGCGAGCTCCTCTCCACTGTTCCGCTCAGGTTCAGGATGAAGTGCCACCTGTGCGTGAATTACATCGAGATGCAGACTGATCCGGCCAGCTGTGACTACGTGATCGTGAGCGGCGCCCGCCGAAAGGAGGAGCGCTGGGACATGGCTGAGAATGAGCAGATCCTCACTACAGGTGCGTATCTCCCCCCATGTCTCTCGCAGTGTATTATGATCGGCCCGTCTGTGTCTCACTTCTCTCTCTCTCTCTCTTTTTCCTGCTCTCTTTTACTCCTGGCATGGCTTTTCCTCAGTTTTTTGTGGAGAGAGTTATCTCTGTACCTGTGCATTTCTGCTGTGTGTCTGTCAGCCGACTGGCTGTCTGCTTCCTCTCTCTTCATTTTTCTGTCCTGACATGGATTCTCCTCCGTGTTTATAGGTTTGATGGAGGTTTCGTCTCTCCGTCGGCATCTGTCTCTCTGTTTGCTGTCTGTGTACTGACTCGATTTTCTGTCTCTTTGATTGTGTGTGTGTGTGTCAGAGCGCACTGAGAAGGAGAAGCTGGAGACAGATGCTATGTATAAGCTGGACCACGGAGGCCGAGATAAGGAGAAGCTGCGGACTGCCCTGCCTTCGCTCTCTGAGCTGCAGGAGATGCAGTCCAGCTGGAAGGATGATTTTCAGATCAACAGCGCCCTCCGCAGGAAGTTTAGAGTGAGTGTCCCCGCACGACTTCTGACGGCAAGAAGGACCTGTAAAAATATGCATATCTGCATGTCTGCAGCTGCAGAAAGGTTAATCAAATCCCACCAAACACAACCAAAGCAGACATTGTCTTTTGTGTTTGGCTCTGGTTATGTCTGGCTGCATGATGTTTCACCCCAAGTGTGTAAGGTCTGTCAGCGTATATTATAATTTACATTCTAATTGTGAAGTGCCGCTGTTGTTTGTATAAACCCACAGTGTGTGTGTTGACCTGTCTCATAGGATGAGAAGAAGGTGATGGCAGAGGAGGAGGAGAAAGACAATGTTGTGCGGAAGAGAACTGGTCTGTCCATCCCACTGCTGCCAGAGAAAGAGGAGGACAAGAGGCTGGCAGCTCTGCTTACCTTCCAGAGCCCTGACTGTGAGTTCAGCACAGCCTGGTAACACACACTTACCACACACACACACACACACACACACGTACGCACTGATAAATACATACCATACATATTCTCACACAAACATGCAACAGACACTCACACAGTGAAAAAGTTTTATTGGACTTTGCAGTAATGCCTGCTTGTGCTCTGTCATGTTGAATGGCTGCTCTTTGCGTCTCTCCATTTTGGGCTCTCGGCTTCCCTGATCAGCCTACGATGACCGTCAGCAGAGCAAGCGTAAGGAGATCTCCTCCCGCTCGTGGTTCCGTGCCGCGGGGGGCTCACAGACAGGCGCAGCTGGCTCCCTCCTGCAGAAGCTGGCGATGGCGGGGAAGGGAACGCCGCTGAAGGCCCAGGTACCCCCAGCCACCAGCACCCTGAGTCTCATCCGAAAGAAAAGCCAGGCCACTGCTACAGCAGCCCGCAGGAAGTCCGACCCTGGCTGCACCCAGAGCAGTGACTCAGAGACCACAAACGAGTCACTGAACGATGAACCCCAGCCTGGGGGGACCCATTTCACTGTGACACAGTCCCAACAGGAAGAGGAAGAGGCAAGGGAAACCGCTGCTCACACAGAGCCTGAGAGCAGCCCACTGGACATTTCAGATGGACACAAATCATCTGTTACATCGGGGACTTGTGGGATATCGAAGGACTGTGACAGTCATTTGAGTATTGTGAGGTCTCTCGTTGCAGATTACAGTGATTCAGACTCTGAGTCAGGACCTTGATCCAGCTGAGGTTATGAGAAGGAGGACACTGGACTGCATTTATTTGTTGACTTTTGGGAAAGACTAAATACAGGACAATTACAACAATGTTTTATGGGAGTGGTTAAGTCTGGATTTGCCCTGTCAAATGCCAGGACAGTAACATACTTTATTTTAATTTGTTGCTCAAGTTGACAGCAGCTCATCTTGGTTATCTGAAGTAAACCATTTGTGTACTGATAGATGTGCCATTCAGTTTCAAGTTTTATTCTAACAGTCATTCAGATGTTTTATCGCAACAGAACTTTGAGTCTTCTATAATGATGTTCATGTTCAAACGTGTTTTTGTTGTGAAATATTTTGAGTATTAATATTCCAGCTATATACTTGTCTTTTTGGTTTGAACTAGCAGAGGTGTGGACTGATTCATAGACGTCTCATGACCTTCCCCAGCACTGTTTACACTGACCCAGTGTTAATTCAGACCCAGTATTGCTTTGTAGTTGCAGAAATCTTGGACTTATCAATAAGAAAGGTGGGTAATGGGCCGTCACCAACAATATCACACATCCAGGAATGCTGACATAAAAATTCCATCTGACTTCTGGAAATTGCTAATTAACCAGTAGTCAGTTACTTTTTCTGATGAGTCATGATCTTGTCTAAGTGGGTGTGCCAGGAAAACCAATGCTAGCTAAAACCTGCTGAAGTGATCAGTTTCCCAGAACAATCAAAGAGACTAAAACTTACATTTCCAGTGGGAGAACAGGGAAGGTAATTAGAGTTTAGATCAGGGTCAGATTAAAACACTCAACATCTTGGATAATGGCAACACAAAGCTACATTGAATGGTTGTGATGTGATAATCTAAATCAGTCCTCATTCTCATTAATATAGTCTTCACTTGGAGCTGAGCCCAGTGCCTGCTGTGGTCTTCCTTCCGTGCAGTTGATGCTCAGGCATTTAGCTGGAGAACAAGGATAGTAAATGGGGGAAAAAAATCACCAAAATATTCTCTGCTTCCATGAAGTAATAAATGTTCTCCACCTCCATTAAAAACTCCTATAATTAACTTACTAGTTGGTCTTTAAATTCCATCTTGAAGTTGGTTTTAGGTTTGTTGTAATTCAAAATAAAAGATACTTTGCCCTTTACTGTCTATAATATCGTTTTTGCACATAGCCCTCCATGGTATCTTATATGTTTGAATGTTATGGTCTCCTTCCTCTTTTGTGTTTTTTTTTCTTCTCCAATTGAAGTTCTTAGCTGAAGTTTTCTTCATTAGTGTCCTGGGTGTTTTATGAAGCTCTTTCAGGGTTTCCTATAAAATATTGAGAAAATGTTTATTGTTGCATGTTTTCTGAAGTATTAATTATAACATTCTGAAACTACTACAGTGTTTGGTCTTACTGAGAGTGGTGAGGAATTGGCTCTCCTATTATAGCTTCTTACTTTTACCTCCCTGTTTGTGTGCTGGATATCATACACAGCATTTTGCCTGTCGATTACTTATTCTCCCAAATATTTGATATACCGAGGAGAAACAAAGGAATTTGGCTTATCTGGTTCATGATGTGTCATAATTTGATTGGCTTGTTGGCTGTTTCATGCAGCTCCTTCAGGGTTTCACATAAGATGATTTGTTGTTCCTAAAGTAACAACTTTGGGTTCTCAAATAACTAAGTGTATCTCAATCTAAGTATCTCAATAACTAAGTGTGGTTTATAGACCTAGGTAAGGGGTGGTATAAGTTCTAATTACAGCTCCTTACATTTACCTCACCCTTTCACATTGTGCGAAAGACACCGTATAATGTAAGTCCTGTATCTTTACTACTGACTCTGCTCTTAAAGGAACAAACACAGGAAACTCTATGTTCCAAAGTCCTCGGGTTACGACGGTCTCGAGTTACGTCGTTTCTCCCATAAATTACTCAAAAAACCTAGTTTCAACCTAAGCGGTTTGGTTCGTAAATACGACCACAGAAATAAAGATACGAAATTGTTCTCTGATTTTTTTTTTAAATTAATGTTTCATTTAATTACTATATTTTATATGTCCTTCATGTGTTGTGTGTACAGTGTGAGTGACTTACGGTGTTAATTTAGGTATGATTTAGGTATAAATTCCGATTTACGTCGAAAATCGGCTTACGACAAGTCGCAGGAACGGAACTCGTTCATAAACCGAGGACCCCCTGTATAGTTGGAGAAAAAGTCTTATTTTAAAATTTGATTGCTGTTCAGGTCAAAAATTCTCACTTTTTAACAAGCTGAGTTAGTGAATTCCTAAATTGCCTGGCTTAAACAACTAAGACATTGAAAATGCTAATGGGGAAAAATTAAATGTACTAAGCAAGAAATGTGCAGACAAATGGCAATTTTAGGATGTAGAAGTGAAACAAATGAGTACCCTTTGTTTAAACTAGAGGGATATGGGAGAAAAATTCCCAGTAGATTTTCAAATTAACAAACAGATGGTCAAATACAGCACACCCAGGTGTTTATTGTTCAAGAGGTTATGTTGTATAATACAATGTGAGGGGAGGTGAGTATTGCTTTTTACAGTGGTACTAATGAAGAAATAGGCAGCATTGCAGCTCTCTCTCTCCCCTCTCTCTCTCTCCCCTCTCTCTCTCTCTCTCTCTCTCTCTCTGATTATCCACTAACTTTGCTAGCCTGTGTTGTACCGGAACTCTCTAAAACCATTTGAGCTCAGTTTGTGAGCTGATGCATATGGCAATGGAAGCATTAGTTTTCCAGACACTATGCTTTTTCTCTTTGTTTTTTACCCTCCAAACCCAATTAAATTTTCCTTTCTGGTAAGTGTTATTTCTCCAGTATCTTTTGCTTTGTAATATTGGAAAGAAGAGCATAGATGCACAATTTCTGTTTGATTGTGTCCTGATGCTTTCTCCCAAATCCAAACAATTGGTGTCATGTATTTTTTGTTGCTTAATTTAGAAAATTCACAAAATGGTAGCATTCCATGAACAATGGTAGTAGTCACCTTCCTAGATACAAAGACTGAGTTAATCTGGTACTATTCAATGTGGGTTAGTTTTGAAAATGACCTATATGTCATAGTGAATTACATCATATCACATGAAACTTATTCTTGCTTTGTTGCAGGGCTCTGCGTCCACGTCCTAATCGGTAGTACTTTTTTTTTTTTTACATTCTAGTTTTTGTCTTTCTCATTTATCTTTTGCAATTCAAATCTTTGTTTTTTGTGTATTAGTTTATGTAGTTCCATTCTCATTTTAGAAGTCTCATTATTGTTTATAATACTTATTACTTTCAGTGTTCATTTTGTATAATTTCATTTCTTTTTGAATTTTCTTTGTGAATCATGCCAGTAATACAATGACACAATTAAACATATAAACACCTATACTGAAAGTTTTTCCCCCCTGAAGGATAACATTATGCTTAATGAAATGCCTATGTGGTCTCTCTCAGGAACCATTGTAATGACACATACTGGTACTTTTCAGTCCTGGTACTGAAATGTACCCTGTGTTTGTTGTTTTTCATTCTCACTAACATCTTGATTAATTAAAAGCATCAAGAATGTATGTCTCAGATGTAATTGGGTATTAAGAAAGTTATCTCCACTCAGTAGAAATTTAGAGTATCAATTAAAAATAATGGACAGTTGCCAATAAACTTTATTGTACTTCAGGAAGCTAAGTTTGTAACTCAGGCCCAGAGTGAAAATCACTGATATACCTTATTAATTCTTTTGAATTTCTTCTGTAGATTGGGGAGGCCTCAACATACACATGATCTTCACCATATACATGATTCGTGAGTGCATTTTATCTTCTCTATCCTCTACTGTGCTGTCTGTTTCCTTTTGTTTCTGCCCAAGTGCTTTGCAATCTTTGGTCCAAACAGAAGGATCTGCCAGCATCTCCCTCTACTGTTGAAACTGTGTATTGCAAACCTACCCATGACCTGCTGTGAAAGAAGTGTGTCGGCAGTCAACATATCAAACTCCTGTGGCACATGTGCCCTTCATCCCGTGAACCTGTTTGTTCTGTACATTTCCATATAGTAAAATAATTTATTAGACACCTGTTACATAACTGTCAAATAATAATAAAAAAAAAAAAAAAAACAGAAGAGGCTGTTTTTAATTATCCATTCTAATCCACAGATGTGGTATAATTTAATCATAATTAAATTGAATTGAATAATTCATATAATTGAATTACTGTTCACAGAGCATTTAAACTGTTACTATATAAAGTCTGTCAGTCTATCAGTGGAATTTTCCTTGTTAAATAGGCCTAATGGATAAAGAATATGATAGAGTAAATTTTCTGTTATAGGCGCTACCAGACTCCCCGCATCCAAGATGAACCAAGGTATGGAAATATTTCTGTTGATACATGTGGCTATACATATATATGTATATGTTGTTTAATAATTAAGGTAAACCTGAGTGCATTACTATAATTGTTGTTTTTCAGTTCGTTTTGTGTGCGTGTGCGTGTGCGTGTGCGTGTGCGTGTGCGTGTGCGCGTGCGTGCGTGCGTGCGTGCGTGCGTGCGTGTGTGCGTGCGTGTGTGAGTTGACAGCAATGAGTTCCATCAGTGGGCCACCATGAATTCTCTCCCTCTGTCCTCCTCTAGATTTTTTCTGCTGGCTCCAAACCTCCTCAGGACGGATAGTGATGAGAATATTTTCCTGGAGGCACATGGACTGTCGCAAGCACTGACAGTCACAATAACAGCATACAACTTTCCACAGAAGTCACTGCAGCTGTTCTCTGACACCGTGCTTCTCAATGAACAGAATGACTACCATGCCCTGAAGTCTATCAAGGTAAACAGACTAAATCTTCCACTGAAATGGGTGGTGAACTCAGGAAAAACAGCTTATGATTACTTTTTTTGTCGGCCTAAGAGTGTTTTGTTAATTTTTTTTTCCACTGTGCTGTCTGCAGTTCCCATGAAGAAACATTAATGACTTATCCTTAAGGTTTCAGGTACCAGTAGGTTATCCTCTGTCCAGTGGGCAGGTAGTTCTCCAGTGCACCTGTGTGGAGAGCTGAAATAATGTAAAACTAATGAGTTGCACATGGGTGTGACCACAGCTCTTCCATAGCTACTTGTATGCTTTTCTCTCCCTGCTTAAGCACAGAAGAGCACTCTGCAGCTCATGCTTTTACACATGTGTGAATGAGAGTCCAAACTGCCTGTTTATGAAATCCTCTGGTGTCAGATCCATTCACAGCAAAGTAAATAGGAAGACACCCTTAGAGTGGAATATTTGAAACGTATGTCTGCTCCTTCTAGATCAACTCTAACGACCTGAACAGGGAGGAGCAATCCAACCAGCATGTTTACCTCAAAGCCGACTTCGGTAGCTATGTGATAGAAACGGTCGTGTTAGTGTCCTTCCAGTCGGGATACATATTCATTCAGACCGACAAGCCTATCTACAACCCGGGTGATGCTGGTAAGAGACTACACCAACCCTGGCTACCCTGATATACTCCTGTTTCTGCTAGTAACCATGACGATCAATCTTGAGAACTTAAACTTGCTTTGTACTGAGGGTGATGACCAATGAATTAAAAGCAGGGTTTCAAAGTCATGTTATGAAATAGATGTCAACCTCACCAGTAAACTGGGTCTTTGTGCAGAATGCCTCTTTATCCTTGTCCCTTGCAGTACATTACAGAGCTTTTGTGGCCAACCCAGCCTTCAGTGCCTTCACCAGCTCGGTTTCTGTTGAGTTGCAGGTAATCAACATTTTCAGAAAGTCTTTTGTACTTAGCTTCCTTTGGCATTGGTCGAGGACCTGCTAGCCCTTCAGTAATCCTAACCTTAACCATCAGAAGATAAAAGGTTCAAGTGACCTCACATCAGTGCTTGTAGGCCACTTCAAAGAATATTTAATTCTTCAACAGTGTCTGTGACCTTGTTCTCTTGGTGACTAGATTGAGGATAACCATAATAACAGATCTGAGGTCAGTTTTGCATTCGTATTCCTAGTGGGTACTGTTTAGGTAAGATTAGGTAAGTGTGCGTATGGGCAACTCGGGCTTATCGGATTTCACTGGGTTAGCAAGGCTCATGAAACGGGAATGTTTCCCTGCACATGGGTGGTGCTGTCGCAGTGGATTACAACCAGGAGAGTATGCATTTTCAGTCTGACATGTACAGCAGTTCTTGTCTTGGTGAGTTCCCCCAGAATGATCATCCCTCTGTTTCTCCATTTAGAACCCAGATGGCATAACGATCCACACCATTCCCAGGACCATTGCCAATAACGGAATCTATGCTGAGGAGTACCGGCTTGCAACCATTGCGAAGTAAGGCAGAGCATTTGCTTTTTCTCATTTTCTGCTATCCTTCATACTTTTTGAAAAATGTATCGATTAATTAAATAATAATTAAGAAAAATGTTTATTGGTGCACTGGGCCTTTGGTCAATGTATGAGTTGTACTGTAGGCATGAGTAGCTTTCTGTAAGAAACTGGTTGATTGAAATTATTAGTAGAGTTTGAAAATAATGTTCATATTAACAATGCTAATAACCCAGCAATATTACTGTTGTCTTGCAAACTCATACCATATGCTCTTTTGATCTTCTCCTTATGTTTGCGTAGTGAGGGAACGTGGAAGATTATTGCAAAGTTTGACACCTGGCCCCAAAACCAATTCAGCACTGAATTTGAAGTGAAAAAATATGGTGAGTATCTTTATTTTGTATTACACAATTATTACACAAACCTCTGAGGCATACCACATATCATAAAATCAAAGACAGCTATACCTCCTTTACTTTAAGGGTCCACATCTCTAGATTATAATTTGTTATCTAGCATGTTCTCATTTATTAATTGAAACATGTTTTTCTTTGTTCCAGTGCTGCCAGCTTTCAATGTTACTCTAACACCCAGGCAGTCATATTTTAGTGTGGTGGACACTGAGCTGATCGTTGACATCACAGCAAGGTACTGGGCCGCAGGGCATAGGTTTTTTGGTCTAGAAAATGAATTACTGTCCTCTCTCTTCAGTATCTCCAAATTGTACCAGGAGGCTGTGTATGATCAGCATGTAAAAAGTAAAATGTTAAAAAGTATTTGGGATTTCTTTTAAAAATTGCAAATCTTATTTTGTCATGAAGTCATGGTCAGTCTCATGGTGATGTCAGCCTTAATAGAGATGCATACTTGAAAAACCCAGGTTTAACAGCACAATGTAATGTAATGGAGTGATTCCACATTGTCCTGCAGGTATCTCTATGGGGAGCCCGTTAAAGGAACAGCATACATCGCTTTTGGCGTGGAAGTGAACAAAGAAAAGAGACGATTACCTCACTCCTTGAAGCTTGTCACAGATGTGAGTGGACTGAGACTCTCTCAGAATCGATGTGATATTGAACCTTTTATTCTGTACTCAATTTAAAATACTTTAACCCTGTAACCCCTGTAATCAATTCTTGTTTCAATTATTGTAATAGTCAGCCCAAAATAAATGTATTTCCCAACGTTTTTCCTTTCAATATGCATGCATTTTTAACAAATCTACTGTTTTCATAAACAGTGCTGCTTACATTTTGATTCCCAAAAACAATAGAAGCCTATATATCTACTTTTGAGCTATCATGTTACAGTATTTAAAATGTGAGGGTCTTCAGGGTCATGTATTGTCAAATATATTGTAGCTGGAGGGAGGTAAAGCCGTCTTGACGATCCATGACATCAAGAAAGCATTTCCGAATATCAGAGAACTGGTGGGCTGCCTGATATACGTCAAAGCTTCAGTATTGACGTCCACTGGTAAGATGTGATTATTGTACATGGCAGAATGTTAGATATCACAGAGCATTAGTGTTGAACTCAGGGCCGTGGAGCCATGCACACATGCAGGTTTTTACTCCAGCCTCTGCTTTTGATGAACTAATTAGTTGTATTGTATGCTGAATCAGGCCTGTTGGTTTACATGTAATGCATATGGAATGAAATAATTTTTCCACTTCACTGTTTCTCAGATGGTGCTAATGGTCTCTGCTTTGCTTTGTTTCATCACAGTTACATGCAAACGGTTGATTGACCAATTGAACCAGATCACATGCACTGTGTACACATGTACTGCAAAACCCAAAAGTTAATGTTTATGGTGTGGAAACCTATTGCCTTCACCCATTTGAGTAGGGCAAGCTAATGAGTTTAAGTTAAGACTGGTGAAAGCCTGCTGAAAAGTTAAATCATGTAAGTGGAAAGAGGGGATGCAGGTTTTGGATTTTAAGACAATTTTCTGTGTTGCCTTCAGGTAGTGACCTTGTGGAGGCAGAGCGATCTGGTATCAGGATTGTGGAGTCCCCTTACAAGATCTCCTTCAGTAACAACCCAGCGTACTTCAAGCCTGGTTTGCCATTTGACTTGACGGTAATGGCCTCACCTTCCCGCAGCAGTAGTGACTTCATATATTTTTTGCTACAGATGTTAGCTGATGTCCCTATTTTGTCCTACAGTAGTGAACAGTGGCTTCATGAGTTTCTCAGTTTACATCATTCAGTGTATTTTTGGGTGTACAGCCCCATTGCTAGGGAGTCAGTAGGTATGCAGGTTTTTTATTCCCAGCAGTTTCCCTAGCTGAATTAGATAATTAGATGTATAAACCTATGCAATTAAATGCAAAGACCACTCACATTCAACAAAGTATCCTCAGTAAGTACCAGGCTGAACTGGAAAGACCTACACGCTGGCCACTCAAATGACCCATAATGTGTGCTTTTCTTTTGTGTCGTCTGTGTGGTTCCCCTTGCTCGTTCAGGTTGAGGTGACACATCATGATGGCTCTTTAGCGCCCAACGTCCCCTTTCAGCTGAACTCCCAGGACAGTCCCATTTACACTCACTCCGGGACGGTCAGGTTGTCTGTGAACATGCCAGCGACCCTGTTTCCATACACCATTACTGTGAGTGTCCCTCTCAGCTCCTCCGCCCCTCCCCTTCATAACTTCCCTCAAATGCAACCAGGTTGGCCAAGTGTTAAATACGCGTGGATGATTAGGCTACTGACACCATGTACCTCCAAGGCAACTCATTACTTATTAATTTCATTCCATGGCAAATGAGTTCAGGGCCCCTATTCATAAAGAATCTCAGAGTAGGAGTACAGATCCTGTGCAAGAGTGCAGATCACTTCATACTCCAAAGCCAAATAATTTAATATAATCAATGGTCATTCATCATCGAAAATTATTGTAGTAAAAACTAAAACTTATCCGAAATCAGAACTCTACACTAGGATACTGAGTGCATCCCTAGGCAGTGCTATTCTTTGTTACATGTTTTGCTCAGTGACAGTTTCCCCAGGGATGTTAACATGGATGACCCATCCCTGGCCTCTCTGCTGGCTTCGTACCTGTCTGTTGGTTCACACTCGTTTTTTCCCAAGGCGGAAACAAAGGAGAGTGACCTGAGACCGGAACACCAGGCCAAACACCAGATGACCGTGAATCCCTACAACCCATTCAACCGGGCTGCCCAAAACTACCTGCACATCTCAGCCACGGACAGGACCTCTGCAAACAACATGATCCACTTCAACCTGCACTTCCAAAACAGCAAAACAGATCACAAAGACCTGATCCGACATATAACTTACCTGGTGTGCTCAGATATCACATTGCAATTCATATTTGCATAGCAGACACCTTTATCCAGAGAGACTTATACTGGTTCCATTTTGTTTGCATGCTAGCTCTTAGTACAGCTTGTTATTCTTCTGAAGAAATGTAAGTTAATGAACTTATTCATTCTGATGCAGTGCAGACCTGTTGTTTGAGTTATAACTGTCTGTTCTCCTTTATGAAGCTGTACTCGCACAAGTAATCTCACTCATGGCTTGAAAACCTGCTAGGAGCCATCACTGTGCACCACTTTCTGTTTTTCATTATGTTTTTCTCCTATACCATGTGTTTTCTCTTCCTGTCACTCCTTTTCTATACTTAATCTCCCATTTTTCTCTGTTGCTCTAATTTCCTTACTCTTTCTATGTCTAGTTCTCTCTCTTCTCTTCCTGTTTTTTTTCCTCTGTTCATCTCTCTCACTCTCTCTCTCTGTTCTTGTCTCTTCATCTCAGGTGCTGAACAAGGGGAAGATCCTGGCTGCAAAACGTGTGACACGAGAAAAAGGTCAGGAGATCATTAACATCCCCCTACAAGTCACCAAGGAAATGCTTCCTTCATTTCGTTTCCTGGCATACTACGTTCTTCCCTGGGCGAGCAGGTCGGAGGTTGTGTCCGATTCTGTGAGGGTGGATGTAGAGGACACCTGTGTGGGATCCGTGAGTTAAACTAAAGCCCTCTGGTGATGTCATAAACTCTATAGACTCAACACATACTCCACAACCATCCACTCTTTTTCTAAGAGTTTCTGCTAATATATTACAATACTGAAACCCACTGCCATGGCATTGTCTTTGGATTCCACCCCTAAAAGAATTTTGAGAGGATACACAAAATACGAATGTTTAGGCTTCTGTCATCAAAGTGGGTGGGTCACCCAAAAAGGGCCATGTCTTGACTTGCTTGCTATTAAAATGGATCCTCAAAGGTGAGTTTCAGGGGAAAGGTCAGAGCAGTGGAACATATTTGATACACACCTCCTCTCACTATTCAACCAGTTCTGTGTATCTCTCATTTAACATCTGCATGTTAGCTGAAGCGCCACCTTCTCCTTCTTAAACGGTAGAGATTCCTGAAATGTCGTTGTATTTATAGCTCTAAACTGCACTGCTCGTTGTGGACGGGTGTACAGGTGTTAGCTAAGCCCTCTCTCCTACCGCCACAGCTCAGCGTGGGCAAGGAAAATGACCGCAGTTCGGACATGTATCAGCCAGCGCAAACCTTCAAGTTCCGGGTCAGAGGGGACCCTGGGGCGCGGGTGAGCCTGCTGGCGGTGGATAACGCTGTGTTCCTCCTCAGCAGGCAGAACAGGCTGTCCCAGAGGAAGGTAAGAGCCCGGCCCCCACAGGAGGGGAAGTCCAGGCACAGATCATCCACAGCTCTGAATCCTATCACCCTAACAGCGCTTAGTCATTATGGAATGTGGTAGGTTTCTACTGCAGATTTCAAACCATGGCCCTCGCTGGTTGCTCCTCACAGCAAGAGCTAGGATTAGCCCACTGTGCTGAAGACCAATGTCCCCAGCCAAAGGGCGATATCATTATTCAGCACTGATGCAGATGTGCCACTCTGTGTCTCTGACTCATATATGTTTTCTTACCCTGTCAGCACACCTCTTATCATTCCTGTTTGTCCTCTTGCACCCATTATCTTCCCTTCGATGTACTTAAAAGGCTCTGGTGTAGTTCGGGCTCTGTTTTCCTTTTGCAATGATCCAAAGACTGGGAATATTGGGGCTTGAGTCACCTCTTACCCTGACACACATCACCCACACTCTCACCCCTGACTCATATATCTGTTATCCTGTATGTCCTGCTTCCACAGTTCTTCAGCAAACACTTGTAGTCTCTTCCGTCTCTTAATAGCTTACTACCACCCATACGCATGTTAGCATAAGCATATTAGCATTAGCAGCAGTGTCAGTGTAAGACCTGGAACGCCTCTCCACCCTGGAGCTGACGGATGTGTTGTGCTGCCCACCCTCAGATCTGGGATGTGGTTGAAAAGGGGGACATGGGCTGCACCCCTGGAGGGGGCAGGAACAATATGGGGGTGTTCACTGATGCGGGCCTGATGTTCCACTCCAACACAGCGGGAAAAACTTCGTCAAGACGAAGTAAGGGGCAATTTTAATAATAATAATAATAATAATAATCATCATCATCATCATCATCATCATCACCATCATAATCATAATCATAATCATGATCATGATCATAATCATAATACATTGTAATTGCATTGAGTTTCATCTCAACAAAGTGCTTTACACAGAAAACCCTTGCTTTGGCTTCCCACTCTCCTTGTTGCATTGGTCCAAAGTCTATGTTTGTTGGGACTCGAATCAATAGCCACTGTGTTTGCTTGATGAATTGGAGTCCTGAAAACTTGCCCTTTGCTGTTTACTGTGTCCCTAGTGAGGGAGGGACGGAAGGAGAAGTAAGAACAGGCTGAGAACAAGAAGAGTTAGCCAATCATATATGTTTACCAGGAGAGTTGCTTTGCTGGACAGCTATATGGACAGCTCAATGTGTACAAAACAAATATGTGTGTGCTATATGTTAGTGAGCCTCTCGACCAGCAAAAGTGTTCACTCCAAATGATCTGAGCTCTGCCGCCCTGCTGTCAGTAACTCAGCTGAGTGTGAGGCAGGAGTCACTCCCCAGCGCTTCTTCCCTCATGTAAACAGGTCTGGTAGATCTCTCCAAGGTCACACTTCCTCTACCGCTCACTTGCAGGCCAGCAGTGTCCCAGGCGGACCAGGAGGAGGCGCTCTGTGAGGCTGTTGCAGCATAGGACCACCCTCGGTGAGTGACACTCTGAGGGGTTCGCAGGGTTACACTGAAAGGACCCCAACAGCTGAGATCACATTGATACATTTCCAGCATGCAAGCACAGAAATACCTGAACATACTAGAATATGGGACAACTTTATAAGCATATTTCAAGTTCTAAAGCAGACATTTTGGTGCAAGATGGGTCTTGCTCTTGCTTATCACATAGATATCAATTCAATGACAATAAAAAAAACTGAGTGAAAGAGTGCCATCTGTGATTACAGACTGAATTTGTCATTGTGAGAGGCCCACTATCGATTGGTCAAAATAGCTCTGTGGATAACTGTTCATGTGCCCTTATTCTTTCACTTTCATTCTTCTACTCTCAGGGTGTCGACCCTGTAGAAATTCAGTATGGCACCCAATATGCTCTGATCTCATGTTTTAAATTTTTATCATCATTAAAAAAATATAAGAAAGCCCTTCCGAAGCCACCGATCAGGAGTGTACTGTATGTGTTGTCTAAGGCTTGCACACAAAGTGTGCTGAGCTGAACAAGAGATAATTTGGGAAAACTTAACCCCCTCAGAGAGCCAGTACAAGGACGGGAACCTGAAACGCTGCTGCCAGGATGGGATGAGGGAGATCCCCATGGACTACTCCTGCGTCCGCAGGTCTCACTACGTCACAGAGGGCTGGGAGTGCGTCCTGGCCTTCCTCCGCTGCTGCTCCTTGTATAGGGGAGAGGAGCTGGGACCTACCCCACCTCCACCCACTACAGCCCCTACAACGTTACCACCCACTACCCCGGTCCCCACAGTGTCCAGCAGGGTCCATGTGTTCTTGCATTCTGGGTTCCCTGGGGCTGACATAATGCCCATGATGCACTACAACCGCCGTGAGTTGATCTGAACATTTTTTTGTTTCATGGGGGTAGAATAAACAGATGACAGAAATTGTGACAAAAAAGGGAGGGCCATAGTTGAGACCAATGAAAATGGTTTAAACAGTAATAATATAACAAATAACAATATAGTATATGAAATAACAATACCAAAATAATAATATAACAATAAAATAGCAGTAACAGGAGAAACATGGCACCATCTTGTTTCCATGGTATCAACAACAAAACTATTACAATTCTTCTATAGACAGACTTCTAATTATACCTCTGCACTGGTGATACTTTTTATGACTATACCTCTCTTTAATCCTGTCTACCGGGTCTCCCAGGGATGCAGTATACTCCTGTAAATAAACATCACGAGGAGGAAGACGAATCGAATATCAATCGTCATCACGAATCTCAATATGAATATGACGATGAAGAGGAGGATGATGTGGTTGATGAGGGTGACGTTTATGTCCGCTCAAAGTTTTTTGAAACGTGGTTATGGAAAGAGGTCAAGCTGCCCAGTGCAACCGAAGAGGTCGACAAAGACGGGTATGCCAGTGGCAACATACTGTGCTCTACAGCCACTTGCAGTGCATGCATTAGGGGAGTACAAAACACAATAACTGGTTACTGGTAGCATATCAGTTCCAAAAGGTTTTTGTGTCATTTTTGCTACATTCTCTCATTGATAGCTTCTTAAACACACACAAAAAAAAATACTGTGAATAATGTACAAGCTTCTGAAGCTCAGCTGCTCCATTTTAGGTTGACATCATTCCTTGTGGAGTCGGTTCTCCCGGACTCCATCACAGAGTGGGGGATCACGGCAGTCAGCTCTTCTGCAGCAACAGGTGCTTTTGATTGGCCCCAGGGTCTTTCTCTCTCCGTTTCTCTCCATTTCCATTTGGTAAAAATGTTGCCCCTACAGGTGTCTTACTGTGTGCCACTTGGCAAAATGAATGAACAGGAAGATTTTTTTCAGGAAAGAAGACGTGAATATGTTTTGAATATTGAATTTTAGCTACCTCAGGCCAGCTTTCCATTTAATGTTCTGTCAAAGGCAATGCATATGTGATTGTGCTTTGTGCTTTTTTTTATTATTATTATAAGGCTTCTGTGTGGCACAGCCATACAATATCAAATCCAAGAGGAACTTCTTCGTGGACTTGCGGCTTCCGCACTCCGTGGCCAGAAACGAACAAGTGGAGATCAAAGCCGTACTCCATAATTACAGTGACGAAGACATGAAGGCAAGCCAGCATCCTTTATTTGTCGAGGAGAAAACCTTATTAATACTGACATCTATTTTTTAAGGGGGACCTGGCCGAGAGAGTTTTATGAAAGTACAGTGCAGTGAAAAATGAAAAGAACACTTGAAAGAAACAAATGAAAGAAACTCTTATATTTGGTGTCATTTTTTTTGCAGACTCCTCCTTTTTCTGGCACTATATGAAGGCAATTATACAAGAATTCACTGGGAAATATTAAAATGTTAAGACAGTGTATCAGTAGCAAACAGGAATTAACATTTGGTTTCTTCTAAAATAAAACATAAGGTAAATTGCAGACAGTTTAATTTTCAGCTAAGGCTAAAAGGCTGAAGACTTTCTGAAATACTGCCTTCATCAGCAAAATGGTGCCACCACACAGTTGCACAAAGTGAGAGTGAGAAAGGAACCACACATCCTTCTATTTTTCGCTTTGAAAACAATTGTTCCATTTGTGTTGGAACCAACACTCTGATGCACTTCAGGTCATTTCTGTCGCATCAAATGTATAACGCTCATTGTGCAGAACGGCAGCAGATTTTCAATCCTTTTATGATCCTCTTTGGTCAGAATGCTGCTGTGGTATGTGTGAGCTTGGACTGTTCTTTCCACAGGTTATAGTGATACTATATAAGACAGAGGACATCTGCAGTGTGGCTTTCACTGACAATCACAAGCAGGAGGTTACTCTTCGCTCCCAGTCCTCCAGGGCTATCCCATACACCATTGTGCCACTAAAGGCGGGTGAACCAGAGTTGGAGGTCAAGGTGCTGGCCCGTGACTACCTCGGCAGTGATGGCGTGCGGAAGAAGCTGCGTGTTGTGGTGAGTCATCAGCCTTCATCATCCAAGCCAGCTTTCACCTTTTTCTCGTTATTTGTCTTAAATTGACTGTTCTTTTTGCAAAGAAGCATGGAAAATGCCACAAATGCACTTTAAGGCTGTTTGAGACAGTGTGTGACCCTTTGAGATATCTCCTGTGAAAATCCTTGGAATCCACATGTTTGTGTTTGTGCTGCAGGTTGAGGGAATACAAAAGACAAAAGTCCAAAGTTTCATTTTGAATCCATCACTGAAAGGGGGTAAAGGTGAGTGCTTCATGTTTGTGTTGAGGTTTAGGGCCATGCATACAGCATACTGTATTACAGTGCATGCTCTCAAAACAGCTAGCTTGCTTACTACATTCAATTTCTGGTAGGGAACATGAAACCTTATTATGAATTAACTGATGAGAGCCATTTTACTCCAGTGAGTGACTCTCATGGTGATGATTGGTGTAAGCGTTGTGACTGGTCTTAATGCTGTCCTTACAGTACTTAATTATCTGAATGCATGTATTCACTTAGCAGGCTGCTCACTACCTGTTTCTCCACCTGTGTCTGTTTAACACTGTTTTTTCAGACGGCAAGCAAGTAGTGAGCATTGATAGCGTTGGCCTGGACTCACTGGTTCCTAACTCACAGCCTGAGACTTACATCAATGTTAGAGGTATTGCGCCTCAATCCTTTTCTTAGAAATACAGTGCATTTATTGCCACCTAGTGGCTAGTTTTAAAAGTTTCTCTATGTTTCCAGGGTGTAAATTGCAACACATCTTAATTGGCTGAAAATACAAAACACATTTAAAATTAAAAGAAGAATCCAGTTTCAGAATATCATCAAGAAAGTTTTATTTTACTTTTAAAGTTGCATGTTTTTACATTGCTTTAAATTTTTTTGATCACACGGCCAACACTTCCATGTCTTCACTTCTTTAGCTGAGGGTGAGCTTTACTCTGCAGTTATTACAGAGGTCTACAGTTTCCACCCAGAAGTTAACCATAACTCATGGTGTACAGGTTCTGATGGTCACTGTGCCCACTGTGTCTGGTGGTCACAAGCTTGAACCACGACTGAGGTCACTCATTTCATTTCAGCCAATTCAACAAACTGAAATTTCAAACTGAAATTTATGTCATGACTTGAAAACTGCCCATGATTGTTTATGTTGATTTTTCAACTATTGATATGAGTTACTGTTCATCTCCTGAGTGGATTAAATTGAACAGGTGGTGACCCCAACCTTGGCTGCAACGTAGATGGATAGAAGACAAAGGGCCTGGATTTGGTCAGCCCTGTTGTATCTGATGGTTGACTGTTTTCCCTGCAGGCAGCTTGATTGCTGACTCCATTGATAACTCCATCAACAACGACGCCCTGGCATCCCTCATTCGAATGCCAGGGGGCTGTGTGGAGCAGAACCTGGCCAGCATCACGCTCCCTCTCATTGCCACGTACTACCTGGACAAGACGCGGCAGTGGGGTAGTGTGGGGGCCGATCGACGAATCGAAGCACTCACATACATAAAAAGAGGTGGGGAGACCGGGAATGCGGGGAACTGAACCAGTCCTGACCTTGCCAGGGATTTGGGAGCCAATGGTCATTGAGTCAGTCAACATTCCATCTTAACTCTGACAAAAAAATTACATTTTAGTGACTGCTGAAATGGTCCTAATTTCATCATCTTTCCAACATTGACTTTCAGTGGTTCTAGTATCTTCAGTGGTTCATGGACTATCAATGATACTAAGTACCAAGATAACAGTAGCTCTTTTGGGTTTTTGAAAAATTGGGAATAGTCCAGAAGAACCCTTTGATTTTTAAGTCCAGATTAAAGACAGAATTTGATTTGATGCGATTTAAATCTAGGTCAAAAGGTGTTCTTGGCTGGGGCAGCCTGCCTGTTGCGCGTTATGGATTGTACCTACTTTAGAGTGTATAATGTGTCATTTGTAATTTGTTTGGGCAGGTTATGAAAAACAATTGGCATACCGCAAGAAAGATAATTCCTACCCCCCCTATCGGAATGAAGGGACCAGCACATGGTAATAAGTCATTTTTCATTTGATCTCAGGTTTTTCCTAATTACTCTTGTGTTTAATCAGCCCAGTAATATATCAGCTGTTTTAGCAGTCTTCAAAGTTTGTAATGGCTGAGAATTTGGTAGCCAGGTATCAGAAAATCAAAGTTATACAACTGCTTACTTCAGGGAAATTGTTGAAGGGATACTCCATCAATGTGCTTTTCTTCACGTTCTAAGATTTGAGATTCCCACAGGGTATTTTTACTTGCTGAAACTTTTAAACTGAAGACAATGAGACCTAATTTGTGTTGTGGTCTAATTGGAAAATTTCCAGCTTGGTTGGAACTAGGTTTGAAGATTTCACTAATTAAAAGTAAGGATGTGCAGAAAACACATCATGTGACTTTTGGATGATCCCAGTGACATACCATACTTCCTGTGTCAGACTAGAGACTGTTCCGAGATCAGTGTGAAGAAATGATATTGTGGTTTGTTCTCCCTCACAGGATCACAGCATATGTTGTGAAGGTGTTCTCCATGGCATACCCTATAGTGTCGGTAGTGGAGGACCACCTGTGTGGGCCACTACTGTACCTTCTGAAGGAGAAACAACAATCCTCTGGAGCTTTCAAAGAGGACAACCCCGTTTACACGGCTTCCATGACGGTAATAGCTCATCTGAGAGATGGATACACGGTCCAATCTGCTGGTATTGTGACATTGCTCTAGAGTAGTGGTGAAATGCCCAAAATATTGCGCTCTCCAAAAAGACATGAACCTGAGTGCATGTTCCCACCAGTACTGTGTGATGGAAAAGCATGACTTTTCTGAGCTACTGCCAGAGCTCAAGTATGACAGTATTGCTCTCCTTCTTTCTCCCTCCTCTCCTGTGGTTTCAGGGTGGTGTGCAAGGGACTGAATCCACTGCCACACTCACTGCCTTTGTGGTCATAGCGATGGCTGAGGCCAAGGCTGTGGTGAACTGTAGGGATCCTAATAATCCCAGTTCGATGCCAGAGGTAACTCCTGACCAACACAAACGAGAAAATGGAGAAGGGTCTCTCTCTCTCTCTCTCTCTCTCTCTCTCTCTCTCTGTCTCTGTCTCTCTCTGTCTCTGTCCATTTTCAAACTGTTATGTGATTGCAAAACAGTAACTTACACAGCGCAGTCTTAATCTCTTTTCTCCTCTTTTTTCACCTACTCTGTTTTTTTGCTTTCTCATTCATTTTCTGTCTTAATGTCTTTCCATTTTCAGTCTCTCCCTTACTCTTCCTCGTTGTCTAACTGTTCTCTGTCTCTTTTTCTGTCCTTCTCTGTAAAGAACACATCACAATTTGACTTTCACTTGCATTTGATGGCTGATCGTAGGCAGCCCAGCACATTGCTGAGAAAGAAAGCGAGTGCACCACATTGTCGCATCATTAAACACTCGCCTGTGGGAGGACATAAGGTGCGCCTTCTCTCTCCCACACCCACAGCAAGGGTTTGGAAAAGCCGCCAATCACCTGAGGAGGCTCCTGCCAACGCTGAAGAGACCCTACTCTGTGGCCATTACGGCCTATGCCCTTTCTCTGGTGGATCCTCAGGACCGCACTGTGAAAATGCATCTGGAGAGGACTGCTTCAGCAGGTACGACTGCACCATGCACACTGACAGGAGATCTGACGAACCCTGTTGTTCTGCACCCGATTTAAGGAACCTGCTGTACTCTGCTATGAATTTTAATGTGTCCTCTTCATTTACGGAAACTACTGCATTGCCATACAGAGTATACATGTGATTCACCAGTATTGTCCATTCAATTTTTGCAATCGGTTTTCTCTGAATGACTATGATGCCCAGACTAAACACAACACACCCAATTTTGTATATTTTTTTCATATGATTTCATATAATATTTTCATGTGAAATTGTAATTTACCAAATACTGTTTGATTTTGTTTTATTAATTTATGGATTGGCTTGGCAGCCCTTTATCCTTCACAGAAAGGTGCAGATTTTTTTAAACTGCTCTGGGTCTTTCATAAATCTATGGACACAGATCACAAATCAGGAAGGCCAGGCTAGAAACGTTAGCAGATGCAGATGCTTCCTCAGAACTAACTCAATCAGCTAGCGCTGTGACGCTTCTCTAGAGAGCCCTGCTCTCAGACACAGCTCTCAGGGTCAAGAGTACCTGCACTCAGAAGTGGGTTACCTCCTACAGACAAAAGCCACTGGCCAGACCAGGACAACGAGCTGTTCACCCTGGAGGCCACGGGCTATGCCCTGCTGGCCCTGGTGAAGCTGGGGGACATGGAACACGCTGCCCTGCCGTTCCAGTGGCTCAATGAGAAGCGCAGGCTGGGTGGTGGCTATGGCTCCACACAGGTAGGAGGCAGACCCACTGGGCAAAAGATTTGTTTTAGGAGATTTTTAGTTTTAGGAGAAATCACCATATATGATACACAGGGGAATCCAGGGGGTTATTACAGTGTTTATGAATGATAAATCTGGGTTTGATATCAGTGCAAGGGGGCTTGGTAGGTGGAGGGAGGGAGTATTGAAGGTTGATGAAGGTCCCCTGAAAAGGAGGCCTTATTATGTAGTTTTAGAGTTGAGCAGATGTTATTGAGCACTGATTCAGTGTGGTGTGACATGCAGTGCTTGTTGTGATGTGATCTGAACGTCCTTGTGTTTGTTCCCCCACCCACCCCTGTCCAGTCCACCATGGTGGTCCTGCAGGGTTTGGCTGAGTACCTCATTCACAGGCCCCCGCCCCAGGACCAGAACCTCAGGGTGGCCATCAGCATGCCCGGGCGCAGTGACACAACCTGGACGTTTGAGCCGAAGACCGCATACGTGGCCCGCTCAGCTAAGGTGTGACGCTGTCCCTGCCAGATTTTCCACTCACACACTGGCCTAGGAAACGCAGTCTGTACACTGTCTTCTTCTTCACTGAGTCTTTATTTCTGCAACCTGGGTATCAGCATGACCTAAAAAGCCTGAGATTTGTGGTGAGATACCAGAGGTTCTGTTTCTTAAAGCAAATAAATGGCTCCTTTACATGACCCTGCCTGAGGATTGGAAAGGCTGGAGGAAATTCGAGGACAACCATATGAATGTTTACTGATTGCATTTGAGAAATTTCTTCAATATGCATAAATCCCTCTCTCATCGGTACGATGGTTGTCTTCCAGGCAACCATTGACCAGAAATTCATGGTCGAGGCTTCTGGGAAAGGCCAAGGTGTATTGGAGGTATGTTGAACTGGGGGTTATCTGGGAGTTAGGCAGTTTCATCATTCTCATTGTGAAACCTGATTTTGCTACAACCGTTTTAATTGCAGACTTGTGATTTGTTATTTTCTTGCACAAACAAAAAACGGTTGTCAGATTTCAGCACACTTTCCTCAAATCTTCTACCCAGGTTGTGACATTCTACAATCAGCTTCCAGATGTTCACGAGAAGGAAACCTGCAAAGACTTTGAGCTGGATGTGACAATCAAAGAATCCCATGACAGTAGGCAACACCAGCATCCTCCACTGTGCCTTTCTCAAATTCTGTCACAGTTGCTTCTTTTAATATTAAGACTTTTGTTTCATGCATCTCCTCTAAGAACTGTGGTTGATTTGGAGTGCTCTGTCTAACAACTTTTCCGCCCAAACTGTTTGTACAAGCTGCTGTATATGCATACACTGATTGCAAAAATACAATTATTTATTCTTTTTCTTTACTCTAGAAAAGACCTCGGAGGATGCCGAGAGGGCATACAGGCTGGATATTAATGTGAGGTGGGCACCCAGAGTCATTTTCCACTATGTGGGTTGTATCAGATGGCACTTACAGCCAAATACTGTATATCCAATAAGGGGGGTGGCAGGTACACGGAGGAACCAATCAGACAGTGGAGAGGGTAAAATCTTTTTTTCAAATACAATAAATTTAAATCACTGCCATCACTAAGATTACATTTCAGGAGGAAATGGCCATGTGGAACTTTCTAGATGGTCAGTGGTTCTCTATGTCTTGTATAAACATGCTCCCCTGCTTTAAGTCTATCTCTCTGTCTGTCTGTCCATCTGTCTCTTGAACCCCTCTTTCTCTTTCTCTCTCCTCTGTATGTATATCAGGTCACTGCAAAGTTCTGAGATCAGAATGGTTGTCCTGGACATCACTCTACCCACAGGCTTTGTCCCTGACAATGCAGACCTTGAGATGGTAGGAGATTTGCTTGAATTTTTAAATCGATAACTCGCATTGTCTTAATCAGGAACGAACCAAATATTTATCTGCTAGTAATACACTGGGTGCATTAAACCCAAAAGCACAATTTTGTGCTTTTAGGTTAGTCCGATCACCCATTATTCTTGTGCAGATGTGAATGATACATTGAAAATGAAGTCAATTTGGATTGGTCATTTTCTTTTCAAACTATTTTAGCTTCCCTAGTTTGGGTACATTGGCAGTGACTCACTGTTTATACAACCTATGGTACGGAGGCCTAAGCTCCAGTATCCAGTTCTCACAGCCTTTGTATGCTTGGGTGGAGTTATCACTGTGCTAATGGTTATCTGCTCTTGGCCTCCCCTAGCTGACCAACTCTGTGGATCGCTACATCAACAACTTTGAAATTGTTGACGGGCTGAGTGACAGAGGATCGCTTATCATTCACCTGTTCAGGGTAAATATGAGCAAAACTTAAAGCAACACAAGAAATAAAGTCTGTTTTTGTTGCTGGAGAGCTCAGCCATGATACTTTGTGAGGCAGTAAGTTTTATTCTTAATAAACCTCACCTCTTCTTTCAGACAGAAAATAATGGCTATATTTGATCTTTTTGAGCCAAATCTTGATGCTCTGTGTTAATTTAGTATTTGTTCAAAGTGACCACAGAAAGCAGGTCGACAATTTCTTGGAAAAAATAACAATTATTTGTACAAATTTGGGAGCTCTAATGTTAATTTTCTGTTGAAATGCAATGCATTATTATACTGCAATATATCCACACAGGTGTCAAACAAAGAGAGGGAGGTCATCTCTTTCAGGCTCCTGCAGAAGTTCAAAGTGGGGCTCATCCAGCCCTCCTCAGTCACGGTCTATGAGTACTACAACCCAGGTAGCATCACAGTTCACCCCCTGCGCATGGACCTGGACAGTGCTGAGTTACCAGGGTCACTGCAGGCCACAGGCGTAGTCTTCTCTGTCTGATGTAGGCCACACCTTAGCAGGGTGATGAAATATTGCCACCCATCTGCATCCCATATTTAATATGCAGTCTACCAAAAAAGATTGTAATGTTAATAAATAAATTATCTATAGCCCATAAATGAACACTTTCATGAATGTCTCTAATAAAAAAATGATCTCATATTGACACAGCTGAATTCACTGTGCACATAGTTTTTCCAGCAGAGTGACTGTTGAGTGCTCTTAAGTCACTCTGCCGCATTATATATAAGCAGGATTCATATATAATGAATCACTGTAGGCACAAGCTGAATGCAAACATGGAGTATGTGATCTGACTGGAATGTCTTTTCATATGGTCCTAAATTTTAATTTGATTTGCAAAGTGATATATTTTGTTTATTGAATCATGGCTGTCACTGTCTCTTGTCTCAGACCACCGCTGCAGCAAGTTCTACAACCCTGTGACACAGGATGCAGAGCTGCAGCAGATCTGCAGCAATGACACCTGCCACTGTGCTGAGGGTTAGTGTGTGTGTGTGTGTGTGTCCGTGCGTGCGTGCGTGCATGTGTGTGTGTGTGTGTGTGTCCCCGTGTGAATATTGGTGTGTGTTTGTTCATGAGCTTGTGTGCATGTGTATGTGTTTGTTTGTGTGTTTTTGTGTGTCTGCCATGCTGTATTTTTAAATACTTTATCAATTTTATTACAGCTTTATCATGGTCTATCCCAGTGTATAGCACACCTTTATAAAGCCTTCATATTAACAAGCCAATCATCTGGAAAACTGCAACACAGCTGAGGCCATTTTGGAAAACCACAGTAACACTTCTGTGCTTCCCCCACTTCTCTTTATCCTACAGGAAACTGCGCTGTCTCTAAGACACAGAGCCAGAATCTGGATAACTTCATGCGTGACCAGAAAGCCTGTTCTGGGATCTATCATGGTATGCTAGGGCAGTCTCAGGGTGCAGACTAACTGTGTGACCAGTCACATGTTTTACTCTTCAAACTAAATGTCCAAAATAAGGTTTCACATATGATTAGCCCACTGTCCACTCAAGAAAATTGAATATACATAAGATATATTACATTATACACAAGCATTATAGAATGATGTATTGTGTATTATCATTTTATAATCATTTTATAATAATCACTATGCCTGATATTTTGTTATGGTTGATATTGTTTGTATTTTACAGTGTACAAAGTGAAAGTCACTGAAATGAGCAGAAGTCAGTATGACAGATATGAGGTGGAAATTTTACTGGTCATAAAAGAAGGTACAGTATATCAGATTTACTTTCCTGTTCGTCAAATTCTTCTGTCTTTATAGGTAATGGTGTTAATGATGGTCACTTTCCTTTCATTAATGACTTTAAAACAACCAAACCTAATGCACAGTGTGGCAAGCCATTGGAGGAAGGGAAAAGAAACATCACATCGCTCTGCTGAGGGTCAACCGTGACTATATAAAACTGAGCTGATTCAGATTAGTCATGGAGAACTGCAATGAAATAAGCAGGGCCGTAAATGTTTGTTTTCTTGTTTACTTTAGCTCTGTTTGGGTTAGGGTTAGGTAAGGGTTAGTTAGGTTGTTGTTTCATGCCAAATGTGTGTCTTCTGGACAGGGAAAGATGAGGGTGTCCGAGCGTCCAACAGAAGAACTTTCATCTCCCACTCCGGGTGTCGTGGGGGTCTGGATCTACAGGAGGGAAAAGAATATCTGATTATGGGCCCCCCTGAGGACATCTGGCATCGGGACAGCTCCACTAACAGGTGAAGTAGGGAAGTGACGGTGTGGTGGACTGTTCTGTGCTTCCACTCACATGTTGCAGGATCAGTTTAACTTTTTCAGTCTTACAATGATCAAGATTAAGATCTGGGTTTGCTGAATCTTATCTGCACACTGAAGGACAGTGCCTGCCTGGAGTTTCCACCTTGGTGTCTGCCTCAAAGTCTCAAATGCTTAGTAAGGAAAGCGCTGTTGGTAGCATTTCTCTGTACAGCCCTGTTTCCACTTCTAACCCTCTTCTCAGGTCAGTTTCCCACCTAAACTGAACTGTGAAGTAAAGGTTGATGACAGAATGTGTAAAGTGGGCATTTGAATTGCTCACAGCACCTGCGGATACACAAGCTGAGTCTATGCTAACATTGTCATCCTCAAAATACATAGACAGTATGTAACTGGTGGTGCATCAGCACTGTGTAAAGCAGCAGTCACACGTTCTCAGCTGCTGCCTCCTGAGTTGGCGGGACGGTGCGTGAGGCTGAAATGTACGGTTGAGTCTGAGTGGGAAAAACATACATGTATGTCTCTGTATCGTAGCTGCATCTTATCCTCTCTGCCTCAGGTTCACCTACACCCTGGGGAAGAGGAGCTGGGTGGAGCCATGGCCAACAGCGAGCGAATGTGGGAGCGATGAAGGGCTGGCAAAGAGGTGCGCTGAGCTGGAGGACTTTGCCTCTTACCTTTCAGAGAAGGGCTGCCAGTCCTGAGCAGCTGATCACTGCCAACCTGCACCTGGGCAACCCCTATGGACCTATAGGACCATGCTGTATCACAGACTCAGTATAGACAGGCCGGTGAAGCTGATTAGCACTCCTGATTAGCGCCCAGGCCACAGCCACTGCTCTGTATCTCTGGTATTCAAGGCAAGCTGAACTACTGGCTGAGTTAGATAGACATAGCGGAAACTCTGTTGCCGGCAGCTCTGAGTCTCTCCCACCCGTTTCGTTTTAATGGTTTTTGTCTGTATACATGTACCAATTACATATAAATAAATCTCCAAATTACATGTTAAATTGTTGCAACGATTGGCTTTGCTTCTCTTAGCTGTGAATGGGTAATTCATAATCAGTGTGAAGGACCTTACCATTGACTTGTACGAGTGGTCATTAATGTTGGTTTCCAGGATAGACAGCCACAGAGAACGTTTATGCATGAATTAATTTTATTGAGTCAAACAGCCTACACAGATTAAAGCCAGCAAAACATAAAAAACTTCTTTTTATTTTAATTTGTAATATAACTATTTTCACAGACCAAGAAATCATTACTATTATAACTTCTGCTCTAACTTCAATATTCCTCAAACTGAATTCTTATATAGTTTGCCAATTGCAAATAGATGTTAGGTATTCATTATGATGAAAAAGCAAAGACTAGAAAAATTTTACAACAGTTATACAGCAATGGGAAGCATGAAGCAAAATACACTCTCAATTAAATTAATTTTACTGAATCACTTCTTAGGGACACCTTGCTGGAAACGCATTAACTATTTTATCAGTTCAACCTGCAAAATCCCTTGTACATAGCTCCTTGTTATTTCACCTGTAAAAAAAGAGTGTGAAATCAGAAATGGCCAGAGAAACTGTTATAACTGATATACCGATGTGTTATAACTGATGTATCTCTAAGAGAACAAGCATTTAAATCAAACTAATGTAGTTCAGTTCAGTCTATTTTTACATCAGAATGCATATTTATATATTTTATATTTAACTGGGAGAAAATTACTAGCGTTTTGAACTCGGTTCACATCCTTACCTTTACTAAGGTGATAAAGCTGCTGTAGAGTAGAGTGATGATGAAGAGGATGAGGAACGTACGGGCGGTGTTCCAGATCTCCTCAGTGCTGTCTTCTGGAGTCGAGTCGTACAGGTTTACATCAAAGTACTCATTGTCTGCAGTGATTTCTTCAGGAAAAAGGAAAAAGGAAAGCAAGAAAGAGAGAGAGAGGTAGCAAGAGAAAGATGGAAAAAGAGGACAAATATTGCTCAGAGATGATCAGCCAACTGCAAGAGGAATTACTATGACAAATGGAATAAAAGCTGTATAGACCACAATATAAAAAACAAGGCTAGGCATAAAATGGTTGCAATGAGACATATCACAGGCTGTATTAAATGGTGTAATGGACACAGAAATCCCAACTGACCTCACCTCTTTCCCATATCCAGCCTTTGTCATGTTAGGCTGCGAAAAACATACCTGTATAAAACCTGAACTTCCGGGTCAGAAAATGTTACCCTAGAGATCGTACCTGGCTGGCTTTTACTAAGAGACAGAGTCGTTGTGACGTGGGACACCTTGCAGGTGTACACAGCACCAGGTTTCCAGGAAACCTGCAGGTAGCTCCACTGTGTGAACTTCCCATCGGGAGCTCTGGACAAAGAAGAAGTGTCGTTGCACGGCAGCGTCGTGCTGTTGTTCATTATCCAGGTGATGTTGATGGGGGCCGGGCTGAATCCATGGGCGAGGCAGACCAGACCCTTGGCGAACTGCAGCAGTGTGACTTGCGGTGGAGAGTGGACTACAGAAGTTGGGATGCACAAATTTACACTGTCAAGGTCTCACACACACATGCTAAAACTAAGCATAGGAGGCTGATAAAACGACAAAGATAATAAGCAAGCACAAAGACTTATATTCCAACACGTGCCTAATGTTGGACTGAAAATTTTTTTAAATAAATATATATATACACATAATATACAAACATATATATATACAGGAGGTCCTCAGGTTACGACGGTCTCGAGTTACGTTGTTTCGTGGTTATGACGCACTCCCATAAATTACTTAAAAAACCCAGTTTTGACCTAAGTGGTTTGGTTCGTAAATACGACCACAGAAATAAAGATGAGAAATTGTTCTCTCTTTTTTTTATTACTGTTTCATTTAATTACTGTGCTTTTTAGTATTGTTTCATGTGTTGTGTGTACAGTGTTAGTGACTTCAGGTGTTAAGTTAGGTATAAATTCCGACTTACATCGAAAATCGGCTTACAACAAATCGTAGGAGCAGAACTTGTTCGTAAGTCGAGGACCCCTTGTATACATGCCCAGTAAGCCATGCATCCAAATGGCAGTGCTGGTGCTGGACTGGTGAACTGTAACAGGGAAAATATGCTGCACAGAAGTGTAGCCTAACTACAGAGCTAAACTATGCAAGGGATATTTTTTTTAGGTCACTCAAAAATGAGTGAAGCCCATTGTAAATCTAACCGTCCTTACTTTAAATTTAGTGAACTATTCTGTGTCTCGCCTGCTACACACTTAATCACACACACACACACACACACACACACACACACACACACACACACACACACACACACACACACACACACACACACACACACCATGGGTAGTAGGCCGTTTACATACCAAACACATTAGAGATGGTTTGGGTCTGGGTGACTGGCACTTTCCTTGACTCGTGCGTGACCACACAGGAGTACTCCCCCTCTGTCTGCTCGGACCTGGGCACCAGGAGCCAGCTGTACATGGAGTAGCTCCTGTTTTCTGGACTCCATTGTGGCTGGCTGCTGGAATACCGCGACGGCGACAGCTTGATCTTGTTCAGCTCCCAGTGCACGGCCACTTGGGAGGGTAAGAAATCAAGTACCTGACAGACCAGGGTGGCATCGTTTGATGTTCCCGTTTCTAATTCAGGGAGCACAAAGATCTGAACCTGAGCTTGCCTGAAATCTAGAAAACAAAAACAAAAACAAAAAGAAGACAATAACATCCAGGCACTGAAGCACATATGATATGAAACCAATTGCAATTGATAGAAATTGATTGAAGGCAGAGGGATGCCAATGTAGGCTATCGTGTTGAATATAATTTGCCTGCTAGAACGTTTACTTGTTCAATTGACAAATTACAGCAGATACTCATACTTTTTAGGCAAAAATGAAATCAATTACACATTCATAGATTTTCATTTACTCTCTACCATCAAAATTAACAAGAAAGGGTAGAGCTAATGATACATTAATATTACCCTGTCAATAAATTAATAAGCATGTTGCTGTTTATCTTCAGAGGTTAAGTACTTTATAAAGTTCATTTTGATGTATTCAGAGACAATATGTGAAGGGCCATTCTATTATAAGTGAAAATCTGAAAAGGGTCCCCGAGAATGGGCCAAATCTGGCTCTTCATCTTTAAAAATGGCATTTTTTGAGAATATAAGTTGAAATATTTGAAAATTTTCATCACTTTAAGGTCTCTGCTATTATTTCTACTTACCAACAAAAAATGTTTATTGTTGGTTCATGACAACTGGACAAGAAAAGTGTGAGTGTAACTGTTGTAGGCTATTTATTTGTGCATTTGTGGATTGATGATGTACACTTCACTAGGGGTCTTGTTTTCATTTATATTGTGAATGTGTTGTTGGTAATGAAATGGTAATAGAAGTTGACCATATGAAAGAGACTAACCCTTAGTTTCTGCCAGATACTCCCTCAGTGGCTTGTTCGAGCACAGGTGTTTGGCCTCACAGGAGATGTTCTGGTAATTTAGCCAGTCACTTCTCCTCACATTGAACGTGCTGCTCATGGTCTCTGTTCCATTGTCATTCTTGGAAGGCGGTGTGGTAACCGCACCCTGTTGTCGGGTATTGCCGTTCACCTTCCAAGTGAAAGTGAAGTCCTTCGTGTTAAAACCAACCAGCTGGCAGACTACAGGAATGTCCCCCTGTTCTTCTTTTTTCTCGAAAGAGGGACCAATCAGGAACAGTTGTGCAGTCTGAGAGGAAGGTGGGGTCACTGGTAGGAAGAGGAGACCAAAAATTAGATAAACTTAAATACAAAATGAGCTGACATTACATTGGTGACCTGGAAGCCAAACATGTTCCCCACCCCATACATCATACATACTGGAACACATGCTGATGTTCTTGTGGATCGGTGCAAGAGGTGACTGGTCATCAACCTTACAGGAGACAGTTTTATCACTGGTCCAATCCTGATAGGGGACCTCTATCTCACTCGCCACTGTGATATGTCCATCGTTCTCTGTCACCATCCTATTGGCTGTCGCTGGCCTTTGATGGTGTTCGATGTGCCACGTGACTTGAGGATTGAATCCAGATGCCAGGCAGAGAACTTTTTGAACCTTTTCCTCTGAGTTCTTATCACCTGGCAGCAGGTATAGCTCGACGGAGGGTTCACCTAAAAAGATGACACTATTAAGATGTTGTCTATGCTACACTTTCTGACTGCTTCTATTGTTTGCCATGAGTACTGCATTTGGGTGAATGATAAAATTTGATAATAACCTGTTAGGTTGAAGGTCTTCTTTACAGATGGGAAGCATTTGTGTTTGGCTTCACACGAGATTGACCTCATGGATTTCCATTCATTCCTGTTAACGGTCAGGTTGTAGACATATTTTGAATTGGGTGCATCAAAAAAATAATTTGTCGACTCTTTTTTGTTGTTTGGATTATCATCCACAATCCAAGTAACTGTGGTTTTATAGGGAGAAGAAACTTTGCAAGTAGCTGTGATGACCTCATTGCTTGCAAAAGTCTCCAGGGTAATGGATGGTGAAGATATTGGATAAGCTGAAACAAAAACCAGTGAGGCTGAAATCAAAACACAGCAGAAGCACAGTGAAACATACAGTGTCATTTTCCTCATTCGGAATTTTATCTGGCAGCCATTCAACAATGTGAAAACTGTTCACTCGTGTATGCAGAGCGCAGAGAGAGCATACTGATGGCAAAGAGAGCATCGTGTGTGCTGGTCAAAGTCTAACATGCGTTAATGTCATAATGCTGAAGATCTGCAGTTCCTTCAATTACTTCAGTGATGAAGGATTTTGCCCACCATCACACCTTTTCCTCACTGACCAATGAGCCTTAAAAAAAACAACATCATTCTTGAGCAGAAAAAAATCCATTATGATTTGCTGGGTGCCTCGGCTTACCTGAGCAGATGCTGGTACTGTTTGATAGCTCAGTTGAATAGTGCTTAGCTCTGCAGGTGTAAACTGAGCCAGTCAGCCATTTTGAAATATCAACATTCACCTGGCTGACGCTGCTGAATGTTGTGTGTTTCTCCCCCACATTCTGGAATGTGTTTGTTACTATGGAGCTTGTCAATTGTCTGTTGTCCTCTTCCCAGTGCACAGCAATGTTCTTTGGGTAGAACCCCATCAGTGAGCAGACCAAAGTGACACCATTGGCTCCTGCTGGGCTTGAGCTACTCATGAGCTGGTGGTATAGAGTAATGGTGGGGGGGGCAATCCTTTCATCTGAAAGTGAGAATTAAAGTGAGATTTGTGTATCAGTTTCTGTAGATATGATAAATGATACACAGAATTTAAAAAATGGGAAATGCATGCATGCTGATAGCTGACAGCGACTGTAACCTTACATAATTTTCATTATTTCATGTCTGCCTTTACTGTGTGCAAGAAAGAACATAACTAATAAATATAAACAAAATATTACAGTAAGGGGACATTTTAATTTAATTTTATTTTCGATATAATTTCTGATGACCTGTTAGGTTAATGGTCTTCTTCACAGGAGGGAAACATTTGTGTGTGGCTTCACATGACATTGACTTCATGGAAATCCATTCATGCTTGGGACGGGTTAAGTTGTAGACATAGTTTTGAATTCTTTTGTTGGAATCCTCAATGTGATTTTTCACTGTTGCCTCTGTTGTCTTTGCTGGGTCATCATTCTCTATCCAAGAAACTGTGCATTCGTAGGGGGTATAAACCACACAACTAGCTGTAACATCTTCATCCCTAGCAGCGCCATCCAAGTTGGGCTTCTTCAGGAGAATTGATGGTGAAGTAATTCCATGCAAATCTAAAACAAAAAAGCCAATTGCTGACTTAATTCAAAATGAATATAATAACAGCATCTGTGCTAATGTCATAGTGGCAAATGGAGAATCTGAGCTAATTTCATATAGGTATAAATATGTGAGCTGATGTCATAGCGGTAAATGGAACATGTGAGCTGATGTCATAGTCTTAAATGGAACATGTGAGCTGATGTCATAGTGGCAAATGGAACATGTGAGCTGATGTCATAATGGTAAATGGAACGTGTGAGCTGATGTCGTAGTGGTAAATGGAACATGTGAGCTGATGTCATAATGGTAAATGGAACGTGTGAGCTGATGTCGTAGTGGTAAATGGAACATCTGAGCTGATGTCATAGAGTCTGCCCCCTGGGCAGAAGTCATTGCAAAAGAACGATGTATGGCAGGATCTGGGTCTGAACTATGTTGATTGAAAGGAAGGAAAGTGGCTGCTATTCACCCATACAAGAAAACTAAACTAGGAAAATATGGCTAAGAAGCTTTTTAAGATAAATTAATGTCGATGTATAATAATTGAAATTGCTAATTGAGCTGGGCATATTCAATGATACTGACCACAACTTACCTCTACAAATGCTGGTATTGAGTGCCGTTGAATGTGAATTATGAGAAACTTTGCAGGTATATTCTGATCCAGAGCGCCATTTTTCGATGGCAACCTCCACCTGGCTGACTTGGCTGAAGGTTTTGCTGTTATCATCCCCATTTTCGTCACTGAATTTCTTCACAGTTTGCTGGGATTTCAAAGAAATGCCATCCTCTAGCCATTCTACTGTGGCTTTTTCTGGGTAATAATTTCTCAGGGAGCAAACCAATGTGACCTTTTTGGGTTCTTCTAGGTCACTTCCGAGCTCATGGTACATTGTAACGTTGGGATGGATGACTTTGACAGCTGGAAAAAAAGACAACAGAAGGGTTTAGCATCAATAAATAAGTAACCCATAAACCCATAATAGACAGGAACACTCATTGTGTGTGCACATGACTGTGTGTGTGTGTGTGTGTGTGTGTGTGTGTGTGTGTTTGTGTGTGTGCACAAGCCTGCATGCATGTGTGTGTGTGTTCATAATTGTGACTTAGTTCTCAAACTCTACACAAACACTACGCATGATTGCACTTCAGTAAGTTGAAGCCTGTTGAAAATCAAATTGGAAGTACAATACTCTCAATATACCTGCCAAGGACAGACTTTTTTAACGGTGCTGCGTGCCTCTAAATTTCAGCAGCAATCGTAATTGATGTGATTAAGATAAAATAAGTTCAAACATGTCAGTTTGTTATGGATATAACTTGTTATATTTATTTTAACATTTAAATATACCACAAAAGAACAGAAGAATAATTGATCTTTGGCATAAAATGCCTGTAAGTTTTTTGGAGTCCTCAGAATTCCAGGAATTAATTTTATTTTCTACAAAATAAAAACCACATGAGATTTTTTTTCTGCACTGAATAGACGATTCCCATCTACAGGAGATTGCGATCAATCAGAAGTGAGTCAATCACGATTGCATTATTAGCAAAGAGAAACAAAAATTCGTCCGAGTTAGGTCACGAGAGACAGTATCTTGGCAAGTTTATAGTTGTGTAATCATCACAGAATACCACAAGATGGCGATATGGGGTAAATTTAGCCATGGCGAGGTTATCGCTGGACTTCCTGTTAATTCAGTCGGAAATATCTCATTATTATCTGGCCAGTTTGTTGGTACTGAACTGGTGCGTTGAGGTGATAGGTCTAGTTCATCTAGTAAATTTCTCCTTATCAAATCTGAATGTGTAGTTCTAAAACGTATTTTCGTTCACAACGATCAATTTAGTGGCACCTGTCATTAATTGCAGTTACAACACATCTATGAGAAATGTCATCCGGGCAAGACAGGTTATCAAAAACAAAAATAGTTGCAATAAAAATGGTACTCCACTGTTTGATAAATCTAACATTCATTTACTGAAAAGGTATTATATTTTGCTGCTGTATTATACAAAATAATGTCACAGAGTGTTGTCTGTAATTTTAAGGGATACCTTTGCTTGAGTGCAATGTTTATTTTCTAGGTAGGTTTATACTTCTTTATTGCAGATTTCTTCATTCAGGTTTTTTGCTAAGAAATCTGTTACTCTCCTTTCTGTAAATGTAATGGTAATGATCAGATGTGTATTTTTTTTTATTGGTTTGCATTTATATGCCATTTTAGATTGGACCACAAAGTCAATTGTCACTACAACAGTGCAGTCAATGTTTTAATAAGGTTAAGAAAAGGCCACAAACATGACCGGGTAATGCCGAGAAGATTAAATAATCTATGCAAATGTGTGCACAGAGTGATAAATGCAGCTGTCTCTGAAATGCCTCTGTGAAACGCAGGTGGTGATTTGTGAACCGAGTTTCAGTTCTGCTCACCCACTTTCGGTTACTGTTTTAGGACCTGGGTGTTACTCAATGTTTCCGTCATCGGTGCGCTGTGCTCGTTGAAGCTTGACCGGCTCTGAATGTTTTGAATATCGTTTTCGTATCGCCTACCAGCAGTGCCAGACTACGTAACCGTAAAACCCACAATTTTACAGATGGGAAATTTACTTAAATGTGAAGATTTATTGTATAATATGAATAAGGCATTTCCAAATTATATCGTTACATGGTAAAGGTTCTATTTTGTATACGATTTTCTTCCGAACGTTTAAGATGTGTAATTATGTAATATATACATATGAACAAATTACATATAAACCACACTCCATTAACATATTTTTATTTTTTTACCTTCAAACATAATTTTACAATTTAGGCTAAACAAAGACAATAACGTGAATAAATTATTTAATTGTGCGTATATAATACAATTATAAAATTATAATGTAATTACATTGTAAATGATTACATTGCACAAATTAGCATTGCCGAATGTAGATCAATTTGACAGCATTTGGACATGCTTCCATGGCATATACAAGTATTTTCAATGGCCACTGCATCTCAGACTGTCGCTGATGTCGGATAAAAGTGAAAACATCAAGGGCTTTGTTTTTTAATATAAACCCAAGGTGCAACTGTGAAAACAGAGCTCACTGCCTTATTCACATGAGTGGTGGATATAGGATAAAGGGGTAAAAAAAAAAATCTGGGTTCTACTTTCATACACATGCTACATCATCTTATAATTATGTGTATTAGTAAGCATATACTTGCTTCTTGGGAAGGAGACTGAAACCAGTTAAGTTGATGACTTAAATTGAATAACCTTCTGCAAAATTGATTTATTTAAGTTATCAGAAACATTTGAAAACCAGTCTTTAAGACAGGAATGTTTAATTGCCCTTCTAAAATGATTTTCACAAACCAATTAATTAAGTTTAACTTTAAGGTTTTACAGTGCAGTGTTTCACCAAATTAACCTCTTAAAGTATTTTGAACAAAAATATTAATAGATACATTAATGCAAATATTAATGGCTATATCTATCATAAAATAATGAAAGTATCTGCATAATCAATTTGTTTATTAATTCAGGTGTCATGCTTCTATGGTCACACTGCACATATGGTTTCACTTCCCCCAATCCTATTTGAATAGAGCCAAAGGAACACCTATATAAAAATTATGAATCATTTGAAAATGTGTGTATATGTGTATGTTTTTATCTGGCTAAAAACACAGGAGGGTGGCATTAGAGGTAGGGATGGGAAATAAAGCAATGTTATTAATGAATGTAACATTAATCACAATGTGATGAGATTCTCCAGTGATATTGTGATCTCCATTTTACTATCAGGTTAATGGATAAACGTTATGCTGGGTTCCTCTCAAAATGGGGTCTGAAACATTTTTGAGCTTCATTTGAAATGGCAGGATTTCAGGTTGAATTGTTGACATCTTTAAGCAATATGCCAAGCAACCTAATGTACCATTTAGAATTGTTCAAATTGAGAAAAACCCAGATAACTGTCATGATATTGATGTATGTGATATCACAAAGCCCAAATTAATTTATATTAATAAATGTTTTCAGCTCTAACGTTTCTTAATTTAATGAATGCCTTTATATAAAAATGCATTTCCAATACTTGAATTATCATTGCACTGATATTGATAACAAACTCATTAATATAAGAAAAATATTGAGAGGGCTAAATGTTATTTTTAGTATTCCTTACATATATTACCCTTCCAGGCTTATCAACATTAATTTGCAATATTGCAATTTTTTGTACAATTTTTAATATTAATATTCTAGCATAACTTTAAGATATATTTTAATATAAAGCCATTTTATGACATAACATCAGCAAGAACTGAAGGAAGGTTATGCAAATATACCCTACAGAGGATGGAAGAATTGAAGCAAAACTTATGAAAATGAACAGCAACTTTATTCTCAGGTGATCTGACTTCTAGATTGTTAGGGCTTCCTGATTTGATGAGAGAAAACGAGAACACCAGGTGTGCCTAACCCCCGTAATAGAGATCAAAGATCAAACTGAGAAAAAAAACTGGTCAAAATTTAAATATAATAAAACAATCTTCACTGAAGCCAGGACAACACAGAACCAAACATTATAAAAGAAAAGTGAGAATATAGTGAGTCAATGACAAAAAGTGTTACATATTTACTAGGCCAGCATTTATGTGAAACACATGGGGTTTATTGAAACCCAAACCCTCAAAACATTATCTGATACTCTGATAATCACAGAGAATCTTGTTTGGCACTTTACAGAGCCACTAACAGTCCATTTGTAAGGCAGCTGGTACCACAGAAACATTCACAGCTCTTTATGGCAATGAAAGGTTCCTTTAGGATTACCAGCAAAGAATACTCTTTTGGTCCTATTTACAATCTATTCTTAGGGTGTGTCTTCCCTAACAGTCATTGCAGTATATGATATTTTCACTCTAGCTTATGAGATTTTTTTTTCATATTTATATCACCCAAAATAAATTGATTGAGATAATAACGCAAAAATGAAATGTATAATGTAAGTGTGGGTCACAAATGAATGGAGACAAAGAATCTTTGGAAGCAGTAGATGGTTTATTTTAAATGAGAAAGGGGGTTAGGGGAGCAGGTCACAATGAAATATTTACAAGTTAACGTCACACAAAATGCATTTAAAAATGGCAAGCATGTGTATAAGTATCAGGTATATGTGTAGGCAGAACCCATGAGCATCAAGCACACAACCATTTATGCACCTCTGTTCTTCATTTCACCTGCAATTAATAGAGAGATCAAATAGTTTGTGTAAGTATGCTTTGACAGAGTGGAAAAGCAAAAAAGTGCATACAATAAGATAAAAAGATAAACAATATTTTAATTTATATTTCAATATTGTTATTTTCATTAAATAGGTTTGAATTTGTGTGTATATAAGATTGGACAAAAATCGATTTTCCACCTCCCGTCATGGCATGTGTGTGTGTGTGTATATATATACACACACACACACATACCATAACCTTCTGGAAAAAAGCTGAGAGTGAAGTGCAACCAATTAAGAAATGTAATTGCTTCACAAGCTGCAGCGCAACTATATTTTCAGAACAGGCAGAGCCTGGCATTCTATTTCTTGCAATGATTAGTTACCTGGAAAATGTACTAAGCGTAGCTCTGAATTTGGAGCTAAGTGCAATTGATTGGTTTCCAGCTGATACATTTGATCACACTCAAAAACCTCTGTGACTGTATCATTCCCCTGCCCATTCCCAATGTACTTACCTTGATAGCAGTAGCCCCAATACCGTAGAAGAGAGAGAAGAGGAAGAGGAAGATGAAGGCGATAGCTGTGTTAGCTGCACAGTCACCCTCAGTATCTACAGATTCACAGTCCCAAAAACAATACTGCACGATATAGTCTGAAACAGAAGGAGACAAAGTTAGAGAGCAGTGGGGAGGGATGATTTGCCTTCATCTGAAATTCTTAGGGTGGGTGTTACATTAAAAGTTTCCATGTTCCTCTGTATCACCTAAATTACAACCCTTTGGTTATTCTTTCAATGTATGGTTAACAAACTCCAATTTAAAAACTTTCTTTATAACTAAACTATTTAAACTATTTTCTTTATTTCTGTAATCTGTAAACAGCTGTGTGACAGCAAATGCACTCCTGTAATCCTGTAGAAGTGTTTATGCAAACTGCACTAAACTTTTTGGGTCTGGGCAGTTTGGGCATGCTCAGGCTCACTCATTCTGTGCATGACTCTTGTGACAGATTAAAGATGGCTAAACTGACAAAAAAAACCTGAAGCTCATTTAAAATGGATTCATCTGGACCTGGAGTCACCCACACTATTTCAGTGGAGAGCTGAACATTACAGTCATTTAAGACCTGAAACTTTTATGAAAGCCTTGTCTTTTAGTGTTGCTCAAGGGCCCAAAGGCAATGGTGTTTGTGCTGTGGTTAGACTGGGGCTTGAACCACCAACCTCAGGTGCCTAAGGCATGGACACTACCCCCAAGCCACCCTGTACTGAGCTGAGTCCTCAAGGTTTAAAATTATTTGAAGTTATAAAAATAGCTTGTTTCTTCTGTCTTCATGTAGTATGAAATAAATAATCATACAATCCCTCTCGCTAATATAAAGTCTGTTAAGTGAAGTTTAATCTCCTGCTTTTAGCAAATATTTTTGGTGTAAAAGACAACACAATGAACTATAACATGCTGGTTGATGGTAGAGGATGACCTACAAGGATGGCAATTATGATAATGGTATTAATGAGGACAAACACTTTTCTTTATAGTTTAACTTAAAACTTTGGACAGGTGTTCTTCACTATGGGAACAGGCTCCCTTGCATATGTTGAGCCCTATTAATGCACTGCCTCCTTCTTCCAATCACCCTTCAAAGAACCTCTTATTAACCAAATGGACAATCACATCACTAAATCCCACTTCTCTTCCTTTCTTGATTTTCCAGGGTTTTAATAAAATCAACATGTTTCTTTAATTGCCCTTCTGGAACATCTATGACACTGGCGACCCTGACCTGGGGAGACAAAGGCACCCCTAAGCGTCCCTCACTTCCTTGGCTTGCTGCTGATGAACCCGTAGGTGATCCACAGGGAGGATGCAACTCGCTAAGCTGATCCTGGTGACTTGACAGTGAGGACGAACAAAGTCCACGACAAGACACAAAACCAGGGCTACATGGACAGGACACATTGCTTTGTGTTTGGTGCATGACAGCTAAACAGATAGCACAGAGAAAGCATGTCTAATGTGTGCCTTACTCTGCATTTCCAGCACTGGTGCATTAGTTGCTTTACAATAAAGCCACAGAACACAGCTGTATGTGGGAAAGACTGTTTGAGAGGGCATAAGATCTCTGTGGAAGAATATGTCCAAACCCTTGCCTTTAATCGTTTCCTGTAATTAGTTTGTGCCTAATATACAGTTTCTAATGTGATCTATTATGTTTTTCACAATGCACAACAGTCATTGCATTATTGAAAATGATATGTTTCTTTGTAAATATATTATTGCTCCAAACGTTTACAGGGATAGTTTAGCACATGGCTGGATCAGAATCTCTATCAATGATAGATGATGATTGACTCATGATAGAAATGATTGAGCCCCAGTCCAGGCCTGTCTGGAAAATCAGTTCTGTATCGGGGCCATCGTTTTCTCTTGGGGCTGAAATGCATCTTGGGTAAGACTCCCTGTGAAGCCAGCCCATAACTTAAATGAACCCCCCCACCACCAGACTGCAACAGGTAAACCACACAGACTGCACTGACATGCAACATTTATTTATTGTTTTTATTGTCATTTTGTTTCTGCATTTTTGGGTTTAAAATCAAGCATCCACTGAGAAGCACACAGACAGATAGACAAACAGACAGACACTGCGTTTCAGTCAAACTGAACAGGGACACAACAGGAGACGGTTTACACCATGGGGATGTTGACGGGAACAGGCATGGATGTCATTTTGGAGGTCCAGGCTGAGGCTAACGGTAGCAGGCTTACTGGTCTTTGCATACTGAAGGAATTTCCACGTTGAAGCTAAGGTTAGCAGGTTTACTGGACTGGCTGTCGATGGTCCTAACTACTGTTCTCTTTAGTTTCCCCTCTTCATGGTAAACCGCACAGGTGTACACCACTCCCTCTTTCCAGTCTTTATTTGGGACCTGGAACTGGCTGTACACAGAATACTTGCTGCCTTTCTTAATAACTTGGGTGTTTTGGTAGCTCATCTTATCCACAGGTTCATCATTAGCAAGCCAAGTAATTAGCACTTCCTTGGGGTAGAAATCTTTAGCATAACAGGTCAGGGTCACCATTTCTACGCCATTTTGTTCTGCTGGGCCCAGTATATAGACAGAGGGTGCATGCCGGACTCCTCCTGAAAATATATGATTGTTGTCAAGACATTGTTTTACTAAGAAGATAACAGTAGCTCTGCCATGAACTCTCACCCTGAACCTAGCCCTGGTGTGCCCGGTTTTTATTGAGTGAGAAGATATTAGCAACACGAGCAACACAATTTCAAACTCAAAACATAATCATAGAAACTTTGCCTTTCAAATCAGGAATCTCCCTTTGGGGTGGCATATACACAGAAACATGGCAGATCAAGGCAGTAGGTGAGACACGCCGATTACAGGTTTCATGTTCAGAGAATTATTAAGCCTTGCTGTCTCTCAATCTAAATTTACTGAAGAGAATATTTTAATGGCTATGTTGTATTGAATGTAACGGCCTGGAGGAGGTACTTACCATTGTGTCTGCTGTATTCACTTGAGAGAACCTTTGTAGCTTCACTATGCTTCGCTGAGCAGATGAACCGAGTGCCATTGGCCCATTCCTCAAATGAGATCAGGAGTTTGTAGATCCCAGGACCATTTGGGGTCTCTTGTGCTACAAGTTTCTTGTCGTCTGTGCCTTTCATCCACCAAACCTCGCTGAGTCCATCCAGGTCCCCGCTGACATTGCAAGTGAGAGGGACCCTCTCACTTAAGAATATCTCCTCGTTTGATGGGGGGATGATTTCGACTCTTATTGGACTATCAAAGGCAATCTGTGTAGAAAATATGAAAAATATAAGGATTTCATTTAACCACCTGTCCCCTGATTTCAAGATGTTTAAAGGTGGTAAAACAATGCTATTTATGCACAAAATGCAAAATGGATATCTGAAAAGTAGCTGTCATGCATGAGTCCAGAAAAGACCCATTGTTTGAAAAGAGGGCAATTCTTCTATGATTGACTTGCAGTTTGAATAATAATGTTCTAATGTTCCTGACATAGGAAAACCATATGCTGACAAGAAAAAAAAACAAGTTTTAAACATACCAACAGGGTGAATCCGAGTTTCAACCGACGTTTTTCCACCATTGTGTGTAAATTCACAGGCAACAGTTGTGTCTATGTCCCTCCAGTCGGTTTCATTCAGAAACAAAAAGCTGGTAGCACTGTAGACTTTGTCATCTGGATTCTGCTTGACTTCGGGAAGGTTTGTGACAGGTGCAATTGGATCTCTGCCATTCAGCAGCCACTTAAAAGAAAATTTAGGGGGTGCAAAATCTCTGGCTAAGCAGGCAAAAGTAGCGGTCTTTTGCTGTTTTAGCTCCTCCGTTGTTGGGATCATTAAGTACACTGAGGCGTTCTGGACAAATATCTCTGGAAAAAAAAACGCATGCACACGTATAGACTTTTGTGCTGGTGAAAACAAACACAGTGTGATATGGAATGGAATTACACCAGACCTCATATATAATGCCCAGGAATCAGTCAACATTTGCCCTTAACTTTGGCTCACAGGCAAGTTCAGCAGTCATGGAAATGACCTCGCCAAACTGGTGTCACAGACAAAATGCACTCTACTGTAAACATTAAGGGCAAATGTTGATTTTCACCCATTTCCCCATTTCGGTTTCTATTTTTGTGTTGAGGCCTGGATTTGTGAACCTTTTCTTACAGTTTTGTCTTTTTGCACATTATTTTTTGGCTGCTGTGAAAAGGTTTTGAAAAACTGCAATGGCGCCACACGATTGACAGACAGATCATATGTTGTGAACGTTAAACACCTGACCTGAACTTCAGATTACAGTAGAAGGCCAGTATTCATTTTTCTTCAGGGAACCCAGTTTAGCGAATCCAGTGATCACCAAAATTAACTTACTAAACTGTGTTTATGAATAAAACACTTGCAATTATTTATAAGTGAAAGTTGAGGACATAAGTTGATTGAATCCAGACTACATTATTTGGTATTACTTTAAATTCAATATGTACACTTAAAAAAAAACCTTTTAACCTGATACAACATACGATAAAAGAAATGAACATCAGCAGATGGGTTTGATCAGTAATTATTTGAATTTGGTATTAGCTTGACTAACGTTGTTCACATTAAAATTCAGGAGTGCTTTGGCAGAATTATTCAAGATCATACTGTGGAAATTCTGATCAAAGCATTCGGGGTGAGAGATTTGGAGAATTGTAATTTAAAATGTGAAAACTGAAGATTTGTTTACTGTCAGAAACTCTGTTTTGCACATCCCTAACAATGTTAGAGCAGCTTCAGCGCATGAGCTAGATATTCACAAAAAGAGGACGACAGTGGGTCCCTTTCGCAGAGTGAGTGAACCGAGTCTCTCTCTTTGGGTGCATATTAATTAGATTAGACCGCACTGTTAGAAATGAAAAGCGCCATGAGGTACCTTTAGTTTCCTTTAAACCTGTGCTACACCATAGGTATGTCATAAAAAAGGCAGGTTGCATGTATTGACCGATGCGTACTTTGCACAGCACAGAATTGACGATTATGTTTTTTTTCCAGTCAAAATTAAAGATAAATGGCAATATTCAATCACACACTCTTGTTTAGGATCCTATTCAATTTACATTACAAAATAGGTTTCTTCAATATTATCTATTTTTTAGGAGATCAAAAAACATGCCCTTTGGATTGAATTCCTTTCATTCTACAAAACTGAGTATCGGCCAAAGGCCGATATATATATATATTAATTAATTAATTTAGCTTTCCTGATAAACATGCATAAATTAGACCTTCAGTGTCTTTAACCCTTTATTGGTAGACATGCATCTTTAAACCAAGTATGTCCACAGGCTTGGACACATTTTACATGGCATTTAAGTACCTTGCAAATTCATATTAAATATTGTGCTGTACACAGTGGTTTGTGTGTGTGTGTGTGTGTGTATATATATATATACACACACACACACACACACAATCAATGTTGGTCGAAATAGTACTCATGAATCTCTTAAATACCAACAAAAGACGGTTGATAAGATCCAACCTATTTGATCTACTCGTCCCATTCATAATTATTACAATTAATATTATAATACTATTTTTTGAATAAGCTTTTTATATGTTCTGAATATAACTACAAAATACTTGATCTATGAAGCAACAACAGAATTTAAATTCAAATAAACATTCCAAATCTTTCTTTCCTTAATAGAAATGAAAAGAAGAAGCAACTTACCGGAACGCTGGACGATTGCGTGCTCATCACCGGCTTGATGTTTGGCCAAACATTTGAAACTTTTCATTGCCTCCCAGTCTTCCTTTTTCACAACGGCCTGAGTAACAGAGGAGTAGCTGCTCGTCGCTTAGGACCGATGGGTATTGAAAGTCCTTTGACACCGTTGCAGTTCCGTCCACTGAACTCCACGAAAAGGCCAGACTGTCGGGCATGAAACCTTTAGCGAGACAGGCGATGGTGACGAAACCGTCGGATCCAGAGCCGCAACCAGCATAGGGAAAGACGCTTGGTTTGTGTGTTGCAGCTGAAAGAAGAAGAGAAAATGAAGTTTAAAAAATAATAACCTGAAAAGGCAAAATTGTGGCATACCGGGTTTAAAGTGAAAAACATCTTGCGCTTTTCACCAAAACCGACCATATACTCTAGTGTCTTGTGATGCGTACACACTTACAATACAGTGTGGGAGTTCTGTAAATGATCATTCACATGTGTATAACCTAACCTTGAGACCAACGCAAATATTTCACATTCTAGGGCAAAACAGAGCAAAATAGAAATATAAACAATTTCAACATCCTTTATTACCAGCGAAAACACGACAGACGATATCATTTTAATGATTGGCAGATTTGTGTTGCATTGGAGGTTTCTGATCACAAATATTTATCCAATTATGTAACCAACTTCAATTACATTCTGGCCTCAACAATGTCTTCACCAACCACTGAACAAGAAACACTCTACATTGCAATTAGGCTACATGTTACATTTGGCGCAATTGCACTTCTATATGTTTCGACTTTAATTTCATAGTTATCACCTTTTATCATTTTCATTAGCCCTATGATTTTTGGTATGTGAGAATCTTTTATGATTTACTAGTAATTCGTAAAAAGCCAGATTTTACCAGAAAACAAGTGAATATCTGTAGACAATGGTCAGTCATTTCACTCGGTTTAGTTGATTATCGACCAGTAAATTATCCGTGCCCATATTTTTTTCACTCTAAGCGTCAAACCAACACAAGTCATATTCATCAAGACTTCACAATTATTTTCGATATTTAATTTAGTTAATATGCAATTATTTTAATAATCACAATTTTAATGAGAAAAGAGTAACCCGGAGTTTAACATCCTGTCTCTGACACAATTAGAGGGAAAGTTCGCTAAGGAGAGCTCTGTTCTAAAGCGAGAAAAGCAGCTTATTTTACCGTTCTGCAATTTTATTTGAACCACATAATTTAAATTAGCGGATACATTTTAAACTTGATGAAAGAACAGGATGGACGACGCAGTCAGCCCTCCTATTGTTAATATTTGCACAAATGTTTTACCGTGAAGAACTTCAAACTCCGTTTTTTCCTTGTAAAACAGCAATATATTTTCTCTCCCTTCTTGTAAAAATGTATTTCATACTTTTTGCAAATAAATTCTTACCTGAAGTGACGGTCACTGTTGTACCTTTTCCCCAGTAATCGAAAGCCCAGCTACACACAGAGCTACTCTTTTGAGCGAGGTATACAAAAACATTTTGTGCAGTTCCTACTCCTTGTCTCACCAAAACTAGTCTTACATTGGCAACATAATTAAATAGCATTTATTTTGTTGCTGGATTATGTCAAGAAAAATTATCCATTCGGATATTTAGTCTCTATCAAAATGACAAATTGCCATACATTTCAATAAGTCGAAATGAAACATGCTAAGTACTTTAAAGACGCTTCCAAAATACTGCACCACTACGGTTTGTATGTTACAGTGGTTGCGGCTCGAGAGTTGTAATAGGCAACATTCATTATAGTTTAAAGTCAAAGCATACATTTTCACATTGAAACGATTGCACATTTACGAAATGAACAGTCTGTTGGATAATGTTAACCGGCTATTTCATATTTAATTACACTAATCAATCGATCACAGAATGAATTATTGATGAGTTTGAAATCTTACCATCATAAACAGTGACGGTGGTCCCCTTTCCCCAGTAGTCGAAGCCACAGTAACAAACTGCAAAGCCCGCTAAGTGCAGAAACCTATAGACCCCACAGACCCTCTGGGGATCCCACGTCCGCATAACCTTAACCTACCTTTCATGTAAATCGCTTTACAAATGATGTTTCAATATGCAGTCTATTATTTCGAGTTATTTTTTTAATTTCGAAAAACAAGTCCAGTTGTAAAAATTATTTGTGTGTCGCTTCTTACCTGAAGTGAATGACCACGGTGCATTTGCCATCGTACGCTTATCCCCATTGATTTAATCCTTTATCGAACGAATAAATAAAAACCTTTATGTCCATACACACACCTATACAGGAATTTAGGACCTACATTTTAAAATACCTTTTCGGTCAGCAATATAGATTACCTAATTGCCTGATAATTTGGTATCCTTACAACAGACAGTAACTTCGTTGAAGCTAAATGATTTAAATGAATGTATGTTATAACTCGTACAATTAATTATATTTTACTGCTTCGAAGAGGTGGATTTTTTGGTACATAAGGCAAGTTACACTACTTTTTCAACTCAATAACTCACAATTCTCGGAGGATTAACTCGAAAAAACAACTTGAAAAATAAGACTGCGCGAGCAAAAAATAGCTAATATTCGAATTTTAAGAAAATTAAAGTCGTTTTTTAACATTAACAAAGCTTTTTTTATGTTCCATCACCTGAAGTTATGATAGTCGAAGATTAAGGTTTCTTTCTCTGATATTCATTTATCCAAAACCGCAAGTACTCTATTTAACCTGTTTTTAAAACCTCAAATGCATTCATGTGTTTTACATTTATAGCAATTTCCACAAGTTCAAGGTTATCATTTCTTTAACGTTTAGATAAAATATGCACTCATATATCTCGTGTTAATTCTGACTATTCGGCAGCTAAATATGCAGACAGAATCTAAGTGGTATTTATTTACCTGAAGTCACGGTGACTTTTGTTCCTTTCCCCCAGTAGTCGAAGTAGTCGTTCACAGTTATGTTTTTGGCCAGCACTTCGTACAGAAACTCTTACACCCCCAAATTCACTGCTTTAAAGGTGCCATTTGAGCACTCCGCACGGTTATGAACAAATCACTTGTGCTTGGTTAGAGGGCAGTTTTCAGATGTGATATCTGAATAGACTACCTAGTTGTCTGAGACTACGTAACTATGAGCACGAATACCGTTCCCTACAGTCTGCGTTAAAATTGGATTTTAATACGGTGATACAGTTACAGGAACAAAAACACTTTATCGCTGTCAATAACACATGATAAATGCGTAAAATTAATAGTGAATTACAGATAAATTAGGCGTCTTACCAGATGTAACGGTAACCTTGGTTCCTTTTCCCCAGTAGTCGAAAGCATTATCACAATGATAAAATGCAACGTCAACTAGGTGCAAAAAACCCGTTGCATAGTTTCAACCCCTGCATTGCTTAGGGGTCTATATTTTCACATATTTGTTTCACTTATTTTAAATATTCTTGTAATAATAAAAAAAATACGAGAGAAGACGCCTGCACAACAAAACGAGCTAACATTCCGCATTTTAGATAAGATAAGATGTTTATTTGATAACATTGATAAAAATGCAATATGAATATTTACTTACCTGAGGCTTTCACCCATAATAATTTTCCCCAAATTGCAGGTTAGCCTAAATAACTGTTATTCCAATACACTCAACTACAATTACTTGTCTGAGAAGTCTTACAGTTCAGATTTGTTTGAATATCACAAATAAAATAAAAGATAACAGATGTCCAGCCATTGCAGATAGTATTTCTTTACGACACTAAGACGGCATAAGCATTCAGATACCTCTTCATTACAATAACTATTAAGTAGATAAAACTACTTTTTAAAATCGGGTGCAAATGAATTTGAGCTGTATTTAAATCATTTACCTGATGTCACGGTCACTTTGGTCCCTTTTCCCCAGTAGTCGAAATAGTAGTACACAGTTAACTGTCTGGCTAATACTACGTACAAAAACAATTTTAAGGCTGTCTTGTAAATTTTCCCCAACTAAACTGGTGGTGTTAGTTCTCACTTTCCTAGCACGCACCAATAATAGGTGTAACACGATCCAATTTTAAAGTGTTTTCTGAGGTGAATCACTTTTTTATCGTATGCCTTTGTTGACAACTGATGAAGCTCATTAAGGAAAAGGCTAACTGGCTATCCAAAAAGGCGTCAATTCAATACTGTACATTCAACCTGTTTTTTTTTTTTTTTAATTTTTAAAAATGTTTTAATTAATAATGCGCTGCGCTTCAAAGCACACTTTTGATTGTTTAACAGCCCATGCTTATATTTAACGAAATTGAAAAAATTGAAGTTTGGCATGGATACTCATCAGCAGATACAGTCACCTTTGTACCGGTTCCTCAGTAGTCCAAGGGCCCGTCACATTAATATATTAAGAGTGCTTCGTCGCTCCAAAACGTATTTACAGTCAGGCTAACGGGCCTAAAGTCAACGTAATCAATTTTGATTCTTTAAGAGATTAGGCTACTTACCGGTGGTGACAGTAACCTTCGTGCCTTTTCCCCAATAGTCGAAGCTGCCGTCACAGTCATCTCTCTCATTACTACTCACTACAAAAACTGATCTCTATGCAATTACACAATTTAAGGGCTTAGCACTCCCAAACGTCAAAATGCTTTCTTTTGTATTTTATCCAATGACTTATATTTTAGGTATTTTTGTCGTAGCATGTTGGCTACAGTAACAGCTTGTCAGAATTTTAACTGTCATCGGTTTTTTCGGAAAATAAAAAATAACTGTTTAAAAATTACATGAAATGCATTGTTATTCAAGTGCTTACCTGAGGTGACCGTGACCTTAGTGCCTTTCCCCCAGTAGTCGAAGTATCCATAGTAGTCACAGTTAAAAGTTTGGCTGATACGTAGTACAAAAATCCTGACAAACCATCACACAGCCAATTGCCTGTGTTCATCTGATACATGCATACATGTTTTGTCTTGTTTATACATTATTCTTTGATCAAAACATAATATTCCAAATCCTAATTCACTTCGGCCTATGTGAACGGCACAGATAGCCCTGAAAAGCTTAGTTTACCATTTGTGATGGTGGAACGTACAACAAACGCATGGTTACATTTGAAAAGCGGCAACACAGCTAAATTCATCACAAAATTAGGATTTTTTTCTGATGCATGTTCCAAACCATCACAAGTTCCACTGTTCATTTCGCATCAATATTCAAGCTGTTGCCTATCCTGTCGCTGGTAAACGAGCAATCGCACTTGGGAATAAAAAAGATTCGTAAATCTCTATTTTTCTCTATTTTTCAAAAATCGTCAATGAAAATTGTAAAACAAAACCGTCAATACAACGAATAGAAAATTACCTGAAGATACCGTTACTTTGGTTCCCTTCCCCCAGTACTCAAAGTAAGTGTCACAGTGATGTCTTTTAACATTTCTCCAAACATAAACTCTGCATTTCACTGAACTACGAAGGCGCTTGGAATGGTATGATTGACATTGCTCGCGCAGAGCTTTCAATTATATTTTGAGTATGACGTTTGCAATGATAGAAAGTAATGAACAAAGGCCTACCAGAAGAAACAGTCACCATTGTGCCTTTTCCACAATTATCAAAAGCATAGTCACTGCCACAGAGAAACAGAAGCAAATCAAGTTAATACACAAAGCCATGACATACTTAGAGTGGCTTCCCAAAAACTGGAGTTATATGTTTTGAAACCATGAAATTTGTGGATTCATCATGTATGCAGTGCCCTCCATAACACTCGGGACTGCTAGTAATAGAAAACATTGGGGTAGCGAGTATCTTATTGTATGATGCTCTGCCAGGCCTGTGTTACAGCCATCTTCAGCTCCTGCTTGTTTTGGGGGGCTAATTACATCTTCAACCAGATTCAGATTTGGTTATTGACTTGGCCAGTGCCCTCCATAACGCTTGGGACAAAGACACCGATTTTTAAAACACATCTTGGTTTTGGAAATTTCACTTTTTATAAATTTTATAGATTCAGATCTTTATTGATATGCCCTCCATAACTTCAAAGACAGATTTTTAAAAACATATTTTTTCACTAGATTCAGACTTTTATATATACCTTCAGAATATATAGATTCAGATCTGGTTATTGACTTGGCCAGTCAAGCATTTTCCATTTTTTGAGCTCTGGGAAAATCCTTTGATGGTTTAACAGTATGTTTGGGGTCACTGTCTCAGTGTACAACGAGGCACCATCCAATCAGTTTGGAGGGTTTTGCTTGAACTTGAGAAGATAAGATGTTTCTGTGCACCTCAGAATTCATTCTGCTGCCGCTTTCAGCAGTTACGTCATCAATGAAGACAAATGGGAATGTAACTATGGCAGCCATGCATACACAAACCATGGCACGCCCACCACCATGTTTCACAGATGAGATTGTGGACGTTTATTCTCAGCATAAAATTTTTTTTTAAAGAACTCAAAATTCTACAATTAAACATCATAGCTATTTTAGCTTTTTTTAAAAATTGGATTTGGCAGTGGCTGGAAGCTTATTCAATCAGAACTCTGCTCTTCTACGATATGACAACAAATGAATGCAAAGCCCTCTTCTTAAGCATTTGGTGCTTGTCCTTTTATCAATAGTGTCTTACACACAGGAATACTGCCAGGAATCTTGGGATCTATGAAAAGATGAAAGATGCCTGGGGTTCCTCTAATATATTAATAACACTGATGCACATTTTGGGGGTCCTTGTCCAGCTTGGGATTTTCACAACCTTTATAGCGCCTACACTTACAAAGGTCAAAGTTTTGCATGCAATACATTCAACTGCAGGACAAGTACTTTACTCAAACATGCAAAGACACTGCCCTGCCTGATAACTGAACCTGAACGTTACAAGCCAAGTTCTATTACCATTATATTACACTGGCATACATATAAGACTGAATATAAATGTTTTTATAGAATGCTAGCACCTTCAGTTGTATCCCTTTATATTACATTTATTTTAATATATTAATTCTGTATGTTGAATCAATGATGGGGAATTCAGTGAGTCTTTCAGCTTTCATCCAGTTTTAAGCACTTTAGAACCGGTTTACATTCCAAGGAACTGTCCTTGGTCCTGAAGTCTCTGAAGAAGTTGATTGGGTTCAAGTCTGTTTGTGTATTTGGTAGTACTGAAGGAACGAGCTGGTCTTTCATTTGCATATTTTGCCCCAATTCTTATGAGACCCCTGAATATCTTGTTTTTATTGTCTTTATTTAGCTTATTGGATGCAGGTGAGTGAGAAATGTGCTTTGTATTTAGTATGAATCATTGTAAGGGATTTTGGTTTTGGTTTCTGGATATAGTCTTTACCCCGTAACAATTCTTTCCTATGACCCAAATGAGTTTTTCCATTTTGTTGCAATGATGCGTAAAAAGGTAAACAAGGCATCTACAAGCCATTTCCCCAGAAATCATATGATGTGACAATGTATATGACACAACCTGGGGGCCTCCCAGAACCTGCATGACATGGCTCTCTGCTGTGAGCTTCTGGAGCAGCCACCTGGGTTTTAAAAATAACACAATCCCCCCTCACTTTCACTTTAAAATCTGTAAACAGCTTCAGTTTCTTAGACCTATTGTCTGAGATGAGATGCTCATATCCTCCTTCTTTGACTGGTGAAATTTCACATATTGCATGTGAAATATGTTTTTACCTATCATATACATAAGGAATGATGTATCATAAGCAGGAATGGAAAATCAGACAGTAAAAGACATAGTAGTAAAACACATAGTTTTTAATAGGGGCTGACTATATTTAGTGGAGAAATATTTAAACATCTATTCCCAGAGGAGCAGCAGTTACAGTGTTAATCATGTATTTAGAAAAATGAAAAAAGTTTAAGTGAGCCCTCTTTAAAATACTTTTGGGCGTTAGGCCTGTCTGAAAGCATCCTTGATCCACCCAATTTGATCTTTTTGTATCCATAGCAACCAGTATAGTCAGCAGCTGTGTATGCCTCAAGCTTCCTGTGTGTCCTAGCAACAAAGCCTCCAGGGAGAAGATGCAATAATTTTAGCACAGGCAGGCCGACAGTGGTGCCTGGGAAAGACCAACAAGGGAACTTTATTTATTTAACTTCTCTGAGTACTTAATTTCCCCCTGTATCATTGTTTGGAGGTGTAGGTGGTGTTGCATGCATGATTGTACTTACAAAAGTAACCTCTTATTGTATTGTTTCCAAATATTAATGCTGCCAATCAGTACGAAACTGTTCTACATTAAATTCTAAAATAACAGACAGAACTTCAGCATTTTGATCACCTCTGCTTCATCTTTCCCTTGTTAGTTACTACTTTTGTAATATATGTTAATTTTCAGTTTATGTTGGGTAAGTTTCTCACCCACCGTAAACCCAGGGGACAGTTTTTCATTCAGCCTTTAGACAGCCCTTACAGTGGAGTGAGACTCCATCATTAGAATCAGCACAGAGAGGAAACACCTGTATGCCATGGTGCACTGCTTAGAAGAGCCAGTTTCCTGCATGTCGTAGCTGGTTACATAAATTACAAAAGTAACAAGCCATGAACTTCCCCTTGGCCTGTCAGGTCGGAAAGTAAAGTTTATAACTAAGCAACACTGAAGCTACACTCACAAGGCACACTTAATAATAGTTAATACACAGATATGAGGATTACACACAAAATGGAATTATACTGAAAACAGCACATATTACATATTGCTCCAAAAATTGTGATGTCTACCAATGCACTTCAGTGAGGCGGCATTGTAAATTGTGTAAAAGAGAACATACATGAAGTAAGCAAATGATAAAAAAAAATGTTTACTTAGATGTGCATCAAGTGAAAGATGCAACTTTCAAGTTCTACCAGATTTAATAAACTAATTCCATTCCAATTACCTTTATATCAAAGTATTAAAACAGTATAATTTTAAAGCACATGTAAGCTTTCATTTATCAGTCAGGAGCAAAAATGGCATGGAAAATGAATTCATAGCTAACCTAATGAACATTTGAGATGATCCAGTGATGGCTTACTTTCCTCCAAAAACTAAACTTAAGAGCTTTAAGAGCTTGTTTGTGTGCTCCCAGGGCAGAGTCCAGACCTGCACTTAAGCACATTGTCTGCATAGGTCACTGACTCTTCCAATTGTGAGTTACATGGAAAATGCACTCAAGCACGGGTCTAGATTCAGGCCTTAGAATCTGGAACACTCAAAAAACAATACAAAGTTATGATCTTTGCAACATTTGAGGTGGTCGCAATCTTAAGTAATTCTAAGAACCAACTTATTTGTTAGAAACCAGCTGCTGACCTTGATATTACTCTGGCTGTTTTTTGTTGTTATTTCTTGTTATTATATAATAATAATAATAATAATAATAATAAAACATTACTCATGCAATGACAGTGAATCAGAGTGAGGGGAAGATCGCTTCAGATAAAGCAGTAGGTTTTTGTATGACCATAAACACTGTGGATCCCATCCACACAATGATAGATGGTCATACAAAAACCACCCCTTTCCGCACAGCATTGCAACGATGCTGTTACTCACATCCTACTCTTACTATCCAAACTTATCTCACTTTTACTTGCTTAATGTACACAGTGAGCTATGTATACTGCCTACATTAACTACTTACTTAAAGTGTACAAATCTAAAAAACAGTTTAAGTAGATCAGTACAAGTGTTATCCATTCTTTTAGCGATCTTGATTCTCATTTAAGAGATGACACACATATTCGGTTATTTACTATTTATATAGTATGCTATTTGACTTTACCAATTCATTCATTTTATTGGCCACTGGTCAATACAATTGGTAATAGAAAATGCTGGCAGGTTAGCATAAAACTAGCTACTAGCTGTTGTACAAATCTATTTCACGAATATAACAATTAGCTCCCCTGCAAAATTGCGAAATATATTAAAACAATTAAAATGAAGGAAACGCTCTGTCTAGGCGTTTCAAAAACAAAATAATAATATAAGCTAAAAATACAAAATACAGGATTTACAGTCAATGCATTTATTGACTCAATTCATCCCAGTCATTTACGACACTGCAAGAACCATGCACGGCTAGCTTTTGCCATTCGGCTGCTCTGAATCCTTTTATCCAAGGTTTTCCCAATGCGTGCGCACCTCTGAAGTTCTGTTGGAACTTGGATAAAATGTAATGATGGAACGATGTTAATGAAATTATGAAATTTATGAATTGGTTGAAATGTATCTTTCTTTTTCTAAAAGTAGTGCATCAGTGCAATATTTGATAAGGTAGTTTTTTTTTTTGTCATAATCCCCACTATGATTCTAACAAAATATAATGAACAATTTTATCATGAAAAATAACTTCAGCATGTGTGGATTAGGGTCTAGGAATATGATTCCACACACCCATTCAGAGATTCCAGACATTTCTGCACGGAAAGCATTAATAATTAGATGAGACATCTTTAGGAAACATCTGGCTCTAAGAATGCCTTTCACCAGATCCCACCTTCCCCTCTATTGTAATTTATTGCTCAAATCGACCATTACAGGAGAGAAAAAAAAAAGACAAAATAATAAACTTCCTACTGGATCCAAGCCCCTTTCAGAAGTCTAATTCAGCTTTCACAGACATAAACTGGAATGGCCAGAAAGGGAACAAAACATAATAAATTACAATATTTGCGTTACAGTCCCATAGCGCTCATCTCCTGCTGATGTATTGCTGAAGTGAATTTTCTCATAACTGTAATGCCTTTCAATATATTCTATAACATAACACCTATCTGCAAGCAGGTCATCAATTTGGCCAGCTTTCCTCTTTTTTTAGCAATACACACTGTAATACAACTTTTTACACTACATCAGTGTATGTGATTTTATATGGCTCTCACTATTACTCTGAATCATCCAACTGATATGTATTTAATGTACAGATTTTCTCAAGCAGACAGGGAACATGGCCTGTGGACCTGGCCTCATTGCCTGAGCACTCTGTCCGCCTGGTTTCGGCACATTTCTGTGCACACTTTCCTGTCAGAAATGCTAGGAGGTTTTTGCAATGACCTGTTTCACTGTGGTACCCGCTATATATATCACAGTGGTTAAACCCAGTACAAAAACCCTGACATGGTGCTCACTGCTAAAGTGATCAAAGATATATTTAAAAGGTATAAATGTGCTACGGAATCTTTAATCAAAGGTAATCTGATTCAATTCGCACTACATTTGCAACTTATTGAATACTTAAATATCAATCAAAATGAAAAAATAGGTGTTCTGCAGAACATTGCCATAAAAAGTAACTGAAATGCTGCTTGCTGCTGCTTCACCACTATAAATATAGTTTTAATAATATCACAATTAAATTCCCTAAAACACTTTACACTTAAAATGCAATACTGTAGTTGAGGGCCAGGTCAGCTAGCTTGTTAGGATATTACATGCTTCACACCATTTGATGTAGTGACATATACATGAAGGTAAGCAAATTGCAGGGACTGTAATACAGGCTTTGGTATCAAAGTAGGAATTCTGCCCAGTGTTTTCAGGCAGAGAATCTTGCCCTGGCTGATGAGTCAAAGAGGCTGTATCCCCACTGCAGACGCTGTCATTCAGCCCACAGTGCTGCTCCTGACCTCTGACTGCCTGATAGCCTGGGAGATCCACTTGAGCTCAAGGTGTCCATCTCCTCTGCCCACAAACTGGATTTAATGGATTTAATATCTGCAGACAGAAGAGCATTTGCGCAGCACAGACAGTTGCTAAAAACTGGGATTAAAGCCGAAAGGAACACAAACTGGAAAACTGAAAGGACACTCAGCGACTACATTCTTTGAATGAATGTTTTACCTTTGACGTGAGTATAAAATACTAAATGCATAACAGGGGTTTCTGTTATTAAAAGTTATGTTTTAAATGTGAAATTCCTTGATCATGGGAAGGAGAACATACTTTCCAGTGCACTTGTGTGGAATCACATTCATGCCACAAAATATAATGGTTGTATTGGGACAAAATAAAATAAAACCAAGGATTTACTTCACATTAGATCATGTTAATAGTAAACCAATGCTGCATGTGAAATGTATCTCGTTATGCTTGTAACTGTTTGATGCTGGGGCTTGTTTACGCTATGAGAATTTGTGCACACAGCAGTCGGAGGTTTTTGTGTGGCGTTTTATCACTGTGGCCCCCACCCCATCCACAGTGATTCACGCCAGTGCAAAAACTGTCCCCCTAATATCATCCCATCCTCTGTCTTCTGCTCTTTCCGTTATATTCTCTATTTTTTTCTGCAAAGTGAATACTACATCGCTGGTGTAAAAAATATGTTTCGCCTTAAGTATTCTATCCCTATATGTGAGGTTTATTACCATGATGATATGATCTTTCTATATTCTTTTTTGGTGTAGAGATAATTATGGATACATTTTTAAAAAGGGATATGACATATGCAACCATTTATTATATAAAATATGTTTATATGGATGGGGAAACAAGTAAGGAGACTAGTTAGAGCCCAACAAACCTATCAATAAAGATGAATAAATTTTAGGTAACTGAAAACATATCATTACATCCTTAAAAAAGACAGAAAAAACTAGTGAGAATGTAAATTGACTTCAAGATTGGTAGATTTTTTGTTAGTACAAAAACTACCAATTAGCCAGTGTCTGTTATATTCACTGTACGTATGATCAAATCTAAAGCACAACATATAGTTATGGAATTTTATTATTGTATTATTATGATTTCAGGATGAGAATGTATGGCTGGTTTGTGAATGGAAAATATAGACAAGAATGATGACACAAAAATTGACTCTGTGATGATTCCACCTATTAAAGCAAGTATTCAGACACCTTCAATTCATTTTTTAACGAATAACCTGAACAATGCATTTGTTACAAATGACATTCTTTAGGTTAATCAGAAAAAAGGGCCATTTCTAGTGTTTATTAAGGATCTATAATGCACTAAGATGCGAGACCGAGCATTGAATAAGTTTGTGTGTGACATGGAACTGAAAGGCAGGAGGGTTTTTGTCATGGGTTGTGTCACTGTGCCCCCATAGTTGTCACGGTGATAATCTCCCTTACAAAAACCCATCTGCACAAAAGTCCTGCTCATTCAACACTTCTGATGAGGGACACGGCCTGGAATTACACCAAAAAACAGATACTTTTGCAAATTTTAATTTGTGGTTGCTGTTGCTAGTGTATTAAAGTATTGGTAAGTCATGCTAAATTTCAAATAATTTCACTCAGCTCCTTTGTAGCATTTAAACTAAAGCCGGGGAACACATAAAGTGTTTTTTTTCTTCTGTTTTTTTCCTACTATCCTTTCACCCTCAGTTAATGTTTTTTTTTCCTGAAATCTTGACTGCACAAAATCTAAAGGCATGTATTTTAGTCTTACTTTTCTTATTATTGTCAAGCGCAAAAGTATTAATGCTGCTACTACTACTTCTACTACTACAACTACGAATAATAGTCATTGTAATAAACACAGCAGCATTTATTCCCTTACTTTCTGATTAATGGTTTTATTTCAAAAGAAGCTGAAACATCAGCAGGTATCAGCTGGTGTGTTACATTGGTTTATAATGTACTTGATATGCATTATATGGTTGTTTGTTTTTTTGTGCATTAAAACACACTCACAACATTTGGAAATGTAGAGGGAATGATAAATGACAAAAACAAGACTAATTGCTTGCAAGAGCAATTTAGACTAAACAGATTTTTTAACACACATTTTAATGCTTTTCATATATCAAAAATGTTACATGAAAGGTTTGTATTTTACTGTTATGTATTGGTGTATGACGGCCTCTCATGAGGGATATAGCACAATGTAGTCTCGGATTTGGTCTGAACCCCTCTTCTGAGACACACAGTATCACCATTCCAACAGAGCTCAGAGTGAACAGCAGAGTCAGTGCTCAAAATAAAATGTTATTTTTCTCCCATTTTTATCATCTGATTTTTATTTTCCAAACCCACTTTCACTCATTTTAAAATCATAAAACGCTGATTTCTTTGTACTAAATACAGTGAAACCTAAAGAAATATTAAGCCCTGTCCATAGACCATCTAGATATGTCCACTGTTTTTACTTTACCCTTCCTCTGAAGAATGACATAGGAAACCTGCATACTGAAAATATGCAGTAAAGGTTGTATGGGTTTTGTGCTTCTTAGGTGCATTTCTTAACACCAAAACTGGACCTCTGACAGTTTTCATTATATGGAAGGGGCCTTTAAAGAATCAGGCCCACAGCATGAAGCTTTTTGATAGAAACTACGAAAACCCCAGGATTAGAAAAGCAGGAATAAAGTCAATGTGTGGGTACTGGTCTAAATGCAGTGTGGGGACTACACAGCCACCATGAGCAGCTGACAAACGTGCAGAGGGGCTGCAGGCTGGTGCTCCTGGGTCAGGGGAGCTGTGTAGAGGGGCTGCAGGCTGGTGCTCCTGGGTCAGGGGAGCTGTGCAGAGGGACTGCAGGCTGGTACTCCTGGGTCAGGGGAGCTGTGCAGAGGGGCTGCAGGCTGGTGCTCCTGGGTCAGGGGAGCTGTGTAGAGGGGCTGCAGGCTGGTGCTCCTGGGTCAGGGGAGCTGTGCAGAGGGGCTGCAGGCTGGTGCTCCTGGGTCAGGGGAGCTGTGTAGAGGGGCTGCAGGCTGGTGCTCCTTGGGTCAGGGGAGCTGTGCAGAGGGACTGCAGGCTGGTACTCCTGGGTCAGGGGAGCTGTGCAGAGGGGCTGCAGGCTGGTGCTCCTGGGTCAGGGGAGCTATGTAGAGGGGCTGCAGGCTGGTGCTCCTGGGTCAGGGGAGCTGTGCAGAGGGACTGCAGGCTGGTACTCCTGGGTCAGGGGAGCTGTGCAGAGGGGCTGCAGGCTGGTGCTCCTGGGTCAGGGGAGCTGTGTAGAGGGGCTGCAGGCTGGTGCTCCTGGGTCAGGGGAGCTGTGCAGAGGGGCTGCAGGCTGGTGCTCCTGGGTCAGGGGAGCTGTGCAGAGGGGCTGCAGGCTGGTGCTCCTGGGTCAGGGGAGCTGTGTAGAGAGGGGCTGCAGGCTGGTGCTCCTGGGTGAGGGGAGCTGTGCAGAGGGGCTGCAGGCTGGTGCTCCTGGGTCAGGGTGAGAGGGCTGCAGGCTGGTGCTCCTGGGTGAGAGGGCTGCAGGCTGGTGCTCCTGGGTCAGGGGAGCTGTGTAGAGGGGCTGCAGGCTGGTGCTCCTGGGTGAGGGGAGCTGTGTAGAGGGGCTGCAGGCTGGTGCTCCTGGGTGAGGGGAGCTGTGTAGAGGGGCTGCAGGCTGGTGCTCCTGGGTCAGGGGAGCTGTGCAGAGGGGCTGCAGGCTGGTGCTCCTGGGTCAGGGAGCTGTGTAGAGGGGCTGCAGGCTGGTGCTCCTGGGTCAGGGGAGCTGTGCAGAGGGGCTGCAGGCTGGTGCTCCTGGGTGTGGGGAGCTGTGCAGAGGGGCTGCAGGCTGGTGCTCTTGGGTCAGAGGAGCTGTGCAGAGGGGCTGCAGGCTGGTGCTCCTGGGTCAGGGGAGCTGTGTAGAGGGGCTGCAGGCTGGTGCTCCTGGGTCAGAGGAGCTGTGTAGAGGGGCTGCAGGCTGGTGCTCCTGGGTCAGGGGAGCTGTGTAGAGGGGCTGCAGGCTGGTGCTCCTGGGTCATGTTTGGATTTACAGGGTGCAGGGAGAGGTAGCATGGACATTCTTGTCAGGTCAGTGTGGGCCAAGACCTACTCAGGCCTGGGACCAGGCCCAAAGTGATAGCAATGTGATGTGCCAGAGCCAGTCCGTTGTGTCTCATTGTCAGGCCTGTTCATTTGTTGATTCACCTCAGCTCCCTGCATCCTCTGTATATGCACGTTCAGTTAAAACCCAATTATGCTGATGTCTTTGCGTAATCATAGACTCCCCATATCTCCTTAGGTATTCTCTCAGGTATTCTCTCCAGGGACTGCCCCTGGCAGAGCTGTGCTTCACAACTTTGTGTGCTGTAGCTCTCCATGCTGCATGATCATTATTAAACTACCTTATAGCCTTAAACTGTCACTGTGGACATATTTTTGCCACAACATATTCTATTCTATTCTATTCTATTCTATTCTATTCTATTCTATTCTATTCTATTCTATTATGTGTGGTAGTCTGGCAGTATATGTGGTTGGTGGGGTGAGTTTTTGTACATCCTCTGCTGTGCTGTCACTCACTGTGTGTCTCTGGCACAGTAATACACTGCTGTGTCCTCCAGCTGCAGGCTGTTCATGTGTATGGAGAAACTGGAGCTGCCCTTGGAAGCGGTGAATCGCCCTTTTATTTGAGATGAGTAATATTCACTCCCAGAGCTGTGATAGTAAATCAGCCACTCCAGTCCTTTTCCGGGTGGCTGTCGGATCCAGCCCATCCAGTAGGTGTTAGGATCAAACCCCGTGACTTCACATTTCAGGGTGAGAGAGTCCCCGGGTTTCTTCACCTCTGCATCAGTCTGGGTCAGGGTGATGGAGTGGGAACCTGGGCACAAAAACACAGGACTCAGGCATTATTAGAGGTGAAAAGCAGAGAGGCACACTTTATTTAGACAAACGCACTGTGCGAACACCACACGCGTTTCAAAATATATTTAAAAAATCATACGTAAATAAAAAAATGTAGCAAAATAAGAACCTGTGGCTAATGCAAGAATAAGAAAGACACAAGCAGCAGTAGATTTCCAGAGCATTTCTGCAGTTTCAACTCTTCCACATCACTCAGAGAGGCTCTCAGCAGGATTGCTGTGGAGCCAAGAGCAGGGGGGCATCCTAAATAGGAAAACCTTTGATGTTTTGCATATTGTGCAGTGGAGCAGAAAATCAAGCAGGCACTTTGCATTTGAAATAGCACGCTTACATGGACATCACTAACTTGTTTTCATAATTGTTATATTATAGTTAACCAAAGCTTTTATTTATAACGCTTTCTGTTTATTTAGCGTTATAATACATTCCATTGATAATATCATTGGAAACATACAGATGAAGAATTGTTCATTTACCTTGGTGTACAGAACAGTCTGTGGGGGTGTGTCGGCCTGCTAACCCCCCCCCCCCATCGACCCTCACTGACAAATTGGGAACTGACAGATCTGCCTGCACAAGCTGAGCGTGAAGTACCCTCCTCTGACTCATGTCTGTGCATGCTAAACCTATGGACTGTGTGCGGGGTCCAGCCGTTCCTCCTGATTGGGGAACGTAGGAGGCAGGGGCTGAAACATTGCTGTGGTGTGTGATTATCATAGGACATTCCAATCTGGGACAGAAAAAACAGGAAATTCCAAATACAAATAAACAAATAAATGGTCAGGTGCTTACAGTGTAAATGTCAGTTACAAGTTATATGAGAGAGTGAGGTGCAAAAGTCTGAAAATGCAAGGCATGGATTCAGTATGTTTTCTTAACTTTCTCTTTAATGTAAATGCATTTTTCATCACAATTAGGTTTGATGTGTGTTGCCAAAATGACCATCAACATTAAGAAATAAAAGTTTCTGAATTTAAGTATAAAAGTATAATTGTGATTATGATCAAATACACATGCATTTTCCTATGCAGATGTAAGGATGAAAACCAAGGTAGGTGTTTCTGCATCCCACTCCACCAGTATGACTGTAACTGCAGTGCATAACTCTGTCCAGATGGGGGCAGCAGTACTCTTCTAATTAATAATACAAACCATCAAAATGAATTAGCCCTGCCTGCATCCTCCCTGAGATTTAAACAAATTCAGTCCACAGTATGTCCTATAAAAGCAAATGAGAATTCTCCTCTCAACACTGGAACATCACCAGACAAGACTGAGAAGCAGACCTGTGAGTGGCAATGGCGGTCATTTTGACATTTGCATTGATATTGGGAACATTTTCGTGTAAGTATGGATGCCCATTTTAAACCAAACTTTAACACTTTTATACTTCATTTTTCAGTTTGGTATCCCACAGCACCTGTCATTTAATTAATTGTGAACCATTGCTGTGTGTGGTGGAGTCTTTCATATCAATATAAAACAATATTGTTGTCTTTCCACAGATGCTTATTGTGTTGAACTCACTCAACCCGGCTCTCTAAACGTAAAACCAGGCCAATCTCTGGCCATTTCCTGTAAAGTGTCTGGGTATTCCGTTACTTCTACCTATTGTACAAGCTGGATAAGACAGCCTGCAGGACAACCACTTGAGTGGATTGGAGTTATATGTTATGATGGAAGCACTGCTTACAAAGATTCACTGAAAAGCAAGTTCAGCATCTCCAGAGACACCTCCAGCAACACAGTGTCTCTGCAAGGGAGCAGCCTGCAGACTGGAGACACAGCTGTGTATTACTGTGCCCGAGAGTCACAGTGAGGGAAAGTCATGTGAGAGTGATACAAAAACTGCTTCTCATCCTGAGCTGCTGTGCTGTATATTTCACACAATATTATATTATATTATATTATATTATATTATATTATATTATATTATATTATATTATATTATATTATATTATATTATATTATATTATATACTTTAGTAGGGGAGAGGGATTAGCACAGCCCACACAAGCCAGCTTCAACAAGAATAACACTAACATATATTTATACAAACTTGTGCTGAAATATAGTTTATTCGCACAGCACTGAAGCTGTTTATGCAATTAAAACTGTGCACTGTTTTCTTAAATACATGGAATCAATAATAATAAATTGCTAAACAATACAATTTTGATTGTATTTCAGGCTGATGTGCCAATAGAGAGCCATTTAATTGTAGTTTGCTTTTTTTTTTTTTTTTTTTTTTTTTTTACTGTGTATTGTGATATCCGTTCATGCCATATTAGATAGATTTGAAAATTCTGCTCCGTTGTTAAAAATTCAAGTCTGAGCTTGAAGGCTCTAATTTGTTGCTGACAAATATTTACCACAAGAGGGCAGCCATACTCTTCAGACTGGATTTATGGCCCTCTCAGTCCCCCTCCCCCAATACTTACACAAATCCAGTCAATCGTATTTCCTTTAACAGTCACCGAGAGTTCCCAGGGTGCTGGTGAAAACAGGAGGACATTACCATAGACTGTGACAATGAAAGTTATTATTGCATAGTATCTCTGCTGAGGAAATGATCATGTTAGTGTGAACCCCACATTGTTTTTATTGATAGTACTTGTATTGGAGCTGAGATATATTCTGGCTACTTTACAGGATTGCGTTTATGTGATGAGGAATATCAGTGCTAATATTTTGTCGGCTTTGATAAACTGAAAATATATTAAAATACATTCAAGCCGGTAATCACATTAAAATATTTCCTTTATGTTGATGTCATTTGCAATGTTTAACTAACTCAGCCAGGGTCATTGGTTGCAAAAGCAGAGGAGTCATTCCTCATTTCTTGTACAGTCTCAGGGTATGCTCCGACTGATGAAAGCCATTTGATAGACGAGATACCAGCTGCCTGTCTGGGGGAGAGTTGGAGTGGAGACAGCGGCATCAAAAATTCCCTTTAAAAAAGTTCATCATCTCCTGAGATGCCTTCCGCAACACAGTGTTGCTTTTCTAATTTGTAAGAGTTGGTTTTCACAAGCTGTGCCCCAACCAGCTCCTGACTGCACTGTAAGGGGGTTAAATTCTGAGGTAAACTGGTTTTCACACAAGGCTATCACATTCTGAAACTTAACATTTAGCTGTAGTATTGATCTGTTCATCTGGTTGAACCTCACTTTGGTTATGTCTGACCATAATGACACAAAATGATGAGATCAGTTTGAAACATGATTCCCTAGACCTGGAGCATGAAAAAAATGAATTATTTGTTTAATGTACAGTTTTGGTTTGATTTTAATGAAAGCATCAAAACATATACACAAATAGAACATGGTCATTGAACACAGACCATTTCATACATTTTTATACATTATCAGTTTACAGCTGTGATTTCCATATTTAAAGAGTGTGTGATCTGACCACCCAGTGAGGAGGAGTTCATGCAAACTCTGAGCTCTTCCTTCTACATTTACCTCTCTGCACTGAGGGAGGAGGGACTGTTGTTGGAGACTGACTGTAGGACTATCATCACAGACTGCAATCAAAGACTTCAACCATGACTGTTATAACCAGCCTGCTTCTGATTACAGCAATATTACAGAGTATGTTTCATGTCATTCTTTTCACATTTATTACAATTGTATATGTGAGCTTTTGTATGCCGAGGTCTAAGTCTTTGTTCTTTTTTCACAGGTGTTAAAAGTCAGACACTGACTGAGTCTGAACCAACAGTTAAAAATCCCGGTGAATCCCACAAACTGACCTGTACAGCCTTTGGGCTCGATATCAGCGGCTACTATTTGGGCTGGATCAGACAGGCTCCTGGGAAGGGACTGGAGTGGGTTGCATCCATATACAGTGGCAGTAGCTACATCTACTATGCCCAGTCTGTTAAGGGCAGATTCACTATATCCAGAGATGACAACAAGAGCCAAATCTATTTAGAGATGAACGGCCTGAGATCTGAAGACACTGCTGTGTATTACTGTGCCAGAGGATCTCACTGTGAATGAAATAATACCAGAGGCCTGACAATAACTCTACACGAAACACTCACAACAAAAAACCTTTAGGGAATTCATTTAGTTTTGTTTTCCCCGACAGATGAAGGTTAAGTAAATTAGCTGTGGTAAAGTATATTGCAGCTATGACTTAATATACTACATGAAACCTTATGCTTTGCAACTCTGTGCACGAGATTCTTCCCTCACCTGCACAACATGCAAAGATTATCATGTGGCTTGCATCACACAGTAATGGAGTGGATAGCTTATATTAGCACATCTATTACTCTACTGCTCATGGTTGTGCGTCACAAAGTAATGTGCATCACAGAGTAATGGAGTGGATAGCTTATATTAGCACAGCTGATGTTGTGCGTCACACAGTAATGGAGTGGATAGCTTATATTAGCACAGCTATTACTCTACTGCTCATGGTTGTGCGTCACACAGTAATGTGCATCACAGTGATGTGCGTCACACAGTAATGGAGTGGATAGCTTATATTAGCACAGCTATTACTCTACTGCTCATGGTTGTGCGTCACACAGTAATGGAATGGATAGCTTATATTAGCACAGCTATTACTCTACTACTCATGGTTGTGCGTCACACAGTAATGTGCGTCACACAGTAATGGAGTGGATAGTTTATATTAGCACAGCTATTTCTCTACTGCTCATGGTTGTGAGTCACACAGTGATGTGCGTCACACAGTAATGGAGTGGATAGCTTATATTAGCACAGCTATTACTCTACTGCTCATGGTTGTGAGTCACACAGTGATGTACATCACACAGTAATGGAGTGGATAGCTTATATTAGCACATAATTATTATATTATAGTTAACCAAAGCTTTTATTTATAACGCTTTTATTTTTGATTTGTTTCTGCATACACATCAAATCATACAGTTCTTCTATGATATATGACAACTTCAGTAGGCAAGAGGGATTAGCACAGCCCACACAAGCCAGCTTCAACAAAAATAACACTAACATATATTTATACAAACTTGTGCTGAAATATAGTTTATTCACACAGCACTGAAGCTGCTTATGCAATTAAAAAGTGTGCACTGTTTTCTTAAATACATGGAATAAATAATAATAAATGGATAAACAATACAATTTTGATTGTATTTCAGGCTTATACACCAATGGAGAGCCATTTTATTGTAGTTTGCTTTTTTTTACTGTGTATTGTGATATCCGTTCATGCCATATTAGATAGATTTGAAACTTCTGCTCAGTTGTTAAAAATTCAAGTCTGAGCTTGAAGGCTGTAATTTGTTACTGATAAAGATTTACCACAAGAGGGCAGCCATACTCTTCAGACTGGATTTCTGGCCCCTCAGTCCCCTTCCCCCAATACTTACACAAATAAAGTCAATTGTATTTCCTTTAATGGTCACTAAGAGTTCCCAGGGTGCTGGTGAAGACAGGAGGACATTAAAAGCAGAGGAGTCATTCCTCATTTCTTGTACAATCTCAGGGTATGCTCCGACTGATGAAAGCCATTTGATAGACGAGATACCAGCTGCCTGCCTGGGGGAGAGTTGGAGTGGAGACAGCGGCATCAAAAATTCCCTTTAAAACGGACGTTAAATTCTGAGGTAAACTGGTTTTAACACAAGGCTATCACATTCTGAAACTTAACATTTAGCTGTAGTATTGATCTGTTCATCCAGTTGAACCTCACTTTGGTTATGTCTGACCATAATGACATAAAATGAGATTAAAATGAGATGAGATCAGTTTGAAACATGATTCCCTAGACCTGGAGCATGAAAAAATGAATTATTTGTTTAATGTACAGTTTTGGTTTGATTTTAATGAAAGCATCAAAACATATACACAAATAGAACATGGTCATTGAACACAGACCATTTTATACATTTTTATACATTATCAGTTTACAGCTCTGATTTCCATATTTCAAGAGTGTGTGATCTGCCCACCCAGTGAGGAGGAGTTCATGCAAACTCTGAGCTCTTCCTTCTACATTTACCTCTCTGCACTGAGGGAGGAGGGACTGTTGTTGGAGACTGACTGTAGGACTATCATCATAGACTGCAGTCAAAGACTTTAACCATGACTGTTATAATAAGGCTGCTTCTGCTTACAGTGTTATTAATGAGTATGTTGTTATGAGTGAATACTTTAATATTTGATTAAATTGCATGAGTGTATTTGTAGATTGTGAGGTGTTAGTCTTTGCTCTTTTCACAGGTGTAAAAAGTCAGACACTGACTGAGTCTGAACCAGCAGTTAAAAAGCCAGGAGAATCCCACAAACTGACCTGTACAGCCTCTGGGTTCACATTCAGCAGCCACTATTTGGAATGGGTCAGACAGGCTCCTGGGAAGGGACTGGAGTTTGTTGCAACAGAGGAGGGTCCAACTTACTCCCAGTCTGTTCAGGGAAGATTCACCATCTCCAGAGACAACAGCAAGAGCCAGCTGTATTTACAGATGAACAGCCTGAGAGCTGAAGACACTGCTGTGTATTACTGTGCCAGAGGAGCTCACTGTGAATGAAATCATACCAGAGGCCTGACAATAACTCTACAAGAAGCACTCACAACAAAAAACCTTTAGGGAATTCGTTTAGTTTTGTTTTCCCCGACAGATGAAGGTTAAGTGAATTAGCTTTGGTAAAGTATATTGCAGCTATGACTTAATATACTACATGAAACCTTATGCTTTGCAACTCTGCGCACAAGATTCTTCCCTCACCTGCACAACATGCAGAGATTATCATGTGGCTTGCGTCACACAGTAATGGAATGGATAGCTTATATTAGCACAGCTATTACTCTACTGCTCATGGTTGTGCATCACACAGTAATGGAGTTGTGCACAGCTATTACTCTACTGCTCATGGTTGTGCACAGTAATGGAATGGATAGCTTATATTAGCACAGCTATTACTCTACTGCTCATGGTTGTGCGTCACACAGTAATGGAATGGATAGCTTATATTAGCACAGCTATTACTCTACTGCTCATGGTTGTGCGTCACACAGTAATGGAATGGATAGCTTATATTAGCACAGCTATTACTCTACTACTCATGAATTCCCATAAGTTGTTTTTTTTTCTTTTTCTGTTGAAAGGGTTTTCCAGTAGTGTCAAAAGAGATGCAAAATCACTGTTTGGCCAGAGGTCCACCAGTCTGCAATAGTTTTTCAACAGAAATGTGAAGAGATCCAGTTCTTTTTCTGTCAGTAACAGAACAAGTTTTCACTAACTACCAATGAACGGAGTAAATTGTGAATTGTGGGACGTGATGGAGGAGAATGATTCCTACAGAACTCAACAATTTAGCATCATGACCTGTGGGTCAAATTTGCTGCCAAATTAGTTGGGACCATCTGGTCAAATGAAATATTTTTCAAAACTGCAATGATTATACTCTCAACAGAAACTACGCTGAAAACTGTAAAAAGAAATTCGGGAAGTATTAGATTTTCTAGTGTCTATATAACGAGCAGCAGTACTTCACCATCTTGGAAAATGTAATTAAATAACGGCTACAAAATCAACAATGATGAATCCAAAAACTATTTCCTTCATTAGTAAAGTTTCATCTTTCAAAAAAATGAAAATGCTACCCAATTGAAGAAAGTAACTCAATCCCAATTCCAGTGCTTGTCCTAACAAATGTAAACAGTAATATTAATGTTACAATGAAGTAACAGGTCAATGGTTAAAACTCAAAAACCATATTCTCAGTAATATGGATTTATACATTAAAATGTGGGAAAATCTGATGCGTATTAATGAATGGTGTTTGGATCAGGATGATGCTCATCTCCTATGAACATTTCACCTTTTTAATTCTGACACATATGCTGCAGGTTTAAGAAGAAGGTCTTTGATTTTAAAGTCCATTTCAGGAGTTTCTTTCTTTTTTCTTTTTTTTATATATTTAACAAAAAAAAAAAAGATGCATGTTGCCCAAACTTTTTGTCATATCATGAACATCTGTTTGGGTAATCTGGACTTCTGCTAAATGAAAAGCTCTTTTTAAAGAGTGTGTGATCTGCCCACCCAGTGAGGAGGAGTTCATGCAAACTCTGAGCTCTTCCTTCTACATTTACCTCTCTGCACTGAGGGAGGAGGGACTGTTGTTGGAGACTGACTGTAGGACTATCATCATAGACTGCAATCAAAGACTTTAACCATGACTGTTATAACCAGCCTGCTTCTGTTTACAGTGTTATTTCAGAGTATGTTTTGTTTGGTTCATAATTTCCCTACTGGGTAAATTTTATATGTGATGTTGTGTATTTGTGAGCTCTGAGACTCTGATTCTTTTTCACAGGTGTTAAAAGTCAGACACTGACTCAGTCTGAACCAGCAGTTAAAAAGCCAGGAGAATCCCACAAACTGACCTGTACAGCCTCTGGGTTCACATTCAGCAGCTACTATATGGACTGGTCCAGAAAGCTTCCTGGGAAGGGAATGGAGTGGCTGGGACATATTGGACCTGATGGTAGCTCGACATGGTATTCTCAGTCAGCACAGGGGAGATTCACAATCAGCAGAGACAACCACAACAGCAAGCTGTACCTACATGTGAGCAGCCTGAGAGCTGAAGACACCGCTGTGTATTACTGTGGCAGAGGAGAGGACCACAGTGACACAGACAGTGACAAAAACCCTCCTGTCTTTGAGCGCCGTTTCATAAACCCATTCAAGGCTCAGCCTCACAGCCTAGCACATTACATGTCCTTATTAAACAAAGAAAATGGCTATTGTCGCATAAGCATTTTGATGTAAACTTTAAACTTCATTTCTGGAAATCGTATTGCACATAAGTTTATTCATTGACAAACATTAATTTCAGGCAATGCTGAAGTGAATAATCGGGAGAAATCTGGGTGGGCCACGTGAGTTTGGGGTTGTTGACGAGGGTCAGGAAACTCAATAATTGGAGTATGTTAATAACAAATTTCGGGAGGGGCAACCTTCGGACAACCCTTCACTCAAACACCAGTATCCGTCCAATCCGGTTGTATATGCAGGTATTAATTTGCCACGTACCTTCTCTCCCATCACGCTCTCTTTTTCCGGCATCCCTCCCCCTCCCCATCTCCACCTTCAAGGCTACTTCCCTTTCTTCTGTTTTTTCCCCCTTTTTGTTTTCAGGGGGGGGTTCACTTCATCCTAAAAAATAGTGACGCATGACACTGCCCCCCTGGACTCCAAACCCAAGGTCAATGTCCCTACCAATATACAACTCGCTACATCATAATAAACTCCTTCCAAACGCATTCATGTTGTCTGAAGGTTCATTCTCCTGAATTTTAATTTAATGCTATAGCCTGCTTGTTGTAGCTGCGCTCTCTGCCTCATACTCAAACACTCAAATACGCAGACACTGGCACACCCCCGGTCCTCCCGACAAGGAACACGACCCACACCTCAAATCTTAAGCCTTAAATGGAATGCGGGCGACCGTTCCCACATTCCAAATTAGTCGATATCAAGAAGTTGGTAAACTTTTTGCACAAGTAGGCTATGTGTTCGACGAACTAAATAGAAACAGGAGAGGAAATGTTTTTAAACAGCATTGGGATTAAACGCGGCTAAATGTGCAAAAGAGCTAGTGCTGTCCGCTCTGGCAGCATTCTCAAAACCCATGCGCTTTCGACGTGTAAGTACAATTACAGGGTACAATTGGATACCAAGGGTTGAAGACTCATAGTCTAATCATTTTAGATCTATTACAATTCCATAGAATTTTCAAACATAATTCTACATTATTCCATATATTTTAAAACATAAAATATGTTAACATTAAATTGAAAACAAAAACTGTATTTTAATATAATTAGGAACGACGGTGAATTAAATGAAATTAGCTCTAAAAATGTCATATCTTGATTCATTGTTATTTGCTTGAATAAGTAATAATAGGTGGCTGAGTAACAAATTTCCGCTCCAGTATAATTGTATAAGTAAAGCTGTCCTGCCAAAACATTGCCAGTCCTGCAATGTTGAAAAAAAAAATAATAAAAAATTCGTCTTGGTTACACTTATTAACGCTATAATTCATACAACCCATTGTTTTAATATTTTCACATTTAATTTAAAAGGCAATCTAAATAAAATTTAAAAAAATTAAATGATGTACATATGTAAGTTTACTTAATGATAAAATGGTATAGTCTCACAGTTTTTATTTGTTAAAATTTATGACCAATAACACATCACTATAATATTTCAACACCAAGGCTTCAGTGAGAACGCCTATTCTGAAGTTCTTCAGATGTTCCTCATTGTAGTCAAAAATAGTTTTTTTGGGGGGAAATCCACTTAAGAAGACAACGTGTGTTCGTAAACACACTTTTTAATCCTGTGATCCAATGTTACCAGGAAACCGACCTCAGCCCTTCAACACATTGTATTTGTTTTACATTTGTATTACTTGACATAAGTGTTAAGTATTTTAGGTTGTTTTATTTTTTACATTGCTATAACTGTGATAAAGCTCTATAGCATTTTGTATCATTATAAATTAAAATTTTTTCTAAGTAATCAGTCATTCAAAAATATATTATGAATTAAATTAATGAAATGTAATAAAATGTATTCAATCTGGAAAGAATAATAGTTTAATTAAAAATTCTACTGTATATTTTTAATTTGTAAATATGTCTTTGATCACATTGGGAGCGAGCAGCAACGTCAGGGTTTTTGTACTGGGTTTAACCACTGTGAGCTAGTGGGAACCACAGTGATACAGGTCATTACAAAAACTTAGCAGCGGTTAGGACAAGACCGAGCGTGCAGAAGTGCGCTGACCCAGCTAGGACAGAATGTTCAAGAAAAGCTGTCTGATCCTCTAACAATTTCACAGCCTGTGAGATTGTGAGAAACTCAGTAGGATAAATACATATTAGTTTGAAGATACCGAGTAATGCCGACAGACATATAAACACGCAATCACTGACATGATCTATGAAGCACTGAGTACGCGAAAGATGACGCGATGACGCGAAAAATGACATCCAGCTTGTAGACAGATATGGGACTATGGGTCACACACTGAATTATAATAATCAAGTATGATAATTCATTTCGTGAAGTGGAGCAGAAAATGGGAATTTATTTTCATGTAATTTATTTTCTTTTGTTCCCTTTATGACATCCTAATTTATGTCTATGGAAGGTAAATTAGACTTACCAAAGGGAACAAGACTGTCATTTTTCTTTCTCTCTCATAAAATGGCCAATTTAAGCAATATATTAAAATGGGAAGGAAGATAGAACTTAATGAAAAGCATTTTCAAAGCCAGGTTGTTCCTAAAGATATTGAATGCAGTTATTATGACAGCTTTCCAGTGTGAAATATGGGGAATATTTCAATTGGACATTCAATTTTGTGTCAAAATCCTATATGTGGCCATTCAGTTTATTTTTCACACCATTATATTAAAAAACAAATGACCTTACGCTGTTGAAATAAGTTAGGTACATTGTGTGTCTGAAGTGTAGCTTCAGTGTTGCTCAACTATATCCGTTACTTTCCCATATTAGTTTTGTAATTTATGTAACCAGCTACGACATGCAGGAAACTGGCTCTTCTAAGAAGTGCGCCATGGCATACAGGTGTTTCCTGTCTGTGCTGATTGCCACTAATGGTGGAGTCTCACTCCAGTGTAAGGGCTGTCTAAAAGACTGGCTAAATGAAAAACTGTCCCCTGGGTTTATGGTGGGTGTGAAACGTACCTCACTGAAATCTCCTTAGCGGCTGGCAAAGCTGCAGTACTCTCTATGCTGATTCTAATGGTGGAGTCTCACTCCAGTGTAAGGGCTGTCTAAAGGCTGAATGAAAAACTGTCCCCTGGGTTTATGTTGGGTGTGAAACGTACCTCACTGAAATCTCCTTAGCGGCTGGCAAAGCTACAGAACTCTCTATGCTGATTCTGATGGTGGAGTCTCACTGAAGGCTGGCTGAATGAGAAACTGACCCCTGGGTTTATGTTGGGTGAAACCGTAGATGGATCTCCTCATGGCAAAGCTGCAGAACTACTGACTGACTGAGGCTGGCACAGATGACTAGGGCCGTAGATGGATCTCCTCATCACATCAGGATACTGTGTAGCTCTGTGGTCTGTGACACACAGACACTATTAGAGATGGGAATGCATTAGCTTTGTGCCACTTCTATGTGCATCAGTTGGGTTTCAGCAGGCTGTGAGGGTCAGAAAACTGATTTAGTTTCCAAAAGAGGATAGGCTATTTCATTTGGCAGACTCTAATGGGGTCTGGTTGTGCTGGGTGGTCTTCAGGTAAAGACAAATTTGGAGCACTCATCTGTTTTTTTCAGTAAATATCCAGCTGTAGAATGTGTTGTATGTGCAAATGAGAGCTGTGAAACATCAGAGGCAATATAGGCGTAAAATCCATGAATGACTCACGGGCCCTGGCCCTTATTTTCGTATCGCAATGAATCCGGTTCTCACTGAAGTGCTTTCAAACATTCAAATAAACTTGAAATTTAGCAATGGGAATACAATCACACAACTGGAGAGGTCTAAATAAAAAGTGTCCCCAATAAGTATTTTTTATGTTTGGTGTCATGATAGCAGCCATTTTGTGTATTGGGGAAAATGTGCAGTGAACACTGTCACTGCTGGTAAGCAGTCTTTCAAGCTATTCACTTACCACAATGGATTTCTTTTACATTCACACCAATGTGCTCAAGTGAAGTTCTTCAAGCGAAAACAGAAACACTTCTGTTTTCACTTGAAAATATATCAGTGACATAGCTGATATGCTGGGGCTGTGTCTACAGCTGCAATAAAACACAGGTGACTGTATCGTTCAGGAGTAAGCTCAAGCATTTGCTTGCTGCCCAAAGACAGTTGTTTTCCTACTGGGATGCACCCACCAGAGGGACATGACAATTAAAAGGCAATCAAAGTCTTTAACGTCTGCAGGTTAACCTTCAAGTACAAAAAGATACCACCCTCCCAGCCTAACCCCAGCTCTTTTTCTTCTCTCCCACCTCCCAACCACACTCCTCCCACTACGTCCTCCCTTCTGTCCCCAAAGGGAACTCTCAGGTAGGCAATTTCCCCACACACAGCACACACAGACCACTGTCGGGTTACCGCTCACACACGCACCCACCCCACACCTGCTTCCCACCCCAGGATGTCACAGTGTGGGGGGGAGGTGTTTCCTGGCCGTTCACTGGGGAAGGAGGTTAGTACTGCTGGGGGAGGCCCCAACGCATGCAACCACGCTCACGATGAACAAAACACAAACAAAGACAAATAGTGCCAGGGCTGCCTACATCCCATAATAAAAAGAGAACTCTAAGAGTGGATGCGCCACTGCAACTGGCCAGGGTGAGCCGCCGGGCCTCCGGGCCTCTGGGCCTCCGGGCCTCCGGGCCTCCAGGTGGCTCCCTTGGGCTCTTTCCATCCGCCGCTCATCTATCACTGCTGGGCTGAGTGCCTTGGACTGGAGCTCCATGGGACCTTACACTGTCAGATATGGAGTTCCCTGGCCCCCCCATCTAAAATCAATGGAGTATGGATGATCCTTACTGCACCGTGGACGTTGCTCCCTGACCCGGATCCAGCAAGGTCCGGGGCTGTATCAGCGCCACTCTTCCCTGCATCCCCTTCTCTCATCCCAGGCTTGGCTCTGCATCCCGCTGTCCCCCAGTCCATTGCCAGGTAAGCCTGCCTCCGCCACACACAACTCCGAACACATCAACAAACAGACACGCACACAGCAGTGCAGTAACTCCCAAAACCAAAAACGAGAAACTGAAACAAAATTCCAAGCCAAAAGGTCAAATAAACATAGCCAGCCAGCCACTCTACTTCCCAGCACAGTCCAGTAATCACAAATTCATTTATCAATTTCCAATTATCAGCAGCAATGTGTGCAAATGAAGCCCCAAGCTTACAATTCACACAAGCCCAGCTAAAAGGTTTCCCTTCCAGGCTGCCTCCAGACACATCCCCCTGCAGAAACACCTCCCATAAAGATTTCCATTTCCCTAGCAGCCACAGAATATTAAAAAATATAATCTTATTATTACATTCTTATTAAATATCAGGCCAAGCTACAAGTTGCTCAGACCATCAGTTCAATATTAATTTTAATTCGTGATGCCTATTTTGGCACACAGTTGTTGAGTTTACATTATTGATGCCTATTTAGATTCTAGCCTTTCATTCTATAGCCTCAAAGCAGATTAATCAATAAAATTAATCATTAACAATTGTAAACACAAAACAGACATCAGATTGGTTTTAATTAATGTATAGCTAGCACTGGTGCCGCTATCACCTCAACGTTGTTAGTCTCCTATGTTTTTGTTAGTACTATTGGCCAAATAGCGAACTGTGAACTACTATTTTGACCTCTGGGGGAAAGGGACCAAGTTGACTGTGACTTCAGGTAAATATTTTAAATACTGCTTAACTTCTGCCTGCATCTGATTTTATCTAACACGTAGTTTTATGTACTGAACTGTTAATCTAAATATGAGATACTTCATCCCACATTTTATCTCACCATTTATAAAGAAATGAAAGCCTTGACTTTGAAAAGCTAGACATGACCTATTGTTTAATTTGTTACAATAGAACATTATTTTGAAAGTAGTTAAGTTTTTACTCATTACAAACCTCACCAAAGGGAACATGTAGACTGTGCAATATTTTTACAAATGATCCATTAATTTATTAATGATTTGCTTAAATGTGGGCTATCAGACCGTTAAGTTGTGTAGCCTTATTTTGTTTGTATCTACGTTCAGTAAAAAATAGTTGTTGGGTTGAAAACATAATTTCTTTCATGTAATAAAAATTACCTCTTCCAACACTAATACTGTACTAAAAATTTTAATGAATTGTGACATAAACTCATGCTTAAATGATTTATCCTAAGTTACAACCCATTTATGGACACCAAATTGGATTACGTTTGTTGCTAAATGAATGAAGGATATTTTGGCTATACTTTGTATACATCTATTGTAGTGTCAGTATTATAATATAAAAGTGAGACTGGGTATGGTTGTCACACATTCTACTCGTGTGTGTATTTCTCAGCATTAGCAACCCATGGAAGTATCATTTGATATTAATTGTAGGCTTTAAGTGTTGGATAAAAACAGGTGCCTTGTTTATCACATTACCTTTATTAAATAAGGTGATTAACTATCAAAGGCACTCTGACACATTTCTTGGTTTGTTGTCCTTGTTTTTTGGATGTGTTTTTTTCCCCACTGTATTGCCTACGCATAGCGATCGGATGAAAACAACATGGGTGTGTACGCTTATGAAAGCAAAAACACAAAAAGACATTAAACCATAAATCCAAGTCATACTCGTCTCATGATTTATATAACCTCCATTTATATGACAAGCATGCAGTGTATTGTTACATATTGAGTATCAATACACAAACCAATATGTAACTCAAAAGGACATTGGTTTATTCTAATAGTATTATAGTAAATGGATATTTTTCTTAAGCAAATATTTCCCTCTTAAGCCACACATTCCCTTTTTTACAAAACTTTATTTTCTATCCTTCCAGGTGAATCAGCTAAACCCGTCGTTTTCCCCCTGATTGGATGTGATTCTGGATCTGATGGACACATCACCCTTGCCTGCATTGCCAAAGGTTTTGCGCCGGATATTTTGACCTTCAAGTGGACTTCCTTGGATGGTTCTGCAGCTGTGCTGGGTGAACTTCAGTACCCATCAGTGCAGACTGGCGACAAATACACCGCTGTCAGCCACGTTAAAGTGAGAAAGGAAGACTGGGACGGGGACAAAAAAATTCAATGTACGGCAAATCATCAAGCTGGCTCTGTGGATGGGATACTTGTACCTAGCGGTATGTTGCTTTCTTATTAATTTATTTATTGAAGAAAAGATTCACCTTTCTTAGAGACTTTGAAGGTTTTATTGCCCCAAAACTGTGGTTTTACTCCTGAGGTAAAGACACTGTGTTGAACAGTAGCGCATCTAAAATAAAATAATTATGTTAATCATAATCATAATAAATATGATTATGAACAAGTGCTAGTTCACAATATATATATTTTTTACAATAACTATTCTTTATTTTCCATTTAATCATATTTGATGTTTTCGCTGCCATCGGCTTTTGGTTGCCTCTATATTATGGCTGTATACTTTAGTGGTTCTTGCTCAATTACATGTTGGGTATTTTGGTACTGTATAGTAATTTTGAAAAAACAAATCTTTGGTTTTCAAAGCTGAAATAACAATCCACTAAACTTCTCACACTGAATGCCTTCCACAGGATTTCCACAATGTAATCTTGCACAATTCTGTCAAAATTCAGATATTTTTTTATATTTATACCTCATATCTATACCTTATATCCCATCAGGTAAAAGCTTTTCAGGTGCATACAGTCCACTAAAGGTCAGTGTAATTGAATTGTGGTGTGGATTCAATAAACTTGTGTCTTTAGATATTCATTTACAAATAAATTCAGGTGGTTTTTCTCATGATCATTGAACTCTCCAAACTTCCATCGTGAGCTGAAGTTTGGGTCAAATGGATAGAGGTCTGGCCTTTATCGCCCTGCGGTGGTGCGATCCCATTGTCAGTTTTGGTTCACTTTTTTTAATATTAGATATTAACAGGTGTTTAACCTTCACAATGTATGAACGTCTGTCCATCCTGGGATGCCATTACAGTTATTGAAAAAGTAACCCAGAAAAAGCAGCTGTAAAATGGTAATGCAAATAGACATAACAAAACTGTGAGCAAATGGTCACAATCCAGTTCTCAGCACAAAAAAAAAACAACAACAACATTGGTGACCAGTGATAGTCTGCTTTCTTTCTTTCTTTCTCATACACGTGTAAGTGCCATTGCTTTTTATACCCTGATTCTGGCCTCAAAATATGCTGCTTATGATTATGGTTTTAACTCTCAATACGAGATTTGAAGATTTGTTTTTTAAGTACACTTCCCTCTTTCATTAAAGAGCTAACCCTGCTTCAGAATTATTATTGAAAGATTATTGAGATACTGGGGTGGACAATTCCAGTCAAACATATGTACATATGTACATGTTGTTATTTTAGTTGTACAATGTGTGCAACCAAGAAAATTATTATAAAATTATTATTATAAATTATTATATCTGAGATCTGGTGCATTTACTCTGGTGTATTTCTTTCTGCAGTACCCCCGCTTTCTGCTGCACAAAAGCCTACATGTGTGCATGTTTTTTTTTTTCAGTTAAAGTTACAAAGACGGCCCAAGTTTATTTAATGACCCCATCTCAGGAGGAGCTGAAGAACCACAGGACCGCTACCTTTGCCTGCTTAGCCAGTCAATTTGCACCCCCTAAATACTCCTTCAAGTGGCTGATGAATGGCAGAGAGGTCGTTGCACCTGTCACAAACCTTCCCGAAGTCAAGCAGAATCCAAACGACAAAGTCTACAGTGCTACCAGCTTTTTGCATCTGAATGAAACTCAATGGAGGGACGTAGTTACAACTGTTTCCTGTGTATTTACACACAATGGTACAGATCAGACGGTAGAAACTAAGAACCACTATGAGGAAGGTATGTTTAAAAGTCTATTGTTATATTTGTTTGTACAAATTACACAGCAGGACTGTTTGCGCATATTTCATCTAAGTTAACTGCAAGTATGAGAGCATGTAAAAGAGGTGCTCCTGGGTTTGTGAAACAGTGTCTTGTCTGATCTCAGGTATGCTTCAATCATAATCATAATCATAATCATAATCATCTGAGTGAGTGTCATCTCTCTGTTCATTGATTCAAAATCATAATTAGATTTTGTGCATGTGTGCATTGTTTCACCACTTTTGAACAGAACTTGTTGTTTTATCACTATGATCCAGTGTTTCCAAACTGCCAGTGAAGCTGATTTCTCCTAAATGGGCTCCAATAACTATTATGATCTAAAAATATTGCTTTCCATAGTTGACTGCTTGAAAACCCTACCTCAACTAAAAACTATGAATTATTCTCCACAAAGGTGTCACCTTTGACAGTGAATTGAATTTCATAGCTCATGAAAAATGTGACCAGCTAGGAACAGCTATATTTTTATTATCTCTCTGTCACGATCTCTATTTTACTCTTCTTTCAAATTTGTTTTATCCTGTGTTTGTGATTTTTTTTTTTACTTATTTGAACTTGTTCTTAACTCTTTTGTTTTTTGTGCTCCTTGGTTTTATTGTGAAGCACATTGCATTGTTAATGTGCTTGATTTACTGATTGATTGACCTGAAATCAGAGGACAGGTGGTGAATTTCAATGACATTTTGCATTTCAATGACATTTTGCATGCTGTCTCCACAGTCTGCCTTTCTGACAGTCCGATTAAAGTGGAAATTACCCCCCATCAAACGAGGAGATATTTCTAAATGACAGAATCACTCTCACATGCAAGGTCATCGGGAAGCTGGATGGAATTGAATATGTTAAGTGGAAGGGGGACGAGAAATGACAGAACTTGTGTCTGAAAATGACCCGCCAAATTCTGGAATCTACAAACTCCGAATCTCATTTGAGGAATGGGCCAATGGTACGCAGTTCATCTGCTCAGCGAAGCACAAGGAAGGTACGAAGGTTCAAACGAGAGGATATAGCAGAGAAAATGGTGAGTTTTTCTTCCGGGCCATTACATTCTCTGGGATGCTAAAATTACATTTTCCACTTCAGTAAATTTAGATTGAGAGACAGCAAGCCTTAATAATTCTCTGAACATGAAACCTGTAATCGGTGTGTCTCACCTACTGCCTTGATCTGCCATGTTTCTGTGTATATGCCACCCCAAAGGGAGATTCCTGATGGGAAAGGCAAAGTTTCTATGATTATGTTTTGATTTTGAAATTGTGTTGCTAGTGTTGCTAATATCTTCTCACTCAATAAAAACCGGGCACAGCAAGGCTAGGTTCAGGCTGAGAGTTCATGGCAGAGCTACTGTTATTTTCTTAGTAAAACAATGTCTTGACAACAATCATATATTTTCAGGAGGAGCCCGGCAAGCACCCTCTGTCTATATACTGGGCCCAGCAGAACAAATGGCATAGATATGGTGACCCTGACCTGTTATGCTAAAGATTTCTACCCCAAGGAAGTGCTAATTACTTGGCTTGCTGATGATGAACCTGTGGATAAGATGAGCTACCAAAACACCCAAGTTATTAAGAAAGGCAGCAAGTATTCTGTGTTCAGCCAGCTTCAGGTCGGATCTGGAGATTGGAATGGAGGTGTGGTGTACAGTTGTGTGGTTTACCATGAAGAGGGCAAATTAATGAGGACAGTTGTTAGGACCATCGACAGCCAGTCCAGTAAACCTGCTACTGTTAGCCTAAACCTTGAAATTCCCCCAAAATGCAAAGGCCAGTAAGCCTGCTACCGTTAGCCTCAGCCTGGACCTCCAAAATGACATCCATGCCTGTTCCTGTTAACATCCCTATGGTGTATACCGTCTCCTGTTGTGTCCCTGTTCAGTTTGACTGAAACGCAGTGTCTGTCTGTCTGTATGTCTGTCTGTCTTTCTGTCTGTGTGCCTCTCAGTGGATGCTTGATTTTAAACCCAAAAATGCAGAAACAAAATGACAATAAAAACAATAAATAAATGTTGCATGTCAGTGCAGTCTGTGTGGTTTACCTGTTGCAGTCTGGTGGTGGGGGGGTTCATTTAAGTTATGGGCTGGCTTCACAGGGAATCTTACCCAAGATGCATTTCAGCCATCAATCATCATCTATCATTGATAGGGATTCTGATCCAGCCATGTGCTAAATTATTGCTGTAAACGTTTGGAACAATAATACATTTACAAAGAAACATTTCAATAATGCAATGACTGTTGTGCATTGTGAAAAACATAATAGATCACATTAGAAACTGTATATTAGGCACAAACTAGTTACAGGAAACGATTAAAGGCAAGGGTTTGGACATATTCTTCCACAGAGATCTTATGCCCTCTCAAACAGTCTTTCCCACATACAGCTGTGTTCTGCTCTTTATTGTAAGGCAACAAGTGCTGGAAATGCAGAGTAAGGCACACATTAGACATGCTTTCTCTGTGCTATCTGTTTAGCTGTCATGCACCAAACACAAAGCAATGTGTCCTGTCCATGTAGCCCTGGTTTTGTGTCTTGTCGTGGACTTTGTTCGTCCTCACTGTCAAGTCACCAGGATCAGCTTAGCGAGTTGCATCCTCCCTGTGGATCACCTACGGGTTCATCAGCAGCAAGCCAAGGAAGTGAGGGACGCTTAGGGGTGCCTTTGTCTCCCCAGGTCAGGGTCGCCAGTGTCATAGATGTTCCAGAAGGGCAATTAAAGAAACATGTTGATTTTATTAAAACCCTGGAAAATCAAGAAAGCAAAACTATGAGGATCTCGCAATATCTCACCTCATGTTTTCAAGATCTTCTCAAAACAAATGTGTACAGTTCACTGACTATGGCATTGAATAATTCAGGTCCCCAGGTTGCATAGTCATGTATTGTTTTAGATGTGTAAGATCCATTTCTTTCACCTTTTCAGCATTATTGTGCCCAGGAGGACAGTTGGTGATAAATTTGCATATTACTATTAGTCATAGCAGCAATTGCTGAGATACCCCCTTAATTCTAGAGCACTATAAGATCATGAGATTAAAGCTCTGTACTGCTGCAGGCAGCTGCGTTTGCTGTTGTTATCATTATTATTATATCATAGATAGGATATATCCCATAATAGATAGGATGCCTCACCTATCACAGAACTGATGAAGGATGATTGTGTCGTCTTTCAAAACCTGAGCATTCCAAACCGCTCTGGAGGATCATTGAAATCAGTTCAGGAGGCCCATACATATGCGCTGCTTCACAACTGTCTAAGAAAGGCAAAAATAATGAGGACATGCCAAAACGATATTTAAAAGTGGAGTCTTTTAACCAGACAACAAAGGAATACAATTAGCAGCTGTATGAGTCATGCAGGAGAAACGGGCGACCGAGGCCAAGCATATGTTCCCATAAACATTGTATCCTTCTTTTTCAGACTATAATGTGCAGTATTGTTATTGGGACATGGAACCTGAAGATAATGAGGATGATTGTGCAGCTAACACAGACATCGCCTTCGTCTTCCTCTTCCTCTTCTCTCTCTTCTATGGTGTTGGGGCTATCAAGGTAAGTACATTGGTAATCAAGAGCAGGAGGACATGGTCACTGAGGTTTAGAAAAACAGGGGCCTTTTGATTATATAAGTACATCAAGAGCATGAAGAGAGGGGGGGCTCAACATCTTCCATTCTTTTCATTTTGAATGAGAAAATATACACTATTTCAAAACTCTCAGTCTTAATTACTGTGTATTTTTGGTACGATAATGTACTTACATGCACTCTCTTATGTGTAATTTCAGGTGAAATGAAGAACAGAGGTGCATAAATGGTTGTGTGCTTGATGCTCATGGGTTCTGTCTGCACATACTAATACCTATACACACACACACACACATCTTTTTCAAAATGCATTTTAAAACAGTTTGTTTGACGTTAATCTGTAAATATTTTATTGTAATCTCCCTCCCACTCTCTATTTCATTTCAAATAAAACTTCTATTGCTTCCAAGACTTGTTGCCTCCAATAATTTGTGGCCGGCATTTATGTTTATTATTATTATTATTATTATTATTATTATGTTGTATTATTTTCATCTGTGTATCTTATATTGGATAAAATAGAACTTTTCATATATGAACTTGAACCCTAACAATTTTGTTGATGTGACTGGATCTACAATCCACAATACCTGGAACAGGACATTGTGGGGTTGTGGAGTTCTTGGCTGCTGCAGATGGCTGGGAGTAAGAAAACACCATTCAAACACAGTGATGGTCAGGCTTCAATGAGTACAGCACTCTGATACCAGAAAAATTTTGTACAACCGGGTACAAAAAAAGTACCCAAAGCAGAACCGAAACTCGGCTGAAAAATCCCCACCTGTCTTTCTCACAGATATTCCGCTGAACAGCTCAAAACTTTTGAAATCAAAAAGGTGTCAACAAAGTCAAATGTCAAAGCCAACCCTTCTAAGTTGAAAGCCAGTCAACAGAAAATTATTTATTTAATAGTTAAGTAGTTAACTTAGTTGATAGTAAGTAGTTGTATAAATTCATATTCTGCATAAATGCAAATTTAAAAAACTATGCTTGGGCAATCATGGGCACACACTAAAATACCAGGTGTGACTATTAAATAACGAGATTGGGTTCTTCCTCACTTTTCTTCGCAAGGACTGGATTGCAGCGAAAAGGAAGTTTCAGTGACCATAGAGACGGTTTGATTTGTGCCTTGCGGGCTGTAGTACCTGTTCCAGTTCAACTCTCCACCGCATAACTAATGTAAAGACAGAGAGAATTCTTCTCTCTAGGCTGTGTTATGTAACTTAACCAGCAATATAGTTAGTGAAGATGCATGTTAGCTAGATACATGTTAATTCCCCATTCCAGAATCCTGATACTTTTTATGACCATAAAATCATTTTAAATCGATGTTTCTATCTACAATTAATTGATGTGATGTTATTTTCAATGACGTTTCCACGGGTTTTTCGACGTGAAGCCACTTGTTTGCATGCACATTTTAATAATAGCCTAAAATAATAATCTTAATCATAATAATAGTTACTATAAGTATTTGTGTAGCACCTTTTGAGCAGGATGCATCCCAAAGTGCTAAGTACATAAATATAGACAGGTACAAAGATGGAGCCAAAAATAATAATCAATATCAATACCAGAAGAATTAACTCGGAAATCTGCCCCGATTCCTAAACGCAGAACACAGGGCTGGGAAATAATAATGTTTCAGTGTCTCTGCATACATGGCCAGCAAGAATATCCAGTAAACACAGGGAGTCAGCTGTGGTTATAGGCTATGGCTCTGTGCACAACAATACCGCCATCTTGTGGGAAAATATTTTTTTTTCAGCTTATGAGTGGTGGTCTGGCACATGTTAGCCTCGCTATATGACGTCGACCATGACGAACTACTTTGCTACTATTAGGACATTAATGTTGTTGTTTGCTACCAATACAATGGTCAAATGCTCAATACAGAGTAGTCACAATTTCTCGTAGATGGGACATGCCTGTTCAGCGCTGGAAAATTCTCAGGTGGTTCTTCTCTAATATTAGGTATGCTGGGAAACGTCTTGGTAAACAAAATTCACTTTGTGAAAGGTGGGGGCACCAGTCAGCCTACAGGTATGCCATATCAGAGACTGAGCATTTAGAGTCTAGACTGATTTCTATTTAGTCTGTGCATGTAATGCAGGGGTTTACTTATGATTGTGCATTTCAGGAAGGCCCTGCGCAACTTGCACTGACTTCTGACCGCTGGTTTTCAAATTTCCCATTAGGAAATACATAGAAAATACATATGATGCATAGCTCTGCCCTAGAGACAGATGTGCAGAGATGCACCACCGAACCAGCCTTTTCAGAAACCACTGCTGTGAAGCAACGCCAAGCTATCGTTTGCTTCTGTCACGGATTTGACCACTAGATGTCACACTCGCCATTCAAATGAAAGGAGTGCCAAGCAGCAGGACTCCGCATACGGAGAGGGAGTTACTGCTCACAACTTCTCATCATTGATGAGACGACCAGTTGTTGCCTCGACTGGGCATTTTCGGGGGTTAGCCAGCCGAGTTCCTTTCAGTAGGTCGCCTCATCGGTTGGAAGTTAGACTGATTTTCAGCTTCTTGAGAAGTGTTGATTCTGTGTTCAGTCTAGGTGGGCAGTGGCATCTGCAACAGTATGCGAGTACACTTTCTGTGTACCATTTGTGCTTAAGGCTTTTTCACGTGTTTGTTTGTTTTTAACCGTAACTTATCCAATCGTGAAACTCAGCAACAATTTCCATTTCAAACGCTCAAAAAACTTAATGATGAGTGGTGGGTGACGGTAATTACCAGGCCGTTTTGCAGTCAGACACCTGATTAGCTGGAACTGAATCCAGAACAATTATGAGGAAATATTACTTCAACATGACTTTAGCATACAACTCAACTTTTTCGCCAAAGAATTCCAACAACAATTCCTGCATTAGTTTTAGCATTATTTGTGCATACGTTGACATCAAATCCTGCAGGTGGGTACTCTTCCTCTACGCTGCTTACTGGATTGTGCTGTATTGAAAAACAGCAAAAAAAAAAAACATCTTCTTCTATACAACACCTTCAGTTACAGGCATGGGCTCACGTGACGTCTCAGCTGATCTAAAACTAATCATAAAAGGCCATTGGTGAGACATGGTGAGACAATTTAAGCTGTGAGCAATGACAGCTTTTCTGTGTGTTGAGCTGTCTTGTATGGTGAGCATGCCATCTAGTTGTCATAAATACAATTACATGCAAATGATACCGCTCTGTTTGATGATTCCATCTCTGCACATCTGTTTTTTTTTTGGTGGTGCTGTGCATCATATTCATTTTCTAATGAGAACCTTGAGCAAAAGATGTCTTTCACAGCAATTGCTCATGTTGCACCAATCCTTCCTCAATGCACAAACAAAATTGAAACCCTGTATTGTATTTACAGAGACATTCATTATGTGCAATGAAATTGTGGAACATGATTATATAAAATAACAAGAGCTGGCTCAAAAATTATTTTTATTGTTTAACCCTTCAGAAACCATTAAGATGAGTATACATTACAGGACATCTCTCGGATGAAACATTATTTTCACCTATATTCAGGGAATTTTATATTGAATCTGCCTGGTGTAACTTTTTGAAATTCAGATCTGACTGATCAGAATACATCAAAACTAAAAAAGAGACTTTTAATTGAGAAAAAAGAGAAGCAATATATTACATTTGATGGTTTTGAAACTTTAAGGTGTATATTTGAATCAGTACATATTGACCTCAGTCAGCAAAAATATAATCTGTGCCATGTTCATATTGGACCAGAAATTCAATTAACTGGGACTATGATCCTTAAATGAAAACAATTAGTGGTATCATAAAATAAATTCCATATAAATATAAATTCCACATAAATTTCAAAACCCAATCGGTTTTTAATTCTGTGAGTAAATTAAATTAAAATAAAATTTAAAGTGCCAGGGAAGTGATTGAACATAAATTCCTGTGTTCAGCACTTCAAGATTCATATCTAAAACAGAAAGGTAGATATAAAGGTTTGATATAAAAAAGGCAGAATGATATAAATGTGTTTCTTGTTTATCATTCTTGCTCATTATAACCTTTTGTTTCTGTCTGTGCTTGGATTCACATTATTACTCATGTGCCTCAGTGTTCTTGATGCAGCTGTGTTTATACATGCAGAGATGAGTCATGCACACACTCACGCAAACATGCACTCAGGGTCACACAAACACACACGCACAGGTTCACACACACACACACACACACACACACACACACACACACACACACACAGCTTCACACACACACACAGCTTCACACACACACACAAGCTCACACACAAACACACACATACACATACTCACACACACACACTCAGGCTCACACACACACACACACAACACACACACACACACTCAGGCTCACACACACAGACATGCACACTCAGATATCACCGCGTCCCTCCACACATCTCACATCTGCATTTTGCACCCCCACAAAAACAAACAGCTATTTTCAGACTACCTCCTACCCATGCAGAACACCCACCTGCCCCAAACACCCAAAAATACCCCACAGAGGGGCTTCTGTGCCTCGAAGAGCAAACCACTGAGGCTGTCTATGCAAATGCAGAGAAGAACACAGCTGGGTGACCGAGAGAGAGGAGGTGGTCAAACCTTTAAACTCAAACTACACACCCTTCTTAAACTGTCATTTTTGCTTACTCCAAGTCATTTCAGTGTCTAACATTTTTAAATTCAACACAAACAGACACAGAAAAGAAATTTTTATCAAGATGAATCACAGTCTGACAGGTGTCTACGCACCTGTTATGTCTGTGAGGAGAAAATGTATATGAGCTAAACCAAAGAAAAGATGAGGAACAGATTAATCATATTCTGCAATTGAAAGCAATTATATTCAGGAGAAAATGAATCAATTCAAGTGACTGAGGTTAGAGACACTAAACTATGCTTGTGCTAGTTCAGAGGCTTGCTAGACCAGGGTTAATTAAGCCAACAATGCAAAGTAACCAGACCAGTGCTGCACTATAGAGTTACCTAACCAGGTCATAGTGACCCAGCACTATAGAATTACCAACCCAGGTCAAAGTGACCCAGCACTGTAGGATTACCAGACCAGGGCTGAGTAACCCAGCACTATAGAGGTATCAGAGGGCAGTTAACTATCACACATGGACACTTCTGTCCTGGACTCTGATCAGAATTGTAACATTAAAACACCAGCTAGAGTACTGACAGAGATCTTTCGAGGTAGTCTGACTAACACTAAAATGTCAGTTGGTAAGATAGTGTGAGAGCTGCAGGTGTGGAGACAAGGGAGAGCAGAAAGAGAGAACCAGGGAAGGAAACCGTTTTCACACAAGGCTATCTTTAAATAACTGAAAGAATTCAGGTCCTTTTGAGCTTCACTAGAAAGCAAAGCCACTTCCTCAATTTTAGTATACATATATCAGTGAATAAACGTTCATCACAGTTTAAAATGCCAAATTATAGAATTAATCCACTGGAACTTCAAGCAACCGTTTTTAATCAAGAGTTAAGGTCTGTCATTTTGGTAACCTAGCCAACCCTTGATTTCATCATAACATTAACAGTGTTCCTCGATAGCTTGATTTAAAATATAAGGGTTAGCTTGTATAAACACAGATCTAAAATGCACACCAGTCTCCAATGATCACTGGGTCAACAATGTTTGTGTTGCCATAGATATAACTCCTGAACCCATTTTAAAAACATGTAATCACTGTCATTGTAGTTGCACTGTTTTTAGTAAAATATTAAATACCAGAGCTTACTCTCTACCCAGCACACCTTATTTGACTTGAGGAAACGTAACAGAACACCCTTTTCAGGGTGTAGGCTATATACTGTTCACACCGTTTTGGTGCAATAGAGTGCAATTACAGGTGTTGTCTTCCTCATTGCCATGTTTTAACGACATGTAGAAATAGCATGATTCATATATTGAATACAAAACGATCATATTTTTTCCACTGTAATTTTATGGTTTTGGGTTTTGTGGGTTTAAAGGGATTAATTTAAAGCAAAAGCAGCGCATGATGTTGTATATTTTGTAAATTAAATATAGGCAAAAAATTGTATACGTTTAATGGTATAAACTTTATTTGTGGTTCTTTTTCTTCAAATCATACACACAAAACTCCTGTGAACATATGAAAATAGCAACAGTCATCTGTTAGTCAGTGTGATCAGAAAGGCTGTGTAGGCACTCTACTGCCATATGTATACACCACTGCAAAAGGTAACATACACTAACACTATACTTTCCACTAGAATACAAATGACCAATTAAAAGAAATTAATAAAAAAAAACCTCTGTATTCTTACAATGACAGAAAATCTATGAATGACAACAAGTGTTAGTTGGAGATACATTCTAAACTAATACAAGTTTTAAATACATGTTCTTTAAAAACACATTCATCTTCTTGTCCACGATTAGACTATCTCAACATTTATTGAGTATGGGCCCTCCATAACAGAACACACACATGCATACATAAGTTAATAATAAATAGACAGATTTAGAAGTTGGACATTTTTTATTTTTATTTTGTATACATAAAGGCAGATAAAGGAATATTCATAGTAAATGGGTTATATATATATATATTATAAAATTCAACAATATGAATTCTTCCATTACTGTCCATCTTCATTGCCAGTGATCACTTCTTTAACTGAAAATAAGCAGAAGAGAAAGTCAGAGGGTCAGAACAATGAAACATAGTGCATGGTATGCTTTAAGTCCCCATCAGCATTACTACACCAACCACATGGCCAAGGCTGAAAGAAGAATTACAGTTTCAACATTTTGATTGATATAAAGCATTGAGAATCCGTTTATTGAACATTCTGGTGTAATTTTTAGTGCTCTTATGAATGAAATAATTTAGAATAATACTCTTGTAATATACCATGTCGGTTTGTGAGGTTTTGGTTTGCAGAGGTTTATACAGTAGTAATAAAAATCACTGATTCCATTGTGCATGGTGTCTTTGTGAGGGTATGTACATCAATTCAGCCACAGTACCTTGATCAGGCTGAGGATGACGTTGTAAAACACAGTGCAGAGGAAGAGGATGATGAAGGAGGAGGCAGTGGACCACAGGCTGCCAAGCTCATCATCTTCGTCACCTTCCTCATTGCAGCTCTTTGAAAACCCGAACTGTGAATGTCGACACTGCACTGAGGGGGTGGAGGGGAAAGAGAAGCACAGTTACACATAGTTTTCATGCCTTTTACGCTGCAGCACACTTCTAGGTTCTGAGCACCCACTGTCACAAAGTGCAGAGATTTATCTGAAAATGAACATGTCTGACCTGAATTCATTCAAACATCTGGCTATATTATATTTGTAGAGGCAGAACATTTTTGGAGGCACAGGTTATATCATTCTTCCTTCTCTGATGGTAATATGAAAACAGGATTTGAGTGTGAAGTTTTTATTTTATATCAATGTTTAATGATAACAGACAATTAAACCCATGAACATATTGTTATCTTCTCTACTATCCACTGAGTCCTATGTCAACCAAGATGTCAGCTGGGCCTTTGTCTATCAAAGGCCTGTAACTGTTTCTTCTGACACAAAAAAATGTCTAAGCAGAACTATGAGAATCTGTGGCTCTGATTGTTGTAAATACTGCATGCAAAGCAGTGACAGGAACCCTCTCCTCAACCAGTTTGACCACATGCTAAGAGAATGTGCAGCATTATGGTACAGCTATCAGCAGCATCCCAAAATACATGTTTTCACATGACAAAATGAGTGGTATCATAACCCATGAGTTCTGGAAATTATCTTTCCACAAATAATTAGATAAAATATGCTGTATACATTGTGAGAAGTGAAAAGATACAAATAATTATTATATCATTTATGGTTGAATATGATATATATTTGTACATATACTGAATACATATATTATAGATATTTGTGTTGTATATTCATTGTCCGAATGAAAATAATTAATCACTAAATTAATGATGCTGGCGTGACCATAAAACTGAATCTTACATTGAATAAAGCTTTTAAAATCAATATTATATTTTTTGTATTACATAATTGTGCCATATTTATCAAATTCAATATTGATTTTTTTTCTTGAGCTTTTGTTGAAAAACTCCACAATGTGCTTTTATTTTGAAAAAATGAATGAGGAAACAGGCCAGACACTCTGAGGGAAATGTCATTTTTCTGCACATTTTGTGTACAATAATATGGAATTGCAGTATTCTGCTTCAGCACTGCAGACTCAAAACCATTTTAGCTGTGAGGATGATGATGAAAAATATCAGCAAACATTGGTTTTGTTTTGCAAATTTTGATCGAATACTCACTAACTACAGAAGACTCAAACATTTCAACCTCAATATCCAAACCAATCATTAAGCTCTGAGAATATTTACACCCTGTGTGATTTGACTTGTGGTATATGCTAAACTTGAATCACTGTGAGATTTTAAGCATTCATGTCACACTGTGTACTGTTACAATATATTTTTCACCTATGAAAAGTGGAAATCTCAATAAATTTAGTAATCTAACAGAGATTATAAGGTTTGAAAACTTCCAGGTTAAAAATAAGTTGGACCTGCAGTGTGACCAGGATATTTTCCATTAATTCAGGAATTGAGGACCATGTAATCTCAAATGCACTTACATTTTTATTTTATTTTCTTCCTCAACTCAACAACTCTCACAAGTGTTTTTACCAAAACACATAAATGACAAAGGCAACAACAAATATGACAGCAACAGTCATTACCACAGCAAACACAAGCAAAAGCTGATACTAACCATGCAAGACAGTACATTAAACAAAATCACAAAAGGTACAAAAAACAAACAGCGAACACAATGAAAAAACCATTCCCAAGTATGCTTTACTACACATTTGAAGAACAATCTATTTTAAATTTGAAGTGAAGATGGGTTATGTTGCATTCACAACTAAAAATGTGGTGCTGATAATTTTTTTAAATTCAGTTTTATTATCCTCTACATAATTTTTCATGATTCATAAAAAGACAAAACATAGACCAATGACATAGGTTTAGATGAGGAGACAAGAGAGAAAGTGAGGGTCACATGACAGGATACAGGAGGGTTAGGCAAAGCAAGGTGCCAGTCATACCAGGTGAACAAAGAACCACAGAGTCAAACCATACTGATCTCTTCCTCTTATTGAGAATTGAGGGAGTGTATTGCTGTAAAATTTGAATGTTAAACAGTACAGCAGCACAGTTAAATCCTGATTAGGTCGGTTCACACTGTTGGTGCTACAGTGGTCCAGACCCTGTGGATTTTGTTCACCCTGTAGAATCTGGTTTACATCAATCACATTCAAATGAGTTACCCATTTCTCTGGAAACTGTGGCCTGCACAGGGGCAGAAAGGTTCTCAGTGGTGGAGTGCTTGATAGCACAGGTGAAGCTGTTCTGCTTCCACTGAGCTGCTGTGATCCTGAGCAGACTGGTGATGGAGTAAGTGCCGTCTGTGCCCCTCAAAGGTTGCCCCGTCACGCCCTCCTGGGGCTCTCTTTCATCCAGCTTCCACATGGTGTAGACGTCCCTGAGAGAGGTGCCAGTCACCACGCATGCCAGTGTGAGGTCTGACTTTTCATTCTGCTCCTTCTCAGTTGGAATGAGTATGAGAACTGTAGGAGATTCTGAATCTGAAAGCACATGCAAAACAAATCTCACTAAAACAGTGTAGCATGGAGGTAAAATATGTACATTGACAAAGAACAATATATGTTACATTAACAGTGTGTTATTTGTGTGGACCTTACTTTTTTGTCCCATGCTGATATCCTTGTTGATGGGAGATTTGTCAGAACTCTGCTGGACGGAGCACTGAACCCGTTTCCCATCAAACCAGTCCGTCTGTGACAGAGTGAGAGTGCTGGTCTTCCTGTAAAGATGGCCGACCTGTTTGGCCACACTGGTTGTGTTAACTTCACTCTTTTCTGTTCCATCCACTGTCCAGGTAACGGTAGCACGCTCCACTGCTGCCTGTTCTTCCCCGGTGATGTCACAGTCCAGCACAGCCTGGTTGTTTATGAACATTTCTCTCACTCTTGGGGGCTTCAGGGTCACCTCCAGACAGGTCTTCTCCACCAACATGTCTGTTAATGAGAGAGAGAGAGAGAGAGAGAGAGAGAGAGAGAGAGAGAGAGAGAGAGAGAGAGAGAGAAAGAGATTTTTTTATTTTTTTGGGTCAGGTCAGGCTGACAGGCATCAAGATTTATAATGATTTTTCTGTAATGTTGAAGATTCATTCTACAACAAAGATTCAAACTATATTATTATTATATTACTATATTACGTTCATATGGGCTTAATAAAGAATTGCCATTATTTTTTTCCATATTTTTATGTCTTACAACAATGGAATATGTGTATGTGTGGGTATGTGTGCATGTATGTCTGTGTGTGAGTGTGGTTATCTTTACCAAGATCATTTTGTTATTTTGTTCCAACAGAACTGAATACTTGCACTGCAGAGTGTGTGTGTGTGTGGCTGGAAACTACACTCCCTGTGGTAATAGTAGTGCAGAATGCCAGCAGAAGTTGACAGTGAAGAGTTCCAGAGTATGTTTACAGATTTATCTCTTACTTTTGGAAGTTTTCTGACTGAAGTTTCGCTGGCGGTGCTCTACTTCACAGGTGTACTCCTCACTGCTGTCCCATTTGGTGCGATCCACCTTCAGAATGCTGCTGGCTGAGTACACTCCTGGGGCTTGTTCCTCTGTTTGCCAGGTGATGGATCCTGTCTGATCTCTACCGTTTACTTTCCAGGTCACTGTCAGGGTCTTGGGGTAGAAGTCTCGAATAACACAGATAAGGGCGTCTGGGGAACTGTCACTGCTGGATACTGGTAGCAGGCTCACTGTTGGTGACGAGGGTGGAACTAAAAAACAAGTATAAAATTTAGGACGAATGTCAAAACACAAACAGAAACATGGATGGAAATTCTGTGATATTGATATAAGTTAAGCTTCATGGTAAAATATTGAAAATTAATTTAATTCAAACAGAGTTCATATGAGCCCCCTCTCCTAACAGTAGGATGAATGTATTGTGTCAGAGTTGAATCAACACTGAAAATTGTTGACTTATCACAACATTTTACTGTATGTGAATGTGCCGCTCATTTGAAAATGCCTTGTGAAAAACTGATATATGAAAACATTTTAGCTCTGATGTTATCTTCACCTATGTTATCACTTGTACCATCAAAAACATGAACATCAACGTCAAGTTAAAAAGCAAAAAAACCATTAGGAACGCAATTGTTTGAAGAAATATGCTGCTGTGCACGAGTAAAAGAGTTCGGCAGAAAAACAAACAAACAAACAAACAAACAAACAAACAAACAAATAAATAAATAAATAAAGACCGCCAGTGGTTTCCTTTACCAACGCCCTTTGCTGGTGAGTCGACAAAGCCTAGCACACAACAACTTTCATACCCTATAGTGAAAATACACCAGAATTAAAACATGGAAAATTACATACCTGGTTTCTTCAAGGTGGCGGATTTTTCACCAGACAGCGAAGAATGACGAACAGTGCATTTGTAAGAATTCCGACTGTCCCAGGCAGCCGCTCTCACGCGAACCTGGCTAACTCTTGTGTAGACCCCATTCCTCTCAACAGTCGGGTACTGAATGAAGTCTGTCACGGACCCGCCGTTGGGGTCCTGCCACTCAAAGTTGACGGAGGAAGAAGGAATGAAACCGCTGGTAATGCAGGCGAGGGTCAGGTAATCCGTGGGTCCCCCAGACCCACATGCCATAAGGGGGGAGACATAGGCTGGGATACTGGGAGTCTGTGAGACTGGAAAAAACAAGAAATACAGATTTCGAACAACAAGTTCAGGGTGCCAATTTAAATGCTATTACCATACAGAAAATGCCAGAACCAGAAAATCAGTCCTGTTGGAGTTAATTGGGCAAGTCCAGCAATTGCTTGTACTGTAACAATGATTCTAATTTAGATTACTGCCACCACTAGTGTCATTTTTATTGGTTAGTATGCTGCTCTACCCTGATGTTTTCTTCATTCAGTTTTCGATGTATTGGTTTAGTATTATGAGCAAGTAGCTAATTACTACTACTAATTAAACATTTTAACTTAAATGTACTCAATCGCACCGTGTTAATTAAATTATTTTACCCGATACACCTATGTAACTCATGCATCCACTACCGATATGAGGGTTCCTAAAATGAAGTTAAACATACGGTAAACAAGAGAGTACAGCAACTAAGTGAAGAATAATCATATCGTCCACTGATGTAGTCGTAGAAAATTGTGAGCCCATTACGTTTTTTTAAATTGCTGGTTGATTAATACAAAATGTTTTTATACATTTTTTATGTTCGTAACAATAACAATATCAGCAGCCTAATACAAGACAAACAAACAAACAAACAAACAAACAATATTCTGTTTTAATAAGGTGCTCGCCTGGTTTAGACAACTCTGAGTGGAGTGCCGCTCACAAAGACGAAAGAGGTGATCTGATGGCCAGTATTCAATCAACATTTGTCCTTAATTTTAGGTCACGGTTAGATGCAGGTGATCATTTTTTTTTTATCTTCGCCGACTCAGTTTTCCGTGTTGACCATTCGCGATAATTAAACCACCAATCTATTCTCGAGAAAAAGCTAAATCAGTCAGTTGTGATCAGAGTTAAGGACGAATGGTGATTGTGTCCCAATACATTCCCGTTCGTGGAGGGTATAATCACCCTCTTTCAATTTCCTTTAAAGCAGTTTCACACAAAACGACTTTGAATAATTTATCAAATCTTAGAAGTTTCAGGTAATACAGATTACAGCATAAAACCGTGCAATTGCCAAAACAACACAAGAAGAAAAGTAATTTGACTAATTAAATAAAACACAACATTTTAATTGAATTTTTAAATTGAAGATAATTTGTTTCCTTAAAATCCAAATGTATTGGAAGAAAAAAAAAAAAAAAAAAAAAAAAAAAAAAAAATAATAATAATGATAATACCTGATTTAACTGTTTGTATGCTCCACTTGGCTGTGCACAAAGTCTCCCCATACAAATATAAAACTTATATTTACACCTTTTGTCTGAATTTGTGTTCACCCAAAAAAATATTTAGAATATATTGCATTTGGGGAATGTTAAAATGTTGACAGATTTTTAATTACACGTCTGAATTATGTGCAGAATTTTGATCCCTGTTTGATCAGGGGAAATTGCTTTTTGATTGCTGCAGTTTTTCGTTACAAATGAACCTGAAGTCAGCAAAGTTTGAACAAATGGAATAGTGAGCCAATTGTTTACAAACACTTTAAGGGAAAGATCATACATTTGGTGAAATACTGCAAGATCATAAATGTTACATGAAAACATACCTTAAAATAGACAACAAAGACCTTTGTTGGAGCACAGAGAGAAAGTGAGAGCCAAGGTAGCTCTTACAACATCACAGAAAAATATATATCAAAAAATAAATACATATCATACCATTAAAGTATTGCCGGAGGTGCTGTTTCTGTTAGATTAAAACATAAAATAAAAGTTGAGGTAAAGAAACATAAAGGACTTACCAGAGGTGACGGTGACTCGTGTGCCTTTACCCCAGTAGTCAAAAGCATCACAGTGCTACATTTCATAGCACTGGCTGTACAATAACCTGTCCTTTCTCTGGACTGGCTCAGATACACATTTTACAAACTCTGTACAACTCTAAACTCTGCAGAACCCCCTAATCACATAAAAATACACTATGGAACATTGCATTTAAAATGAAAGATCACATTTAAAACCAGCACAGCCATTCATTTGTCATTGTACCTGGATCAGTAGATCAGTGTAGATATCCAGTGCCATTCCTTTAGTATCTTCTTTCTTCATATAATAAAGAGGATAAGGACAGTGTAATTCACCTGTGTGATGTACAGCATACAGGAGCACAGTATGGTGATGTATGTGGAGTTTCTTCATCTTTACTTTAGCATAAATAATGCTCTTTCTGAGAGCTGAGGTTTTTGTATGGTGCTGTTTCACTGTGCCACCCCACCCCATACCACAGTGATACACACTGGTACAAAAACACTGCCCCTAAATACTGCCTGTTCCTCAATACAGCAGCTGCCATCTAAAAGGCAGAGAGTTACATTTTACACATTTTAACATAAAAAAAAATAACATTTATTTTTACTGGGTTTCTGCATTAATGACTATGGAGATACATTTCTATGTATTTATCTTGTATACATGAACAACCACTGGTTTACTATTTAGTACCATTTTATGTTTCAGTGTTTTTAAATTTTTTAATGCACAGTTTAAAATGATGACATGCATTAAAAATGGCAAAAATAATCATTACTCTTACACTGAGGTTATGTAACTGTGTATTGTAATGTAATTACAATGGTGAAATCTGGGGCCAGAGGGTGTGAGGTTTTTGTATGACGTTAAATCACAGTGCTATTCCAGTATACACAGTGATCTGCATCAGAGCAAAAACCTGCTGCCTGTTCACATAGCATCTGCTCTACATGTATATGCAGTGTGTGTCAGGTTATTACCAGCATTAAATGTAACTGACAATAATTCATGTCTATTCAGTTATAGAACTGTATTTTGATGTCAACCTGTTTTTTGTCACATTGTTTTAAATATAAAATACATTTTATGATTTTACTAAGCTCAAATTTTAAATGTAAATAATAATAACCAAATGTAGCAATTCACAACAAAATAATAATAATACATTCTTAATTAGAATTGTTCATGTTATTGGCTCTAAATGGTATGAGTACAGTATTAGGACGAATATTATTGCAGCTAATTGTGAATTTTGAATGAGCATCTGATAGGTTGAATTCCAAAGTTTAGATGATTGTGTGACAAAAATAGGTTTCAGTAATTTTTCCATGCCCACAAAATCATTATAAATATGCACTCTGCAATAAGAGCCACACATGTTTTTACTATTTAATACATTTTTATTTAAACTTGAACCAAGTTAACTGAAACAAATCAACATCAGTTTCTATTAACTTCATTCGTTCAGTTCATCAACAACTTCAAGTGATGGAATGTTCCATTCCTCCACTCACTAATACAGTGTTGACAGAACTGATGGATGCAACAGAACCCATTAATATTAATTAATATTATTTTTATAAAATATAGAGTATATTACTCTGGTAGAATCCATGTGATCCCTATTGCATTCAATGCACACCAGTAGAGCTAAATTAACACTTAGTATTAATTAGTACTCCGTCCATACTGTAGGTGCACACAGGGTACATGTGAAATACATGTGATATGTACTGTATATGCCATGCACATGTGATATGTAGGCCGATGTAGCACACATATGATATGTAAGTGATGTAGTGCACATGTGATATGTAAGTGATGTAGTGCACATGTGATATGTAAGTGATGTAGTGAACGTATGATATGTAAGTGATGTAATGCACATGTTATATGTAGGTGATGTAGTACACATGTTATATGTAGGTGATGTAGTACACATGTTATATGTTAGGTGATGTAGTACACATGTTATATGTTGGTGATGTAGTACACATGTTATATGTAGGTGATGTAGTACACATGTTATATGTAGGTGATGTAGTACACATGTTATATGTTGGTGATGTAGTACACATGTTATATGTTGGTGATGTAGTACACATGTTGCATGTTGGTGATGTAGTACACATGTTATATGTAGGTGATGTAGTACACATGTTATATGTAGGTGATGTAGTACACATGTTATATGTTGGTGATGTAGTACACATGTTGCATGTTGGTGCACACAGGGACCTGTGGGGTGTAAAACTGGGGCAGTGTGTGTCCGCATCAGGAACCAAAGCTGATTGGCATATTAGTATCAAAACCCAATGTAGGAGAAAAAAATGACAGGATACAGGAAAGAAAATCTCATTCAGTAAAATAAATAATTAGAGGAAGTATCAAACCCTTAATTCCTCAGGAGTAAACTAAATTTTCAGGCCCACAGCTGTCTATGAATAAGCCTGGCTACATTTAGAGTTCAGTTGACCTGGTAGGAAACATCTGAAATAGGAAATCCTGAGTGGTTTTGCATCAGCAGATGTCATTACAATTTAAAAGCAAACAGCAGAGTAAAACATATAGTAAATACTGGACTTGTGTGTAAGCAGTGTCTCTCTTAAGTGTAGAGATGTAAGTGTGTATCATATAACTTCTGCTCATTGGGAGGGTTGTATTATTGACATATTAACATTTTAAATAAGAGTCAGAGATGAATACATGAATATACAGTCATCAATCCCCATTACCCATGTTCTGTGTACTTAGGTCATCTTTTTCTCAGTCTGTTTGTGGTGATTGGTTTACACTTTGGGATGAAAGATGGTTATATGTATAAGATGGTTGTAATATGTTTTATTTGAAAAATATTGGATCTAGAAGTGCAAGATAAGAGAGAGGAGAATAATGACATGGTGGAAAGGGGTAATTCCTCTCTCTGTAATTCCTGTCTACTGGAGTATTTACTGAATAATATTGGCTGTTCACTTCATTCTGGGCCACCAGGGTCATGTGACATCACATTCCTCTTAACTTGCATTCACATAAACTACGAGCATGTAATTCAGCTATGATTATTTTATCTGTGGGATGTGTTCACAGTCACTTAACTCTCTGACTCAATGGTTAGCCAGGAATGTTATGACCATTTAATTAGTTTACAGCACTGCTGTGTATAGTTGATAACTTTGAGTGACAATCCAAGACGCTGTTAAAGTCGGAATGCTTAAATCCACACAGATAGTTAATCGTCATATAAAACATGTAAATCATTCCATTCTTAATGACGGTGAGTCCGGCTCTAATTACTGCCTGACTGCTTGTGGTTTTTGTGCAGCTGCTCCAGCAGCTCCAGTCACTGTGGGTGTCGAGCACAGTAATAAACAGCCGTGTCCTCTGCTTTCAGACTCTGAGCCTCCAGGTACTGTGTGCTGCTGGAGACGTCCTCAGTCAGGGTGAACTGCCCTTTCAGGGACTCTGCATAAGCAGGCTCAGAGCTTGAACCACTGTTCACTCTCCCAATCCACTCCAGTCCGCTCCCCGGTTTCTGCCGTACCCAGCTCATGTAGTAGCTGGTCATTTTGAAACCGGAGACTGTACAGGACAGCTTGACCTTGTCTCGAGGTCTCTTCACCTGATCTGGAGACTGATCCATCCTTATGTCATCACTGAATGAACCTGTAAGAATGACACAATAAGCAAAAACTGTGCTGGTCATTTCCAAAGCATCTCATTCAATGTCAGCTATATATATTTAAGTTGTGTTGTGGCTTTTACCGCGTATGGACAGCAGAAAGAAGACGAGACTCCCTGCAGTCTTCAGCTCCATTATTTAAGGTATATCAGGTTAAGTTGTTTGCTCTGGTAAAGTTTTCTTGTTTGACTGAATCAGCTGCATGTTTGGTTTTATGCAATTGGAGTGGAGGGAAACTTTGCAAGACCCGCCCCCCTAGGGATAAAGCTTGCCCCCTTGGGAAAAAAATAGGGAACTGAGAGAAAAAAAAATGTGCCAAAGGACTCAACTCACATCTATGAAATGTGCTCAAAGTAAATTAAGTCAATATTTTATCCATAAAAATCAATCATTTTGAAACTTTTAAAATGTGAACAAACTTTTGTTTATTTAAATTTTAATTCCTTCTCTCTAGAGCCTTTACATTGGAACCCAAGCACACACATTACGATAAAGACTGAACACTTCGACACTGTGTTCAGTATGCTCCTATAAATGACCTCCATTGTGGACCTGCACATTGTTTGTTGTTCTTCTTACATACTCTTAAACCATTGTCAGAGCCACTACAGTGATCACAGCCACTATCAAACATTTTTAATGTGATTCACACACAAATAATTTCAGCTGACATTTGCTCCTTATTATCAAACATTTTTAATGTGATTCACATGATTTTATTTGAAATAATTCTTTGTCCGTCTGTTTTCTTGAGAGTACAATTGTGCAATCAATCAGTAAATGCGGATTGCTGCAAGTGTATGGATACATTATTTCATGTATTTTGGTCGTATTTTTGTGTAGTAAGTGCTGAGTCTTTACTTTGTGCTGTGTTTATACTGACATCTAGTGGTCAGTGGTGGAACCTCTCAGGAACAATGTCTTCTCTTTGGACTGAAGGGAGAGACTGGAAACAATTATTTTATATCATAATTACCATGCGTTTTCCTCATTTTGAATTCACATGTAATTGTGTGACTGTAATACTGACGCATGCACTCTTCCACTCTTTGCAATTTATTCCAGGCCTCTATACTGCAGCTGTGTGTGGTAAAGAGGAAGAGGTTTTTGTATGGCTTTCCCCTCACTCTCTCTCACTGTGAGTCTCTGGCACAGTAATACACAGCAGTGTCTTCAGCTCTCAGGCTGTTCATCTGTAAATACAGCTGGTTCTTGCTGTTGTCTCTGGAGATGGTGAATCTTCCTTTAACAGACTGGGCATAGTAGATGTGCTACCACCACTTAATGATGCAACCCACTCCAGTCCCTTCCCAGGAGCCTGTCTGATCCAGCTCATGTAGCTGGGTGCTGCTAAATCCAGAGAATGTACAGGTCAGTTTGTGGGATTCTCCAGGCTTTTTAACTGCTGGTTCAGACTCAGTCAGTGTCTGACTTTTAACACCTGTGAAAAAGAACAAAGACTTAGACCTCAACATACACAACCTCATATATAAAATTTGAATAAATGTGAAATTATTAATAACATGTTGAAACATACTCTGTAATAATACAGTAATCAGAAGCAGGCTGGTTATAACAGTCATGGTTAAAGTCTTTGATTGCAGTCTATGATGATAGTCCTACAGTCAGTCTCCAACAACAGTCCCTCCTCCCTCAGTGCAGAGAGGTAAATGTAGAAGGAAGAGCTCAGAGTTTGCATGAACTCCTCCTCACTGGGTGGGCAGATCACACACTCTTTAAATGGAGCAGACAGAGCTGTTGACCTTTGTCTTTGCAGAAAGATAAAATTTACCACTGACCAAAAACCAAAACAAATTTTTACCATTGATTTTTACCATTATGAGGTGACACTAATGTTTGTGTTCATACCCACACAGAGCTTGTTCCTGCAGTCACAGCGATTTCACTTAGAATTTTTATGCCTTGCAGGTAATCTGTTGCATCATGAGATCCACCTGTGGAGAGAAGCTGTAATCTGTGAACTGAGAACTATCATTCTTTGCATGGAACTGGGTTGTGAGTCACCCCTGTGATTTGTATGGTGAGTGTGACATCTAGTGGTCACATGTAGAACTGAATTCAAATGATGGACAGCATGGAGCTGCTTCTATAATGGGAGATATGAAGACTGATTTGGTTATACATTTCTGCACATCTGTCTCTTGGGTGGTACTATGCATTACATGCATTTTATAATGAGAAGCTTTAACATAAGATTTCACTGTGATTGCTCAACTTGTACTGGACCTTCCTCAAGTGCACGTAGATGAATTATACAGATAATCTTATAGACCTAAAGTTTTAGAGACATGACAGAATGGGATTGTACAAACCCTGTCTCAAATAATTATTTGAAATACTTTTAAGGAAACATTTTGATAGCATTTTAGACAAAAGGAAGATTAACTACTTTCAATTTCAAAAGCAAAGTCTACTTTTATCCATATGTAAAAAATGTTAGATAGAACCTGTGAATGCTGTGACTGGCCCAAACACATCACAGCAAGTCAAGAACATTTTTAGAGAAATGAGACACCATATTACGCAGTTTATAATTTTTTCCATGGTCAACATTTGAAAAGTATAATTTGTGCTGTTTTCATACTGGACCTTAACTGAACTGTAAATGTGAATGAGAACAATTAGTGTAAGACAATTATAATCGTAAAAAAGCTAATTAAACAAACACAAATTAGTAAAGCAAAATCTACCAAGTGTCCCCTCTTTTTACATACTCCGTCTCTGTGACAAAATTAAAAGTGTCAAGGAACTGGTGGAAAATAAATTTCTGTGTTCAGTAATAAAAAACAAAGATTTGACTGAGATGAAAAGCATTGTAAAAACACAAATATATAAATATCTTTCTTGTGGAGCATTTCTGCTTATGATAATCTGTTGTTTCTGTCTGTGCTTGGATGCACATTATTACCCCCATGCTTCTGTGTTATTGATGCAGCTGTGTGTTCTCATGCAAGGACTACTGATGCACACACACACACACACACACACACACACACTCACACACACACACACACACACACTCACACACACACACACACACACAGACACACACACACACACACACACACACACACACAAACACACACAAACACACACATACGCACGCACACACACACACATGCACATGCACACACTCACACACGCACACACATGCACACACACACACACACACACACACACATACACACATAAACACACAAGTACACACACACGCACACGCTCACACACAAACACACACATACACATACTCACATACACACTCACTCACACACACACACACTCAGGCTCACACACACTCACACACACACACACACACACACACACACACACTCAGATCTCACCGCATCCCTCCACATCTCACATCTGCATTGCACCCCACAAAAACAAACAGCTATTTTCAGACTACCTCCATCCATGCAGAACACCCACCTGCCCCAAACACCCAAAAATACCCCACAGAGGGGCTTCTGTGCCTCGAAGAGCAAACCATTGAGGCTGTCCATGCAAATGCAGAGAGGAACACAGCTGGGTGACTGAGAGAGAGGAGGTGGTCAAGCCTTTAAACTCAAACTACACACCCATTTTAAACTTTTGTTTTTGCCTAACAGATAAGAAATACATTTTAATCAAAATGAATCACAGTCTGATGGGTATCTATGCACCTGTTAAGTCAGTGAGGTGCATATAAGTCTTATTCTGCAATTGAAAGTAATCAACTTTATCATTAACACAGTGTACTTACAATCAGTAACAGAAAATGTCTCTGATTATGTCACATATAGGTCAGATTACCAACAGGGGGAAAAGTATGCAGCTGACAGGAGGATGAACAATACTTTGCCAGTAGAAAATGCATTAGTTCAAGTGATAAAACTTAGAGAAACTGGGATGTGGGCAAACTTAGCTTGTCATCTCAAAGTAACTGTAGATTTACCAGACCAGGACTATGTAACCCAGCTCTATAGTGTTACCAGACCAAGGCTAAGTAGCCCTGAACAGTAGAGTTACCTGACCAGAGGGCAGTTAACTGCCACACCTGGACACTTCTGTCCTGGACTCTGCTCAGGATTGTAACTGCACAGCACCAGCAAGAGTACTGACAGAGATATTTCGAGGTAGTCTGACTCAACACTAAAATGTCAGTTGGTAAGATATTTGAGAGCTGCAGGTGTGGAGACAGGGGAGAGCAGAAAGAGAGAACCAGGGAAGGAAACCGTTTTCACACAAGGCTATCTTTAAATAACTGAAAGAATTAAGAGCCATTTAAGCCTCACTAGAAAGCAAAGTCACTTCCTCAAATTCAGTATTAGAAATTCAGTGTATGAATGAATTTATCTTGTAACTTTAGAATCGGAAAATATCCACTTAAAATGACAAATTTTTCAATAATTTTTTTTCCAATCATTCACATGAATTGCACCATTTTTGCTTGTCCAAAGTATGCTGGCTCAGGTGGTTTTGCTTGTAAGGCCCCCAGTGATTCACACTTGCAATTTATGACATTCTTAAAAGCTGATTGTTTTCCTTTACTGGGGCTGTATTTCTCTTTCCCACTCAGGGTGTCTCAGGATGACTGTAATCTTACCATTTATTAAATGAGAGGAATGTACATGTATTTTCATGATAGATACTTTATTTTGTGTTCAAAGCTTAATCAGTTTGTACACACAAACATCCTATAAACAGTACAAAAAAATATCATTGAAGTTCTAGCAGTCATCACTTTGAACCAAAATGATCAAAGATGCACTCTCCAATGCTAAAGTTACATACCACTATAAAAACGTAGACCTTGATATATACATTAACACAATATATTTACAATCACTGACCAGATTTAGATTGAATAAACACAAAGAGAATTAAATGATCAAGGATAATAATTAAAAAGTAAAATATTCTTACAAAAGCAGAAAACCTATAGTATACACATTTAATATAGACACTGAAATTGAGTTGGAAACATATTTTTAGGAAACAAACAATATGGACATTTTTTTATTGATCATTATTGAAAATATTTAAAATATTTAAAACACCAGTATTGAAAACATTGATCAGCATTTATTGATTATTAATTTTCTTGTAACAGACCACACATACAAATATACAACTTTATAATAAATAGATAATAAGATAGATTTAGTTTTTGTTTTATTGACAGGACAGCAGGTAAAGGAATGCACATAGGAATAAACAATGACTGTTGTATATATTATGAAATTTGACAATATGAATTCTTTCATTACTGTTCATCTCCAGTAGAAATCACTTCTTTATCTGAAAATAATAAGAAAGAGAGATTTAACACAATTAAACCAAAACTGAAATACATATTAAAACTGCAACTGCAGCAGCACATTTTTGCAGTGGCTTTTACTCCAGTTCAGCTGCAGTACCTTCATCAGGCTGAGAATGACGCTGTAGATAACAGTGCTGAGGAAGAGGATGACAAACCAGGAAGCTGTGGACCACAGGCTGCCAAGTTCATCATCTTCCTCACCTTCCTCATTGCAGCTCTTTGAAAACCCAAACTGTGAATCTGGACACTCCACTGAATAGTCAAGGGAAAAGAGAAACACAGTTAGACACAGTTTAATATACTGAGCACACACTGTCACAAAGCGCCTATCCTCCACTAGCAGATATAAACACTCTCTACACCCCCTGCTGTACTGCAACATACTCTGTGGTCTAACTCAAACATTAAGGACACTTTAATGGAGGGTGGAGTATTGTCTGTACTTGAGCCAAAATTCTATGAAATTCTGTTCATTTATCATAAGGAACAGGAACTTCCATAAGGAACTGAATTTCCTATACAAATGACAATGGCAGGTAAAACTAATTGTTGTCCACACATAGAACGCGTACCTACTAATTACAGATGGGAAATGATGCAGAGTCATTATAGAGCCAAAATATGATGAGGAATGTACTGGACCTGACCTGTTGAATTGATTTTAACCCTTTGATTGATATTAGTATTGACAGAGGACGATAGAGGCAGGTTAAAGCACTCTTCCTTCTATGCTGGCAGTGTGTAGTCATGCTTTCTGAGTGAAGCTGAAGGTTTTATTTTATAGGAGCGATTGAGGATGATGTCAGGCTATTCACACCATGGGCTTGCTGTCCTCTGCCCTACTGTCTAGAGAGCAGTGTATTAACCGCTGTGTTAAACATGGGCCTGCTGTCCTCTGCCCTACTGTCTAGAGAGCAGTGTATTAACCGCTGTGTTAAACATGGGCCTGCTGTCCTCTGCCCTACTGTCTAGAGAGCAGTGTATTAACCGCTGTGTTAAACATGGGCCTGCTGTCCTCTGCCCTACTGTCTAGAGAGCCTGGGCCTGCTGTCCTCTGCCCTACTGTCTAGAGAGCAGTGTATTAACCGCTGTGTTAAACTTGCTGTAGGTCCATCAAAGGCCGCAAACTGCTCTGCCTGATACTGATCATCAAGCTACAAGGATCAGCCACATTAAAATAATGGTGTTTTACATGCGTTTTCATGAATGACATCACAATACACTTCACTGAAATTCTGAAAACCAAGAAAACCTGAATATGATGCAGAATAAATCTACCATTAGTAATAATATAAGCAGATTAATGACTATTTCATAGTCTGTATTAAATAATGTAGTTTAGTATGCTATGGATTTTATGGATTATACACATTTATGTCATTAAATATTCATTCTGAATTAAATAATGCAAGTATGAATATATAAAATTGAATCTTATAAATAAATTGGATGGAAGACATGCAGCCAATATTGTATTTGTTGTATGAAATAATCAGACCCATTTGTCAAACTCAATGATGAATCTTCATTAGCTTTTATAAAATTGCAAATGTGCTTTTTTTGAGTAACTCAATAAGGAAAGATAAAGGCCACACATCAGGATAGGAATCACAGGCCACATTCTCTCAGGGAAATGGCATTATTGTATAAAGAGAAATATTTTAATATTTAATATTTGAACTGCAGTGTTCAGTGCCTGCATTGCACACTCAAAACCATCTTCCCTCGTGTGGACATGATGAGAGATGTCAGCAAACACTGTTTTTGCTTTTCCTAATCAAAAAATGTACTGACATTGAATAACTACAGAAGTGTCATCTACTAGACTCAATATCCAAACCTATCTTTAAGGACCTATCTTTTTGAGATTTACACACTGTGTGGATGTGGTTTACTATGTGCAAAAGAAGGATCATCACAATCTCTGATGATCACATGATCATTATATGTGATCTATAACAACATATTTCTCTCCTATGAAAAGTTAAAAAGTCAATAACTGAATTATCAAACAGATTCTGCAGGGTTTGAAAACTTCCAGGTTAAAAAGAAGTTGGACCCGCAATGTGCCCATTCTAAAATTTGTGATTAATTCAGGAATTGAGGACCAGATCATCTCACATGCACTTACATTTTTATTTTTGTCCTCAACTCAACAACTCTGACAACCGTTTTAACCAAAAACACATAAATGACAATGGCAACAACAAATATGACAGCAACAGTCACAACCACAGCAAACACAAGGAAAAGGTGACACTGACCATACAAGACAGTACTCTATAAGAAATCACACAAGGTACAAAAAACATTCTCATGTATGCTTTAGTACACATTTGAAGAAAAGACATTTAAATTTCAGGGAAGATGGATTATGTTTCATTCACACCTCAAATGTATGAAGCAAAATGAAAATATCCATCAGACTCTGATTAACCATTGGAAATCACCATCAATTTCGTATATGATGCCAATATGTCATCATGATTTGAATGTTATTATCCTCTATGTAAATTTTCATGATTCATGACTGAGTATTCCATTCTGGAGTGTGATCCACTTTGTGTGATCCACATAGTCCAATGACATAGGTTTAGATGAGGAGACAAGAGAGGAAGTGAGGGTCACATGACAGGATACAGGAGGATTAAGCAAAGCAAGGTGCCAGTCATACCAGGTGAACAAAGAACCACAGAGTCAAACCATACTGAACTCTTCCTCTTATTGAGAATTGAGGGAGTGTATTGCTGTAAAATTTGAATGTTAAACAGTACAGCAGCAATGTTAAGTCATGATTATGTCGGTTCACACTGTTGTGCTACAGTGGTCCAGACCCTGTGGATTTTGTTCACCCTGTAGAATCTGGTTTACATCAATCACATTCAAATGAGTTACCCATTTCTCTGGAAACTGTGGCCTGCACAGGGGCAGAAAGGTTCTCAGTGGTGGAGTGCTTGACAGCACAGGTGAAACTGTGCTTCTTCCACTGAGCTGCTGTGATCCTGAGCAGACTGGTGATGGAGTAAGTGCCGTCTGTGCCCCTCAAAGGTTGCCCCGTCACGCCCTCCTGGTGCTCTCCTGCACCCACCCTCCACATGGTGTAGACGTCCCTGAGAGAGGTGCCAGTCACCACGCATGCCAGTGTGAGATTTGACTTTCCATTCAGCTCCTTCTCAGTTGGAGTGAGTATGAGAACTGTAGGAGATTCTGAATCTGAAAGCACATGCAAAAATATCTCACTAACACAGTGTAGCATAGAGGTCAAATATGTACATTAACAAAGAACAATATATGTTACATATAACAGTGTGTTATTTGTGTGGACCGTACTTTTTTGTCCCATGCTGATATCCTTGTTGATGGGAGGTTTGTCAGAACTCTGCTGGACGGAGCACTGAACCCGTTTCCCATCAAACCAGTCCGTCTGTCTCAGAGTGAGAGTGCTGGTCTTCCTGTAAAGATGGCCGACTTGTTTAGCCACACTGGCTGTGTTAACCCCACTCTTCATTTCTGTTCCATCCACTGTCCAGGTAACTGTTGCCATGGTCACTGCTGCCTGTTCTGCCCCAGTGATGTCACAGTCCAGCACAGCCTGGTTGTTTATGAACATTTCTCTCACTCTTGGGGGCTTCAGGTCACCTCCAGACAGGGCTTGTCTAAGGACAGGTTAGAAAGGGAGAGCAGAGGGGTGAGAAACAGTGACATACTTCTCAATATGTCAATAAAAACTAAAAGGAAGAATTATTTTGCCACTAAAGAAATAAAATCTTAACTATATTTCTGTTTACTCATTAAATGTTTAATCCAACTAATCTAGCATAGTTTCAATTTTTATGTGCTTGAAAATGAATAATGTTCAATTGATGGATGAAAAAGACTCCTTTCATGTGACTCACCCAATTCTCTGGCCACAGTTTTCAGCAGAGGGGTGGAGTAGCTCTTCATGGAGGCGTGTTTGACGGCACAGGTGAATTTGGATGTGTGCCACTCTGATGTCTTGACTGTGAACAGACTGGTCACAGAGTATCTGCCGTTGGTCTGCAATGTCTCGCCCGTTACACCCTCCTGGTACGCCTCATTGTCCTTGCGCCACATGATGTAAATGTCACTGGGAGAGAAGCCAGTCACCAGGCACACCAGTGTGACGTCTGTCCTTCCCTCAGTCTCTGTGTCAGTGGGTGGTCTGATGAGCAGAGTGGGAGGAGCTTTACCTGTTATGGAGATGAGAATGAAAAGGATTAACTGAGTTTATTAAAAATACAGAGCTGAGTCAAATATATTAAAGTTTTACACGTTTCTCAATAAAATAAAAATTACATTCAAATAAAATTTCAATATTTTCTCTTTGGCACTATATAAAAATTGCTCTATAAAATGGACATCATCTTGAAGTGTGCACTGATTCCTTTGAGTTGAAACCTACTTCCTTGTCCAATGCTGATATCCTTGTTGATGGGAGGTTTGTCAGAACTCTGCTGGACGGAGCACTGAACCCGTTTCCCATCAAACCAGTCCGTCTGTCTCAGAGTGAGAGTGCTGGTCTTCCTGTAAAGATGGCCGACCTGTTCAGCACCACACTGGCTGTGTTAACCCACTCTTCATTTCTGTTCCATCCACTGTCCATTTAACTGTTGCCATTTGGTCACTGCTGCCTGTTCTGCCCCGGTGATGTCACAGTCCAGCACAGCCTGGTTGTTTATGAACATTTCTCTCACTCTTGGGGGGCTTCAGGGTCACCTCCAGACAGGGCTTGTCTAAGGACAGGTTAGAAAGGGAGCAGAGGGGGGAGAAACAGTGACACACTTACTCAATATTCCAAACATAAAAACTGGTGAAAAGGAACTATTGGATTTTGCCACTCAAGAAATGTATAGAAATACATAACAATATTTCTGTTTTTTCTGGTTAGTGTGGTGCACAGGTATTGTATTGTATTGAAGGTGAGCTTGCTTATAATGACATTGATAATGAATATGTTCAAATGTCATGGATGTAAAGACTCCCTCCATGTGACTCACCCAATTCTCTGGCCACAGTTTTCAGCAGAGGGGTGGAGTCGCTCTTCATGGAGGCGTGTTTGACGGCACAGGTGAAATTAGATGTGTGCCACTCTGATGTCTTGACTGTGAACAGACTGGTCACAGAGTATCTGCCGTTGGTCTGCAATGTCTCGCCCGTTACGCCCTCCTGGTACGCCTCATTGTCCTTGCGCCACATGATGTAAATGTCACTGGGAGAGAAGCCAGTCACCAGGCACACCAGTGTGACGTCTGTCCTTCCCTCAGTCTCTGTGTCAGTGGGTGGTCTGATGAGCAGAGTGGGAGGAGCTTTACCTGTTATGGAGATGAGAATGAAAAGGATTAACTGAGTTTATTAAAAATACAGAGCTAGTCAATTATTCACTGTTGTTTTCTCATAAAATGAAAGTTACATTCAAATAAAAAGTCATTCTCTTTGGCGATATAAAAATTGCTCTATTAAATAGTTAACTCCAGAAGTGTGCAGTGATTCCTTAAAGCGTGACCTACTTTCTTGTCCCATGCGGATATCCTTTTTGATGGGAAGTTTGTCAAAACTCTGCTGGACGGAGCACTGAACCCATTTCCCATCAAACCAGTCCGTCTGTGTCAGAGTGAGAGTGCTGGTCTTCCTGTAAAGATGGCCGACTTGTTCAGCCACACTGGGTGTGTTAACCCCACTCTTCATTTCTGTTCCATCCACTGTCCATGTAACTGTTGCATTTGTAACTGTTGCCTGTTCTCCCCAGTGATGTCACAGTCCAGCACAGCCTGGTTGTTTATGAACATTTCTCTCACTCTTGGGGGCTTCAGGGTCACCTCCAGACAGGGCTTGTCTAAGGACAGGTTAGAAAGGGAGACAGAGGGGAGAGAAACAGTGACACACTTACTCAATATTCCATATAAAAACTGGTGAAAAGGAAGTATTGGATATTTGCCACTAAGGAAATATAAGAAATACATATCAATATTCATTTTTTTTGGTCAGTACTGTGGTGCACAGGGTAAAGCACTGTATTGAAGGTGAGCTTGCTTATAATGACATTGAGAATGAATATGCTCATATGTCATGGATGTAAAGACTCCCTCCATGTGACTCACCCAATTCTCTGGCCACAGTTTTCAGCAGAGGGGTGGAGTAGCTCTTCATGGAGGCGTGTTTGACGGCACAGGTGAAATTGGATCTGCGCCACTCTGATGTCTTGACTTTAAACAGACTGGTCACAGAGTATCTGCCGTTGGTCTGCAATGTCTCGCCCGTTACGCCCTCCTGGTACGCCTCATTGTCCTTGCGCCACATGATGTAAATGTCACTGGGAGAGAAGCCAGTCACCAGGCACACCAGTGTGACGTCTGTCCTTCCCTCAGTCTCTGTGTCAGTGGGTGGTCTGATGAGCAGAGTGGGAGGAGCTTTACCTGTTATGGAGATGAGAATGAAAAGGATTAACTGAGTTTATTAAAAATACAGAGTCGCTGAACTATCTACTCTTGTTTTGACATAAAACAAAACTTACAGTGAAATAAAAAAGACAACTATCTTTGGATACATACAAATTGTTCTATAAAATGGTTTACTCCAGAAGTGTGCATTGATTCCTTTGAGCGAAACCTACTTCCTTGTCCCATGCTGATATCCTTGTTGATGGGAGGTTTGTCAGAACTCTGCTGGACGGAGCACTGAACCCGTTTCCCATCAAACCAGTCCGTCTGTCTCAGAGTGAGAGTGCTGGTCTTCCTGTAAAGATGGCCGACCTGTTTAGCCACACTGGGCGTGTTAACTCCACTCTTCATGACCGTTCCATCCACTCTCCAGGTAACTGTTGCCATTGTCACTGCTGCCTGTTCTGCCCCGGTGATGTCACAGTCCAGCACAGCCTGGTTGTCTATGAACATTTCTCTCACTCTTGGGGGCTTCAGGGTCACCTCCAGGCACGGCTTGTTTAAAGACAAGGGAGAGAAACAGTGACACACTTACTCAATGTTCCAAACAAAAACTGGTGAAAAGGAAGAATCGGATATTTGCCACTAAAGAAATAAAAACTACATAACTATATTTCTGTTTTTCTCATTACTGTGGTGCACAGTGTATTGCACTGTATTGAAGGTGAGCTTGCTTATAATAACTTTGATAATGAATATGTTCAAATGTCATGGATGTAAAGACTCCCTCTATGTGACTCACCCAATTCTCTGGCCACAGTTTTCAGCAGAGGGGTGGAGTCACTCTTCAAGGAGGCATGTTTGACGGCACAGGTGAAATTAGATGTGTGCCACTCTGATGTCTTAACTGTGAACAGACTGGTCACAGAGTATCTGCCGTTGGTCTGCAATGTCTCGCCCATTACGCCTTCCTGATACGCCTCATTGTCCTTGCGCCACATGATGTAAATGTCACTGGGAGAGAAGCCAGTCACCAGGCACACCAGTGTGACGTCTGTCCTTCCCTCAGTCTCTGTGTCAGTTGGTGGTCTGATGAGCAGAGTGGTTTGAGTGAAAACCTACTTTTTTGTCCCATGCTGATATCCTTGTTGATGGGAGGTTTGTCAGAACTCTGCTGGACGGAGCACTGAACCCGTTTCCCATCAAACCAGTCCGTCTGTCTCAGAGTGAGAGTGCTGGTTCTCCTGTACAGATGGCCAACTTGTTTAGCCACACTGGATGTGTTAACCCCACTCTTCATTTCTGCTCCATCCACTATCCAGGTAACTGTTGCCATGGTCACTGCTGCCTGTTCTGCCCCAGTGATGTCACAGTCCAGCACAGCCTGGTTGTTTATGAACATTTCTCTCACTCTTGGGGGCTTCAGGGTCACCTCCAGACAGGGCTTGTCTAATGACAGGATATGACAGTGAAAGCAAAATATGTGAAATAATTTTGACACATTACTCAATATTCCATATAAAAAATATGCTTAAGGAAGAATTATTTTTGCACCTTAAACAAAAATCTTCATTTTCTATATTTCTGTTTAATCAACTGTTCAGCATAGTTTCAATTTTTATGTGCTTTGAAAATGAATATGCTCAAATTGTCATGGATGTAAAGATATGTGACTCACCCAATTCTCTGGCTACGGTTTTCAGCAGAGGGGTGGAGTCGCTCTTCATGGAGGCGTGTTTGACGGCACAGGTGAAATTGGATGTGTGCCACTCTGATGTCTTGACTGTGAACAGACTGGTCACAGAGAATCTGCCGTTGGTCTGCAATGTCTCGCCCGTTACGCCCTCCTGGTACTCCTCATTGTCCTTGCGCCACATGATGTAAATGTCACTGGGAGAGAAGCCAGTCACCAGGCACACCAGTGTGACGTCTGTCCTTCCCTCAGTCTCTGTGTCAGTGGGTGGTCTGATGAGCAGAGTGGGAGGAGCTTTACCTGTTACGGAGATGAGAATGAAAAGGATTAACTGAGTTTATTAAAAATACAGAGCTAGTCAATTATCTACTGTTGGTTTCTCATAAAATAAAAGTTACATTCAAATAAAAAAGCAATTCTCTTTGGCTATATAAAAATTGCTCTATAAAATGGTTATCTCCAGAAGTGTGCATTGATTCCTTTGAGTGAAACCTACTTCCTTGTCCCATGCGGATATCCTTGTTGATGGGAGGTTTGTCAGAACTCTGCTGGATGGAACACTGAACCCGTTTCCCATCAAACCAGTCCGTCTGTGTCAGAGTGAGAGAGCTGGTCTTCCTGTAAAGATGGCCGACCTGTTCAGCACCACTGGCTGTGTTAACCCCACTCTTCCTTTCTTTTCCATCCACTGTCCATGTAACTGTTGCATTTGTCACTGCTGCCTGTTCTGCCCCGGTGATGTCACAGTCCAGCACAGCCTGGTTGTTTATGAACATTTCTCTCACTCTTGGGGGCTTCAGGGTCACCTCCAGACAGGGCTTGTCTAAGGACAGGTTAGAAAGGGAGAGCAGAGGGGAGAGAAACAGTGACACACTTACTCAATATTCCAAATAAAAACTGGTGAAAAGGAACTATTGGATTTTTGCCACTCAGGAAATGTATAGAAATACATATCAATATTTCTGTTTTTTCTGGTTAGTGTGGTGCACAGTGTATTGTATTGTATTGAAGGTGAGCTTGCTTATAATAACATTGATAATGAATATGTTCAAATGTGATGGATGTAAAGACTCCCTCCATGTGACTCACCCAATTCTCTGGCCACAGTTTTCAGCAGAGGGGTGGAGTCACTCTTCAAGGAGGCGTGTTTGACGGCACAGGTGAAATTGGATGTGTGCCACTCTGATGTCTTGACTGTGAACAGACTGGTCACAGAGTATCTGCCGTTGGTCTGCAATGTCTCGCCCGTTACGCCCTCCTGGTACGCCTCATTGTCCTTGCGCCACATGATGTAAATGTCACTGGGAGAGAAGCCAGTCACCAGGCACACCAGTGTGACGTCTGTCCTTCCCTCAGTCTCTGTGTCAGTTGGTGGTCTGATGAGCAGAGTGGGAGGAGCTTTACCTGTTATGGAGATGAGAATGAAAAGGATTAACTGAGTTTATTAAAAATACAGAGCTAGTCAATTATTCACTGTTGTTTTCTCATATCAAAGAAAAGTTACATTCAAATAAAAAAGTAATTATCTTTGGCTATATAAAAATTGCTCTATAAAATATTTAACTCCAGAAGTGTGCATTGATTCCTTTGAGAAAAACCTACTTTCTTGTCCCATGCGGATATCCTTTTTGATGGGAAGTTTGTCAAACCTCTCCTGGACGGAGCACTGAACCCATTTCCCATCAAACCAGTCCGTCTGCGTCAGAGTGAGAGAGCTGGTCTTCCTGTAAAGATGGCCAACCTGTTCAGCCCCACTGGGTGTGTTAACCCCACTCTTCATTTCTGCTCCATCCACTGTCCAGGTCACTGTTGCATTTGTAACTGTTGCCTGTTCCTCCCCAGTGATGTCACAGTCCAGCACAGCCTGGTTGTTTATGAACATTTCTCTCATTCTTGGAGGCTTCAGAGTCACCTCCAGACACGGCTTGTCTAATGACAGGTTAGAGAGGGAGAACGGAGGGGAGAGAAACAGTGACACACTTACTCAATATTCCATATAAAAACTGGTGAAAAGGAAGTTTTAGATATTTTCCACTCAGGAAATGTATAGAAATACATATCAATATTCATGTTTTTTCTGGTCAGTGTGGTGCACAGGGTAAAGCACTGTATTGAAGGTGAGCTTGCTTATAATGACACTGAGAATGAATATGTTAAAATGTGATGGATGTAAAGACTCCCTCCATGTGACTCACCCAATTCTCTGGCCACGGTTTTCAGCAGAGGGGTGGAGTAGCTCTTCATGGAGGCATGTTTGACGGCACAGGTGAAATTGGATCTGCGCCACTCTGATGTCTTAACTTTAAACAGACTGGTCACAGAGTATCTGCCGTTGGTCTGCAATGTCTCGCCCGTTACGCCCTCCTGATACGCCTCATTGTCCTTGCGCCACATGATGTAAATGTCACTGGGAGAGAAGCCAGTCACCAGGCACACCAGTGTGACGTCTGTCCTTCCCTCAGTCTCTGTGTCAGTGGGTGGTCTGATGAGCAGAGTGGGAGGAGCTTTACCTGTTATGGAGATGAGAATGAAAAGGATTAACTGAGTTTATTAAAAATACAGAGTTGCTGAACTATCTACTCGTGTTTTGTCATGAAACAAAAATTACATTGAAATAAAAAAGACAACTATCTTTGGATACATACAAATTGTTCTATAAAATGGTTTACTCCGGAAGTGTGCAGTGATTCCTTTGAGTGAAACCTACTTCCTTGTCCTATGCGGATATCCTTGTTCATTAGAGGTTTGTCAGAACTCTGCTGGACGGAGCACTGAACCCGTTTCCCATCAAACCAGTCCGTCTGTCTCAGAGTGAGAGTGCTGGTCTTCCTGTACAGATGGCCGACCTGTTTAGCCACACTGGGCGTGTTAACTCCACTCTTCATGACCGTTCCATCCACTCTCCAGGTAACTGTTGCCATTCTCACTGCTGTCTGTTCTCCCCGGTGATGTCACAGTCCAGCACAGCCTGGTTGTTTATGAACATTTCTCTCACTCTTGGGGGCTTCAGGGTCACCTCAAGACACAGCTTGCCTAAAGACATGTCTGTTTAACAGAGAGAGGGAGATTTACTTCATTTATTTATTTATTTATTTATTTATGTATTTTGAGCCAGGCTCTCTCGCATCATAGGCTCACTATATTATATACAGTACATACAGTCATCATTATAGTATATTACATTATCGTGCTATTTTTGAGAACCTATACAATGACAGAAAATTATGTCATGCATAATATGGTTTTAATGTCAGTAATTCCTGAAATACATTCCTCATGACAGATCTCTTATACATGGCTCATAAAAAAACCATATAGTGCAATAAATGTTTAACCTTGAAAAAAATCATTTTACCAGCAAATGTATTCTTTCATAATCAAGTGGTACACAGATAAGAATGAGAATGTCATTTTGAATCATTACCATCTTGCTGTCAGAAATCTGACTTAATCACATTTTACCTTTATAACCTGCAGTGAAGTTTTATCTCTTACCTTTGGAGGTTCTCTGCCTGAAGGTTTTCTGCCGGTGCACTACTTCACAGGTGTACAATTCATTTATTTCCCATTTGGTGCGGTCCACCTTCAGACTGCTGCTGGCTGAGTACTTTCCTAGGGCTTGTTTCTCTGTTTGCCAGGTGAGGGAGGATCCTGTCTGATGTCTACTATTCACTCTCCAGGTCAACGCCAGGGTCTTGGGGTAGAAGTCTCGTATATCACAGATAAGGGCGTCTGGGGTACTGTCACCGCTGCATACCGGCAGCAGGTTCACAGTTGGTGACGAGGGTGGAACTTCATTTCAAAAAGTAGAAAATGGAGGACGAATGTCAAAACACAAACAGAGACATGGATGGAAATTCTGCTCATATTGTTGCTTAAGTTAAGCTACATAGTAAAATGTTCAATGTTCATTTAATTCAAACTGACTTATCATATGAGCCCACTCTCCTAAGAGTAAGAACAAATGTAATGAATCATAAAAATTGTTGACTTATCACTGAATATTTTACTGTATGTGAATGTGCTGCTGATTTAAAATGCCTTGTGAAAAAGCTGATGTATTTACCAACTTTAGCTCTGATGTTATCTTCACCTGTGTTATCACTTGTACAATCATAAGCATCATGAGCATAAAGGTCAAGGTAAAAAGAAAAAGTTTTCACGACTTTTGGCGAAACATGCTGCTGTGAAAGATTAAATGATTTTGGCAACTAAATAAATAAAAGGAATGCAATGTTTTCCCTTACCAACGCCCATTGCTGGTGAGGCGGCAAAGCCTAGCGTACAACAGCTTTTATACCCTACTGTGAAAAACACTTGGATAAAAACATGGAAAATCATATACCTGGTTTCTCCAAGGTGGCGGATTTTTCACTATACAGCGAAGTATGACGAACAGTGCATTTGTAAGAATTCCGACCGTCCCAGGCAGCCGCTCTCACGCGAACCTGGCTAACTCTTGTGTAGACCCCATTCCTCTCAACAGTGGGGTACTGAATGAAGTCAGTCACGGACCTGCCGTTGGGGTCCTGCCACTTAAAGGTGACGGAGGAAGCAGGAGCGAAACCGCTGGTAATGCAGGCCAGGGTCAGGTAATCCGTGGGTCCCCCAGACCCACATGTCGTAAGGGGGAAGACATAGGTTGGTAACCTGGGGGTCTGCGAGACTAGAAAAAAAATACAGATTTCGAAAATCAAGTTCAAATAAAATGCATCCTGGCTCAGCTTGTAATGTAGATAAAATGAAACAAGAACTAGTATTCAGAGCAAGTTGCCAATTATTTGCATTGCATTCCAAATTACCATTTTCTTTAAAATGCACACAATCGCATCGTGTTGATTAAATTATTTTACCCGACACGCTAATGTGGCTCATGCATTCACTACCTATATGAGGGTTGCTAAAATGAAGTTAAACATACGGTAAACATGAGAGTACAGCAACGAAGTGGAGAATAATCATACCTTCCACATATAACACATTTATAACGCTGATGTAGTCTTAGAAAATTGCTAGCCCATTAATCAAAACGTAAGAAATTTTTAAAACATAATCACATAAGCATTTATTCAAATTTTGTTCGAAATTATATCATATTCTTTTTAACATGCTATAGACGTTGAGACATGAAGTAGAAATTCACTGCAATTAAAGAATCAAACGTGCATTTTATCTAGGGCTCTTCACTTACCGAATATTCTAAAAAACGATTGAAGCCTGAACTATATAAAATACAGGTAGACATGAATGGATATGGAATAAATAACTTGAATTTAATTTATATTTCAATTGTTGCGCAGTTGAATGTTTAAACATTGTGGCTTATTTCTCTGTATTAAAATACATCACCTTATTTACAATTTGTAAGTGAAGTTGTAAAAATGGCATGCAATTATAGCTGGCTAAGATCGTAGTAATGCCTACTTCTATAGTAGTGTACACTCTAAAAAGTGCTTTCTAGCACCTTGAAAGGATATTCATTTGTCCTGCTGGGGGAACCCTTAAAGGTTCATCTTAGATACAGGTATCTTTAAAGGGCTCTTTATATAACCCTCAGAATAAGGTTCTACATAGAACCTGTAAAGGAAATCCATATCAAAGAACCTTTAAGGAGAGGCGAAGAACCTTTTAGGAACCAATTCTTTGTAAGAGTGTACTGTATACTCTATAATAGTTTCGGAAAAAGCTAACACAACAAAACACAAACCATAATTTTTTCTGTGTACGTTCAATAAAAGGTTAAACCAGTCCTTTTTTTTAGGTAGACATTTTGATCTCTTTCGGACATACATAGCTGAAGTCTGTTAAATGAACAATAAGGGTCCCCGCTGTATATCGAAAATGTTGGGGGAAAATCTCATCGTTCTTGAAAGCAAAGTAGAAATACTTGTTTCTGAAATATATCTACTTTAAACGGCTGATTGATAAATTAAAATTATTTGTTCACTTTTTTTTTTTGTACTTTTTTCAAGAACTTTAATCGAGATTCTTCTTTGTTTTAATAACGCGGTACCCTGGTTTAGACAACTCTGAGTGGAGTGCCACAAATACTGAGAAGGTGAAAACATTACACATGGCCAATTGCCGGTATTTAATCAACATTTGTCCCTAACTTTGGCTCAAGGTTAAATGCATGTGTTCATTTTTTTAAAAAAAAATCAAACTATTCTTAAAGAGAAAAAGCACAACTCAGAATCAGCTGTGATCTGCGTTAAGGTCGAATGGTGGATGTGTCCCAATATTTTCCCGTTGGACGAAAATTTATTTTATCATCGCCCTCTTTCAACGTATCAAAGCTTAAAAATGTTAGGTGATACAGATTGCAAAATAAAAATTTACATTTATAATTGCCCGAAACTACACAAGAAGAAAAATAATTTAACTATTTAAATAAAGCACAAAAAATTAAAGATAAAAAAATGTAATATTTTATGTCTGTAATTTGTTTCCATTGAATCCAAATTTATTGGAAGAAAATATTGTAATTGTTCTATATAACACAGTAGTGATAGTGAATATATCACACGGATTTGTATGCTTCACCTGTCTGCGCACAGTCTACCCATACTTACACCAGCTAAAGAATTATTGAACATGCAACAGACCTTTTACAAAAACATGTACTTGCAAGAATACATAAATTATACTTTCAGTTTATGAGCTTATTTGTGTTGCTTTTCATTAAATGAATTATATTTGCACAAAAATCAAATTCTTTTTTACAAGTGTGGTCTGAGTTTGTGTTCACCCAAAAAAAAAAGGTTAAAATGTATCGCATTTGCTGAATTTAACATTTTGACAGATTCTTAAATACAGTTCTGAATCACTTACAGAATACTTTAATTGGAGGAGACTTTTTTATTGCTGTAACACTTAGTTCATACATTTGGTAAAGTACCTCGATATCATTAATGTTACTCCACAAAATACTTTAAAATAGACAACAAAGACCTTTGTTGGAGCACAGAGAGAAAGTGAGCTAGTTCTTAAACATCTCACATAGAAGAAACAAAATCATACCAATAAAGTATTGCTAGAGGTGCTTTTGTATTAAATTAAAAAATAAAATAAAAGTTGATGTAAAGAAATATAAAGGACTTACCAGAGGTGACGGTGACTTGTGTGCCTTTACCCCAGTAGTCAAAGTAATCACAGTGCTACATTTCATAGCACTGGCTGTACAAAAACCTGTCCTTTCTCTGGACTGCTTCAGAAACACATTTTACAAACTCTGTACAACTCCAAACTCTGCAGAACCCCCTAATCACATAAAAATACACTATGGACCATTGCATTTAAAATGAAAGATCACATTTAAACAGAGGTAAAACCAGCACAGACATTCATTTGTCATTGTACCTGGATCAGTAGATCAGTGTAGATATCCAGTGCCATTCCTTTAGTGTCTTCTTTCTTCATATAATAAAGAGGATATGGACAGTGTAATTCACCTGTGTGATGTACAGCATACAGGAGCACAGTATGGTGATGTATGTGGAGTTTCTTCATCTTTACTTTAGCATAAATAATGCTCTTTCTGAGAGCTGAGGTTTTTGTATGGTGCTGTTTCACTGTGCCCCATCCCACCCCATATACCACAGTGATATACACTGGCACAAAAACACTACCCCTAAATACTGCCTGTTCCTCAATACAGCAGCTGCTATGCACACATATTACACATTTCAAACATAAACATGAAAATGGATAACATTTATTTTTACAGAGTTTCTACATTAATAATTATGCAATTACATTCCTATGTATTTCTTTTGTATATGTGAACAACCACTGGTTTACTATTCAGAACCATTTTATGTTTCAGTGTTTTTGACTGTTCACAATTCAAAATGATGACATGTATTGAAAATGGAAATAAATTATAAATGATGATATGCATGAAATATGGCAATAAATGGCTATTACTTTTGTATGGGGGTTATGGTGTTGTAATTGCAGTGGTTGCATTTGTGCCCTGTGGGTGTAAGGTTTTTTGTACGGTGTTGAATCACAGTGCCATCCAGTGTACACAGTGATCTGCACCACAGCAAAAACCTGCTGCCTGTTCACATAGTATCTGTTCCACATGTAAAGTTATTGGCAGAATTAAATGTTACTTTCAATAATTTAGTTTTAGTTTACTATGAAACTATTTTGATAAAAAGTAGTTTGTTCTCTTTTTACATTTTGATGCCAAATTTGACTCAGCTTTTAAAGGAACATAATGCCAGTCAGGTGTAAAAAGCCCAACAAAAACAGCTAGGCTATTATGTTATAGTTACTTATTTTACTAACATAACTAAGTTAAAATGACATGATGTATTACAATGCTGCTTACATGTAATGGACAATTCTAATAACATGTATGGAAATATCAATGTAAATATTTATTTTATGTATTAAAGATAACCCAAATATTATGCTGATTGTAGCAATGCTATAGTCAGTACCTATTCTATTGGCATTAGAAACATAATGTATATAAACATTGATTAATTAATACCAGTGAAGTTGTGATTCTTGATGAATATCACATAGATTTAGCTTCATTATTGTGTGACAAATATGTGTTTCAGTCATATTTTTAAACAAGATAAATAATCATATATAAACTACACATGGTATTATGTAATACCTTTTGTGGATGAAAATGGTTATGCATGCAGATGCATTCAGTGTACTTGTGGAGTAGATGTGAAAAACAGTTTAAAAATTAATGTTATGTCAACTCTGTGGAAGTCTTTTAGTGCATGGGATCCCTATTTGAATCACTGACAGAGTTAAATCAGGACTGAGTATTTTCCTGTCCACAGAGGTGCATACAGGAGACATTAAAGTGTATGTGTGATTCATGTAAGTGCATATGTGGGATATGTAGTGTACATGTGATATGTTGGTGATGTAGTGCACAACTGTGTAGGTGATGTAGTGTACATGTGATATGTAGGTGATGTAGTGCACGCATGTGTCGGTGATGTAGGGTACATGTGATGTGTAGGTGCAGGGACTCCGTGGGGTGTAAATTGGGGGCGGTGGGTATCCACATCAGGAACCAAACTGCATTGCAGTAAGATAGCCACCAGCGTCTTTAGTTTCATTCTGTGTTTATAACATGGATAGATGATAGGGAAGATGATTGAATAAGGTGATTGGATTCTCAGTGTCAAAACAGTGTCAAGGAGCAAAAAAATGACAGGGAGAAAATCTGATTCAGTAAAACCAGTAACTACAGGAAGTGTCAAACCCTTAATTCCTCAGGAGTAAAGTAAATTTTCAGGCCCACAGCTGTCTATGAATAAGCCTGGCTACATTTAGAGTTCAGTTGACTTCGTAGGAAACATCTGAAATAGGAAATCCTTTGTGGTTTTTATGTTGTGGAGCTAAGCAGAACAGAACAGAAACTCACTGTACTGTAAATAATGTTATCTTAATATGCTTGCAAGACATGTAGAATATTAACTGTACTCATATTTATTTATTCAAAAATGTAGAGTAAAACATGTATTATGGATGAAAATCCAAGTGTGGGTTTGTAGCTTATTTGGGTCAGAGTCAATGAAAACTGATTTAATAAAATCAGTTTTAAAAGTATTACCTATATGACAAAATTCAATTTTTGTAAAGATAAACGGGGATTTATTGGCACATGCTAAAAGACTGCACTAAATCAGTTAAAGATGACAAAAGACTCTCTTTCATAAATATTCATTTCTTATTTATGTAGCTTGAAGTTTGGTTACAAGCAATGGTGCCCAAAACCAACCTAAATGATTTTTACTCCCATAAAACACATGAAGCAGGACTACAGTCAGAGAACAGACCTAGGTCTGTTACAGAGGTAATGTCTTTAAGATGTAATGCCATGGAACATGTGACATGTTTACTATGCAAATTCCAGTGTTTAAACCCTAAATTGGTTAAATGCCTTAATATGTTTATAATTAAAATTCTAAACACTGTGAAACATTTTAAATACTACAAAAAGGTGTTTAGCTTGTGCTCAGAACTTAAAATTTGAATTTACAGTGTAGCAACTTGACATTTCACCACATGCCCCAGAATTAAACGGGAAGAGAGCCCGTGGAAGACGTGTGTGATCCTCATTCAAATTAGTGAGGTAGATCAATCATGTATTTTTGTAGACACATATAAAACCATTTGACATTAGTTACAGTTTGAGATTTTGTATCACTGCAACTTTTCAGTGAGATCAACATTACCATTGACAATCGTCATATGTGTTGGTAGACTGCAGGTTTGCAAAATGAGAAAGGAGAAGGCATCGGCGGCTCAAAGACTTCAATAACAGTGGGGCGGTAATGGCACAACTATAGTTTTTAGCTCAGTGGTTAGTGTGTGCATCCCCTTGACTCGGCACTGCAGGTTCGAACCCCTACGCAGATGGAGCATTAGCAAGACAGCTGTATGGATCATGATCCAGAAAAAGTGCAGGGGACACATCCCCCGCGTCCCCCACAACTGCAACGCCTGTGCTGGAGCGTCAACATTTAAATTTCCCTAAATGATTCCGATCCACTCCATTTCCTTCCCTGGACGCTGCCGAATCCAGCTTGTGCCGTAATCAGTCAAGGCGTACCCAGAAACCTGACAGGACACCTTCACAGACCCCCCTGGTGACGCTATTTGAGCTGGGGAGGAGGTCAAAGTGATGGCACTCAGAGCTAAGAGAGAAGAGGGTACAGACAGGAGAAGAGTTTGGGTGAAGCTCTGGAATGCATCATTACTGTCACACTGGTTAAAGGGAATCCAGCATAGTACGGTGGTAAGTTAAACATATTTACAATGAGGGAAATAAAGGTGAGAATGTGAAGACATCAGAAAGAGAGGCATATTGATTCACTTACAGGGCAGGAAGGCTGAGAGAGGAAGGAGCAGAGAGATCATGTCTGCAGTGCTGTTCCATTCAGTGCAGCTTTTACTGACGTGCGACGGTGTGTCTCTTCTCTCACAGGCAGTGTGTGTTATAGCAGGGGAGCTCAGAGCCCTGATTTGCATGTAGATCTTCCTGCATCAGCACAAACAGATGTCACTCACAGGGTCAGTGCAGGCTGGAAGATTCAGACCAGCTGACTAAATTAAGCAATATCACACGAGAGGGAGTGCTGTTACACTGAACATCAGCAAGGCTTTGATACGAGGCCATGGTATGAGGTCGTAGGTACGAGGCTGCAGGCCGAAGATAATCACAGCCGTGCTGATATTCAGTATAACAGCATGAACTCAAGTGTGATATTGCTTTTATACAACAGTTCTACAAACAAGGCTGTTTATCATGTAATGATAATTTGCGACAACAAATTAAATTTTTTTTGTGTTTGTCGTTTATTCGGCTTCACTGACAAAAATAGTTCCTCCAGGATAACATTTACATGTGCTGTCAAGTAACATATAAACAGTTTCTTGACTGCAAGATAGTTAGCTAGTTAGCTACCTGCTTTTTATCATACACGAAAAGGCTAGCCAGCTACTTTCTTTCATATCCGACAGCAGGCTCGCCAGCTACTTTTTAATCATACACGTAAAGTCTAACTATTCAGTAGGCAAGCAAACAACTTTTCAGTTATGTACTGTTCAATGACATCATGCAAAGGTGGCTATTAAACAATGGAGCTTGGACGTGACATCCTGGCTCCCATGTCATTCATTGAAAGGAGGTTAGTTGGCTGTCAAACTGCATACAGACACATACGCACAAGGAGGACAGTACAGTAAAAAGGCAATGCTGTCGGAGGCACAACAAACTTAGAATTCTGGCTTGTTATTTTGTGGCTGAAGAAAATAGAAACTTTTCAACAAGGATCTAACTTCATTAACTTCCTGTCAGCATTACATCACTCAATTAAAACGGTAGTACGTGGCAGTAAGAACTAAGCATTTGTTTTAATTAAGGAGCAGAACATGTGTTATATGTTATTGTGTTGTCAAATAAATATGACTGTTGACATTTGTTATATATTGGAGAACTGGAAATGAGGTGTTTTCTTGGACAACAGCATGTTAGCCTTTTGAATATTCAGTTCAATTTATGTAACAAAGGGAACATTTCCTGAGATGGAGTAGCACTGCTGCTTATTATTTAGACTCAGGAAAATCCCAGTTTATTTTAGTGGATTTCCTTCCCCAGTGTGGGTCCCCTCATGTGCTTGTTGAAGAACTTCACACAGGTGCATTAGAACAGCAGGTGTGCGGCCCCAGTGTGGGTCCCCTCATGTGCTTGTTGAAGAACTTCACACAGGTGCATTAGAACAGCAGGTGTGCGGCCCCAGTGTGGGTCCCCTCATGTGCTTGTTGAAGAACTTCACACAGGTGCATTAGAACAGCAGGTGTGCGGCCCCAGTGTGGGTCCCCTCATGTGCTTGTTGAAGAACTTCACACAGGTGCATTAGAACAGCAGGTGTGCGGCCCCAGTGTGGGTCCCCTCATGTGCTTGTTGAAGAACTTCACACAGGTGCATTAGAACAGCAGGTGTGCGGCCCCAGTGTGGGTCCCCTCATGTGCTTGTTGAAGAACTTCACACAGGTGCATTAGAACAGCAGGTGTGGGCCCCAGTGTGGGTCCCCTCATGTGCTTGTTGAAGAACTTCACACAGGTGCATTAGAACAGCAGGTGTGCGGCCCCAGTGTGGGTCCCCTCATGTGCTTGTTGAAGAACTTCACACAGGTGCATTAGAAACAGCAGGTGTGCGGCCCCAGTGTGGGTCCCCTCATGTGCTTGTTGAAGAACTTCACACAGGTGCATTAGAACAGCAGGTGTGCGGCCCCAGTGTGGGTCCCCTCATGTGCTTGTTGAAGAACTTCACACAGGTGCATTAGAACAGCAGGTGTGCGGCCCCAGTGTGGGGCCCCTCATGTGCTTGTTGAAGAACTTCACACAGGTGCATTAGAACAGCAGGTGTGCGGCCCCAGTGTGGGGCCCTCATGTGCTTGTTGAAGAACTTCACACAGGTGCATTAGAACAGCAGGTGTGGGGCCCCAGTGTGGGTCCCCTCATGTGCTTGTTGAAGAACTTCACACAGGTGCATTAGAACAGGCCCCAGTGTGTGTGGGCCCCAGTGCATTAGAACAGCAGGTCCCCAGTGTCATGTGCTTGTTGAAGAACTTCACACAGGTGCATTAGAACAGCAGGTGTGCGGCCCCAGTGTGGGTCCCCTCATGTGCTTGTTGAAGAACTTCACACAGGTGCATTAGAACAGCAGGTGTGCGGCCCCAGTGTGGGTCCCCTCATGTGCTTGTTGAAGAACTTCACACAGGTGCATTAGAACAGCAGGTGTGCGGCCCCAGTGTGGGTCCCTATCATGTGCTTGTTGAAGAACTTCACACAGGTGCATTAGAACAGCAGGTGTGCGGCCCCAGTGTGGGTCCCCTCATGTGCTTGTTGAAGAACTTCACACAGGTGCATTAGAACAGCAGGTGTGGGGCCCCAGTGTGGGTCCCCTCATGTGCTTGTTGAAGAACTTCACACAGGTGCATTAGAACAGCAGGTGTGCGGCCCCAGTGTGGGTCCCCTCATGTGCTTGTTGAAGAACTTCACACAGGTGCATTAGAACAGCAGGTGTGGGGCCCCAGTGTGGGTCCCCTCATGTGCTTGTTGAAGAACTTCACACAGGTGCATTAGAACAGCAGGTGTGCGGCCCCAGTGTGGGTCCCCTCATGTGCTTGTTGAAGAACTTCACACAGGTGCATTAGAACAGCAGGTGTGCGGCCCCAGTGTGGGTCCCCTCATGTGCTTGTTGAAGAACTTCACACAGGTGCATTAGAACAGCAGGTGTGCGGCCCCAGTGTGGGTCCCCTCATGTGCTTGTTGAAGAACTTCACACAGGTGCATTAGAACAGCAGGTGTGCGGCCCCAGTGTGGGTCCCCTCATGTGCTTGTTGAAGAACTTCACACAGGTGCATTAGAACAGCAGGTGTGCGGCCCCAGTGTGGGTCCCCTCATGTGCTTGTTGAAGAACTTCACACAGGTGCATTAGAACAGCAGGTGTGCGGCCCCAGTGTGGGTCCCCTCATGTGCTTGTTGAAGAACTTCACACAGGTGCATTAGAACAGCAGGTGTGCGGCCCCAGTGTGGGTCCCCTCATGTGCTTGTTGAAGAACTTCACACAGGTGCATTAGAACAGCAGGTGTGCGGCCCCAGTGTGGGTCCCCTCATGTGCTTGTTGAAGAACTTCACACAGGTGCATTAGAACAGCAGGTGTGCGGCCCCAGTGTGGGTCCCCTCATGTGCTTGTTGAAGAACTTCACACAGGTGCATTAGAACAGCAGGTGTGCGGCCCCAGTGTGGGTCCCCTCATGTGCTTGTTGAAGAACTTCACACAGGTGCATTAGAACAGCAGGTGTGCGGCCCCAGTGTGGGGCCCCTCATGTGCTTGTTGAAGAACTTCACACAGGTGCATTAGAACAGCAGGTGTGCGGCCCCAGTGTGGGTCCCCTCATGTGCTTGTTGAAGAACTTCACACAGGTGCATTAGAACAGCAGGTGTGCGGCCCCAGTGTGGGTCCCCTCATGTGCTTGTTGAAGAACTTCACACAGGTGCATTAGAACAGCAGGTGTGCGGCCCCAGTGTGGGGCCCCTCATGTGCTTGTTGAAGAACTTCACACAGGTGCATTAGAACAGCAGGTGTGCGGCCCCAGTGTGGGTCCCCTCATGTGCTTGTTGAAGAACTTCACACAGGTGCATTAGAACAGCAGGTGTGCGGCCCCAGTGTGGGTCCCCTCATGTGCTTGTTGAAGAACTTCACACAGGTGCATTAGAACAGCAGGTGTGCGGCCCCAGTGTGGGTCCCCTCATGTGCTTGTTGAAGAACTTCACACAGGTGCATTAGAACAGCAGGTGTGCGGCCCCAGTGTGGGTCCCCTCATGTGCTTGTTGAAGAACTTCACACAGGTGCATTAGAACAGCAGGTGTGCGGCCCCAGAACAGCAGGTGTGCGGCCCCAGTGTGGGTCCCCTCATGTGCCTGTTGAAGAACTTCACACAGGTGCATTAGAACAGCAGGTGTGTGGCCCCAGTGTGGGGCCCCTCATGTGCTTGTTGAAGAACTTCACATAGGTGCATTAGAACAGCAGGTGTGGGGCCCCAGTGTGGGTCCCCTCATGTGCTTGTTGAAGAACTTCACACAGGTGCATTAGAACAGCAGGTGTGCGGCCCCAGTGTGGGTCCCCTCATGTGCTTGTTGAAGAACTTCACACAGGTGCATTAGAACAGCAGGTGTGCGGCCCCAGTGTGGGTCCCCTCATGTGCTTGTTGAAGAACTTCACACAGGTGCATTAGAACAGCAGGTGTGCGGCCCCAGTGTGGGGCCCCTCATGTGCTTGTTGAAGAACTTCACACAGGTGCATTAGAATAGCAGGTGTGCGGCCCCAGTGTGGGGCCCCTCATGTGCTTGTTGAAGAACTTCACACAGGTGCATTAGAACAGCAGGTGTGCGGCCCCAGTGTGGGTCCCCTCATGTGCTTGTTGAAGAACTTCACACAGGTGCATTAGAACAGCAGGTGTGCGGCCCCAGTGTGGGTCCCCTCATGTGCTTGTTGAAGAACTTCACACAGGTGCATTAGAACAGCAGGTGTGCGGCCCCAGTGTGGGTCCCCTCATGTGCTTGTTGAAGAACTTCACACAGGTGCATTAGAACAGCAGGTGTGTCAATGTCTCATTTTAAGTGCCAATGACAGAAAGGTGATTGAAAGCTACAATGGGAAAAACTTCCATTATATGTTCACTAGCTGCACTCTCTGTGATGTAATAACATGCTCTTGTTTTTAAAACTGGAGAAAGGATAAATATGAAATGACAGATTATGTAATATTGTTTATTTGTTAATGTTTAATAGCTTTGATTTGTTTTGAAATGTATAATTTTCAGCTAGTGAAATAAGTCCCAGAGGCTGTGGGTAAGAGACTCTCCTGCTCTCAGACAGTGTAGATTTGCTCATGGTGTCTCTGACTGCAGGTGTTCAGCTCTTATTCCCATGGCACAGAGGGAGGGGGAGGTTTTTGTGTGGCTCTCTCATTACTCTCCCTCACTGTGAATCTAGTCTTTGGCACAGTAATACACAGCCGTGTCCTCAACCCTCAGGTTGTTCAGGGTGAGAGAGGACCTGGTGTTCCAACTGTCTCTGGTTAGAGTTAGGCGTCCCTTCACACTGCCTGCGTAGTTAGAGCTGCCATCATACCCCAGCCATTCCAAGCCCTTTCCAGGAGCCTGACGGACCCAGTGTATGTTACAACATGAGAAAGTGAATCCTGAAGCCTGACATGTGATACTCAGAGACTGGCCTGGGGTCTTTATCTCTGAATATGTAGATGGGGTCAAGGTGACAGAAACAGAGCCTGTAAAACAAGAATCAACATCAACAAAAATTCTAGAGTCATACAAAACATTTTAACTCTATTCAAAGAGCTTTTCTGATCTAAACCTACCCTTTACACAGCTCAATAAAAGCCCAGCAATAATAAAGATCTCCATGATTGCCTAGGGATGGATTCAGCAAACTGACTGTGTTCACTCTGAGATGCCTGTCCCTTTAAAAGAAGACACTCAGCAATACTTTGTATCCAATTTACATAAAGATATTACAGGAAATGTACTGTCTCAGACCCCATATAAAGAGCCCATATAAAGCCAGTCACACATGAATTCAGGAACAAACAAGAACAGTCTGATTCCTGACATTAAGCAGTTTATCCTATGCACTCATTGTTGTTTGAGGCATGAGTCATATTGAAATTATTATTTTGACTCCTGCGTCTTTATTCTTTATTCAGACCAGGCTGTAGCTGGATTCCTCAGCTCTTGTGCTGTCGAGTGTAATGTATCCTAACAGAGAAACCTGAAATTCCATGGCACTCTGTGCTTCACATCTCACCACTAAACTAAATCATTGAGTTTTTCCAAAAACAAAGTACTTGTCCTGTATCAGACAGAAAAGATTTTGCAGTTCAAATTAAGTTAATTCCATTAACACATAAGGAATAATCTTGTGTTCTCAATACTTGACTTCTGTCACTGTGACTCTTTCACTGTGATACACAGTGGAGTTTGTATCTCTCATTCTCCTCATCTGTAGGTACAGCTTGCTTTTGGACGTTGTCTGGGGGGGTCAATATACGAGCATAATAACTGTGCTAAGATAGGATATCCACTCCATTCCCGTCGTGTGTGATCCAGGACACCTGATAATTGCTGCATGTTGTGCAGGTGAGGGAAGAATTGTGTGTGCAGAGTTACAAAGTGGAAGGTTTCATGCATTAACTCGTGTACATTCTCTGATGTTGTACATTGAATTTCATGTCTGGGATACTGTAGCATTCACTCTTAAGCTTATTATTTGCATTTTATCCTGGCCTCTATACTGTAGCTCTGTGTGGTAAAAAAAAAAAAAAAAAAAAAAAAAAAAAAAAGGAACAGCTACAAAATAAGCAAGTGCTGTATTGGTACTCGCGTTTCTCAAAGAAAGATTGTAATATTCAAAGGAATAACATTGAACTACTAAAACGTGAAATTAGTTTCACTCATAGTTCTAGCGGGATCCACAATGGCATCGCAATGACATGGCCAAGCACCGAACAGATTTAAATTTGTTTCCCCCTAACGATTCTTGTGAAATTCGGCAGAACAATTAATGCCGAAGATGAGAACGAAAGATTACGTGGATTCGGATTTTTCTGTGAAAAATTCGGCAAAAATTAGTTTTGACCAATGAGAAGGTAGGATTTTTGGATCCCACTGCGCATGCGGTGCCACAGGGCACTACAGTTCTAATGAACCATTATTTAAGTAATGAGCAACCAAACCCGCACATATCAAACCGGCATATTATAAGGACTTCCCGGCATCCTCTTAAAAAATTCTGTGGGTATACATGACAACTCGAAGGATTATCGCTTAGCTTTAAAATCGTGGCAACGCCCATCCTTGACAGAGGTCTGTTGTTTTCACTACAGTTCTTATCCGAACCATTACTTAAATTATTACCTTTCACTAAAGAATACTTAATGTATCTTTCTTATTCCCATCGTTCTTAGACTGACATCTTGTGGTCAATTACAAAACTGCTCCTCAATCTTACAATTTTTCCCAATTGCTAACACGTTTCTATATGTAAAACCCTTTTTGCATAACTATATGCAAAAGTGGCCAAATGAATCATTCACTGCACTATATGTTCATTCAGCAAACACATGCAACCAATACAATACACTCAAGTCATTATCATCCACACTCAAAGAGCACACCTTTCCCCAGGTGTAAACACAAAGCCATTAAATTAGTGACTCACCAATCAGAATCACAGGATTCCTATAAATAGGGCCATTTGTTTGCATGTGCTCTGGAACCATAGATCCTAATCATCCTATGAGTATATCTTTGTTGATGAGGCAGGGTTTAACCTTACAGCAAGGCACAGAAGGGGATGGAACATCATTGGCCATCGTGAAGGTTCCTAGCCAGAGTGGAGGCAACTCTATGTGCTGCAATCAGTAATCAAGGGGTCCTTCACCACCACTTTGGGTCCACTTTCTGCCACTTTGGGTCCATATAACACCGCACCTCTGCTTGAATCCCTAGGTCATCTTTACCAATGACTTCAACAGGAAGGGGAACCAGGGCAACCAGAGCAGTCCTAGTATGTTATCATCTGAGATAACGTTAGTTTCCATCAGGCTGCATTGGTTCATGCCTGGTTCAATGACCACCCCAAATTCACAAATCTTTTTTTACATGCATATGCGCCGTTCCTCAATGCAGTAGAGGAATTTTTCTCAGCATGGCGGTGGAAGGTTTATGACAGAAACCCCAACACAAGAGAAAACTTCTTGATTTCCATGGAAGAGGCCTGTGGGGATGTGTCCATAGAAGCCATCCAGGGCATATTTCCTGCATTGCCTGGCCAGGGAAAACATCCTTTGTGATATTGCAGACCAGAGAAGAGATGATGAGGCAGAGTAGTTGTAATTAGATTTACTGTATGGAATTACATTTGTTTTTCTTATGTATATATAAATATTTATAACTTTTCAATTTTTTTTTTTTTTTTCAAAATTTTACTCTACCTACCCTATATATCACTGTTCATTCCATATGTTTTATGGAAATAAAGGGTTGGAAAATGTCTGCACTCTTCATACAGTAATTTGTCAGTGTGACATTGCAAAGGTGTTGTATATTATCGTTTTGAATGTCTCTTGATGGTGTCTTCCAGTATGGGCAATCTGTATGTCAGTAAAGTGATGTTCCAAATTTCAAAATCATGCAGATTCTCAAAATACTGATTTCAAAAGAAAAATTACATGTTGGTAAGAGTGTTTTGAATTAATCCCTCTAGTGTCTAAGAGGCAGTCATGTTGTATATGCTTTTGATTGCTTGTGTGTGTGTTGTCTGAGGGCAAAGTTTGATTTTGAGTGGAAAGTTTGCCGGTTGATGAAAATGACGTTTTGAGAATGTGTGTGTAGTTTTGAGAAAATGGTGAATGGTTTCAGAAAATGTGTCTTAGCAATCGGGAAAAGCTATAAAATGACCTTAAAATGTTGCTCTTTGAACTGGACGATCATAATGAATAACATGAACTCTAACAGCTTAGCTTATTAAAGCATTACTCTTTGCCTCGAAAATCATAACTTTATAAACTGATTCTTCTGTATACTTATAAACACATAACATGAAAGTTTGCTCCATTTTTTTAGTGTTAATGTAAGAGTGGTATGAATATACATTAGGGACAAACTAAGGCCATCAGTAGCCTTAAGTAGCCTGTCGTTAAGAATAGACTTTGAGATGTGTGTATTGTGGTGACCGTGGACACCCAGGGTTTTTAAGGAGACAAACGGGTTACATGACAGAGATTGCAGATGAAACCTGTCTCCCACTACACTCTACTTCTGACTGCAACACAGAAAGGCCAGGACTCCTAGAGAATGTCCTGCTTCAACACTCTTCACCCAACCTGATAAACATGGTCACTATGACATTTTACCGTGGACACACCACTGTGTTCTGATAAAATATCACACCACAGACTAATGCTCAAAGGATATTTTAACAAAATAGCACCAAGATTTTTTTTTTTTTTTTTTTGCAAAAGGCATAATTGATATATTGTAATGATAATTCATGATTTGAAATGTGAAATGAAGTGTGAAGCAGTTTTTGTGTCTCTGTCACATGACCTTCTCTCACTGAAACTCTTGTGCACAGTAATACACAGCTTGTCTCCAGTCTGCAAGCTGCTCCCTTGTATTGACACTGTGCTGCTGGAGGTGTTTCTGGATACAATGAACTTGTTCTTAAGGGAATCTTAGTGATTTCCACACAGTGACCATCTGCAGGGAAAAATCATAACAAAGACATAACATAATCCAAGTTCTGTGAAAAAAGACTTTTTTTTAAACATTATTCTAAAAATGTAAGAGAATAAACATGGAGTTACAAAAGTCGGAATAAAGCATACACACTAACGTGTAAATATTCCCAGTAAAATTGCCAACACTGTGATGGCTCTCATTGTCACACACAGATCTGTCACTCTTTCTTGCAGGTGTTGCCACTGTCTTAGGAGAAGTCTCAGGGGCTTTTATATGAAATAATGAGGAATTCATTTGTTTAGGTCTCTGGGGGTTGGAGGAAGGAGAAAAACAAGATACAGTCAGAGACTCAGAATATCATTATGTATGTGGAGTTCTGCTGCCCTCTATTGGAGAAAAGTTGAAGCTGCATATTGCTGTCAGCAGTGTTCTGACATTTAGCAAAGCTTTTGGACTGGTGACATTTTTGTTGAATTAATGATTATATAGTTATGATGATAAACATGATCCATGTTGTATGGTGTGGGGAATTTAAATAGATATCAAAGAAGATGACCTCGTCTGGGCCCGCTATCAGCCGTGTGGGTAGACCATGGGGAGGATGTGGCCAAGGAGATATAGGCTATCTAACCTCAACATCATAAACATGGGACAAATTACATGTATAAAAGACAGGGAGGCAGGGAGACTACATACAGAGGCGCAAGATTTAGAGAAAAAGAGGATAAGTCTCTTGAACAGTTGGTTTAGAAGTATAGTTGATACTTGATCACGTGTCTCACTGCCCTGTACTACAATGGAGGAGTTTGAAATAGACATGGGTGATGTTGCCATTGATGTTGTTGATGTTGACGTTGATGCAGAATATGATGAGTTTGATTCTGAGGGTATATTCGATGATTGTGAGGTGGAGGGCGAAGAGGAATCCGACCCAGAGAAACCTAAACCCAGAAAGGTTTGTCGGCAGAATCCAAAACAGATGGGGGCCCAACGTAAACAACCGAAGAGGCCATCTGTGAAGGATTACCTGAACTGTTCTTTGTTCACCATGACCTGCTGTAACACTTTTGGTTTTGGGCTCATGGCTTTTCTGTGCTCCTTGCAGGTGAGTGCTCAGGGTTTTTGTGATTACCTGTGATAAGTTACATGAAGGAATTTTGCATTGATTCAGCTGTGTTGTTACTGTGCTGCAGCTTGGTGTCCCAGCAGAATACAGAGGAGAACCATTTAACACACTGAAGATGACTCCTTCTGCTCTGTCAGGGCCAAACTCAAAGTGCTTTTGTCCAAATTTACAGGATATATTTGTCAGTTATGGTAGTAATTGCTGCACATTCTGTACTCGCCAGACACTCGGTTCCTGTTTTCTCTCCATCGCCTCTGCTTTTAAATGACAGGAGGTTCTGTGTGGTAGTAGCGGTGTTCTGCATTATATTACAGTGCTGAACATCCAGTGTTTTCCTTGGCTGTGTCAGTTATTGAATATTCTTTGGATGCATCAAATATTGTAGTTTCACACCCTGTGTAATATTACAGTTTAAAATACATATAGACTGATGTTAACTGCACAGAGCTGAGTGTCTGGTGAGTCTGTGGAATCCAGGCTCTCCTACAGCAAACCAGTTGACTGTGCCTCACCTCCAACTGGCAACAACTACAACTTGATTTTTTTCAGCTGTGTGCTCATGTCTCTCTGTCATTAGGTGAGAAAGAAGCTGAGACGGGGAGACGTTAAGGGGGCGAAGCGTTGTGCTTGGCTCGCGTGCAGGACCAACGTGGTGGCAGTGCTGATTACCATCTGCACGGTCATACTCATCTCTGTCTTCTTGAGCCTCAATATCAAAACTGAAGATTCAATGCAAAGACTGTTCAAAGAAAAACAAAATTTGTTTGCAGTATTAGCCCATAATTGTCAGCTTTGTCACAGTTTTTTTCTATTCTCCCCTGTGTTTTTGTAGTGAGACTTCAGTCAGAGGTTGCGGGGGATTCTTGGTTTCATGTATATGTGTGCATGTGTGTGTGTATGTGTATGTGTGTGTGTGTGACTGTGTGTCTGTGTGTGTGTGTGTGTGTGTGTGTGTGTATGTGTATGTGTGTGTGTGTGACTGTGTGTCTGTGTGTGTGTGTGTGTGTGTGTGTATGTGACTGTGTGTCTGTGTGTGTGTGTGTGTGTGTGTGTGTGACTGTGTGTCTGTGTGTGTGTGTGTGTGTCTGTGTGCGTGTGTGTGTGTGTGTGTGTGTGTGTGTGCGTGTCATTTGCCTATACAATCAGGAGCACCTGAATTTCAAAAATGCCTAGCTGTGAGATGCTTTTGTTTTTCTATTTGGTCACCACTCTTTTATATTTGGTTTTTATTTAACATGGAGGTTAAAAAAATGATTTAACATGTGATTTAAAAAAAAATATAAAAAGACCTGGCAAAAAAGTTGTTTTTCAGTATTATTTCAATAGTATTTATACTGGTGTAAAGAGCAGAGGGAACAGAAAACACAATTCAACAGTGCATGGAAATTCACACTCCCTCACAGACAGTAGCCATAAACAGTAATCATATAGGAAACAATTCAATGCATGTGCTGTCTACTCTGTGCTACTGTTAAATTTGCTTCTGACCATGTCTTCTATTTAGTGTTTATAGTGTATGTGGAACAATCATGATGTGCTCCATATGATCCATAACTATTTTAAAATATCCATGGCAGTGTCTTGTCTTGCAATATTTTATATAAATTGGCCTTTTTAGTTCTTTGAATAATTCCACAATTTGTATAATTCCACAAGTTAAAAAATATAATTGAGGGCTGTTTACTCATTTCAGTATATCAGCATTTTCAGCATTTTTTTTATCATATGAGGCTATGCACATGGGTTAAATAAACCTTTCATTGGGAAAAAAGGAAAACCTAATTTCTACATCTTAATTTACAAGTATCATGTATATCAAATTTGTGAGTGTGTAACATCCAATGCCAAAAAGAAGAGTAAAAATTTTCAAGCAGCATGGCAGCAGTGTGTTTACTTGGTCTTTGACGATGGTGCTGTTTGCATTACTTTAAAACTTCTTTTAAATGTACATTTTTTAATTTAATTATATTGAATAATATTATATTATTTTATTATTCCATCTATTTACTTTAATAACGTCTTCATTTAAAATGTACATTTTCTGTTTATTGTGAAAATGATTTTGAGGTGTCAAGATTATAACATCACAGTTTGCAAATGAAACTTTTTATCAATTTGTGTTATGAGTTAGAGAAATGTCTATGCAATGCCTTCCTTTTGAGAGAATCTGGAGAGCACAAAGGCCTGAATTCAGGTTGGGGCACGCTGACCACTACTGGGCCATGAGGCCACATTTGCATCCACAGCTGGCTCTGAATGTGTGAAATGAGTCAGCAGTGACCTGGTGGTTTCTGAGGGTACCTGGGTAGGCTGAGATCAAGCACCACCAGGTATCCTGCAGCCAGCATATTTGAGATACAACCCAGGACCAGTTAAAAATAACTAGCAAGCATTTTAACTGTAACCTGCTCACGGGTATTATGTGTTCTTAAAGTTATCCTTAGATCAGAGGTTTATTTAGAATAGGACAGGTTTGGGTAACCTTTCCCGCATAGTGCATCGCTGCCATATTTAGAGTGGAAATCAAGTGGACCCTAACTTTCTAATACCTCACTGACCACAGTCCTGTTCTTTCTCTTGCATATGTTTTCATTTATATCCTCATATCATCCTCTGCATGACTAGTCCACCTAGTTCTATTCAGCAGCAATGGTCAATTCACATCAGCTTCCCTTTTGTTATGTTATACTGCCATCTACTGGAGGGATTGAAATATATATTTATTTTAAACAAAAATTAATCTCCTAAAATAATCCTAATTGCATCACCCTTGGAATTCATATGTGATCATTGGGGTTTAAGTTACATCAGTTCTATCACATTAGGCAAGGGCAAAACTGCATTGGATACCAAAGTAAATCTAATTCTTTTTTTATTCTATTTTTAAAAAAGACATGGGTGGAGTCTTCCGTCTGCTTAGGTGGCATTATATATTTCGGTCATGGATACCCGTTGACTTACATTTATATTGAATTTATTTATATATATATATATATATATATATTTACATTTATATTATTTATTTAGCAGACACTCTTATTCCATAATGAAAGAGAGGCTTTAAAACTCCATGGCTCAAGAGCAGCAAGATTTCATAAAGACAAAGAGTAGTTGTAAAGAAGTGTCTCAGGACCAGTAAATATGTATTAGGAGTGAGACGTAGCTTTTAGCATGTGTCTGAAAACATTCCTCTTCAAAATTACATTCAAACATTCGTTTAAATTTTGCTTTTCGTTTTGTAAAATCACAACATGTTAACGTGTAAGTAACTTTTATTTTCTATGACGTTGCCAAAATTCTCTGAAATTAGCTATTAATGATTGCACGTACTCCCTTTAGAGCAGGATATGTCTACCTTGCTACGAAATTTCATCCTTTCAACTTTCATGTTACACACTTTATAGCTCTGATTTGGCACTCCCAACCAGCATACAAAACAACAGATGGCCGCACATGTAATTACATTATAAATGTCACTCAGGTGCTTCCTGCTGCAGAGAGGCCATGTAAGAATAAGCTTCATTGAAACTTCACTCTCATTGGGCGGGGACGCCCATGCGTATATCTGATGAGAGAAAAATATGTTGCATGTTGAATGTTGATATGAATTGTTTACAGCATTTGAGAATGCACAGTGATCTGAAGGCCACTTTGGATAAGAGAAGCTGCTAAATAAATGCGAAGATGTATGATCTAAAAATACACAGCCTAAGATGTAAACAAACAAAGATGCTCTGTTCCTTAGCAACAGATGAAAAAGGTCAGAGATGGATATAAGTCTGCCTGTGGAAGCAGTGTAATGAGAAACTAACATTCAACATTTTGCCACAAAGTGTGGCCAATACTTAGAATAGCAGTTTAGTTTTTAGGTCAATGCTAAGTAAATAAATAAATAATAATAATGGTCATACCAAATGCTATGTTTACTTATACAGGTACACTCATCATCAATTAACACTCTAAAGCAGGTTATTAAGGTATAGGCACTGAGGACCTCACACTTCATTTCATTAGACTAATTACCTCACCTCCTGGGACAATGAGATAAATTAATGAATGAAACAGGTGATATCATACAATGCTGGAGACAATCCTCCAGGGGACTACAACCATCAGGATCTAGAGTTAAATATATCTGCTGTAATGGATTTCATACCTTGTTTTCTTTTGCCATTTTAGACCATGGAGTAAGACACCATACACTGACATGAGATATATTGTACGAATGATGCCTTACTAAACAAATGTGTTATTTACTCAAAATGTGTCATAAGCACATTTTGTGGGAAACAAAAAAATTATGCTATGGGGGGTATAGCAAATCTGAAAAATTAATTGATGCTTAATAACACCAAAGACAATATTTATCATATATACAATACTCACAATACCTAATCAAATTTCTTAACTCAGATTCATTTCTGTTTTTTGTACAACTTTACCAGAAATGAATACAGGAGATGAAAACAGGGTTCAGAGAAGAAAACAAAAAAAACCATCACCTCTGTCATAACTGAAACATCATCTTATGTATTGGCACTCCTATCATTTGAGTATTTCGAAACAAGTCATTTAATTGTTTCTGACTCTTAATAAATATCATGCTTAAGGAAAGAAAAACAGGCTGTCTTGCTGACTTTGTCTAATACAAAGGTTGTGGCTTATGGTTCACCCTTCACTCGCATGAATGGTTTCCCTGAAATTAAAAGAATCACACTGACAGGCCAGCTGCATTACATGCAAAATTAATGCTTCCCTCCGCTACCCAGAAAAGAATCAGCACCATGGTATGAGAGCTCGTTTACATGTTCTGCTACAGCAGCTGTGAGCGTGAAACCACGGAGGGACAAAAATGACACACAGAGACGGCTACAGGGACTGAATGTTCGCTGTGTCGGACGGAGGCAGATCCGCTGTGAAAGTCTGCTGATGAGAAACAGACCTACGGGTTCAGAGAACAGCACACATCTGCAACCAAGGTGATAAGACAGAATCGCCAGCTCATAACCACAAATAGAGGTCAATATTCTAACCTTTTATGAAAAATAAATGTTCAACAGTCCAAAGATGCACAGGGGCTTCATTTCTGTTTTATCCCATGTTATCTTACAAAGAGAACAAATTCATTGCATTTTTCTGGCGACTGAATTCTACGATAAATACAGCCAGCGGTAGGCAGGACACTTATCCTTTTAGCAGAATGTGATTTCATTTGTATAAAGACAAGATTAAAGAACACAATGCTGGCTAACGGTCTATCACCACAGAGAGGTTGTGAGTTCTCAGACTGAGGGGAGAGGGGAGGGAGGGGGACAGGGGAGAAGGGGAAAAGGGTGAGGGACTTTCCACTGGGGCAGCTTTTGACACATCTGCTCATGCTATGTATGAAGTCCTGACAGTTCTTTTCTCAGTCCTGCATTTGCTTTCCAGTTTGGTGAAGAACCAAAACCGACCGATGGCACATCACTGGTAATTTGTTTTGGGGTTTTGCATAAGCAAATCAGTGTTTCATTTGCATTTGCATATCATCTTCAAAACCTCTGAGGCTGGACAGAATAAAAAGTATTTCTGAATTGTCTGACATCACTACTCAGGAGTACAGACACAGTGTAATGTCAGAATAAAAGTATTTCTGAAGTGGGGGTAAGTCAGTGGGGGAAAGGGGGAGTGGTCTAAGCCTGGTAGTTCCACTAGAAACTCTTCACCTCACATAGGCCTAGCACTAAGCCTCCACTTAAAGAATACCCGCTAGCACATAAGCCTAGCTCCAAACTTAGAGATGTGACACCCTTGCATAGCGCTAGTTTTAAAGTAGTCCAGTGCTATCACTGTGGAGAGGAAGGCCACATTAAATCCTCATGTCCAGCCAGGAGGGATTGTCTGACATCACTACTCAGGAGTACAGACACAGTGTAATGTCTTGATTTTAGACTTCATAGTATTTCTGCCCTAAAATTAAACCAATCCACAAATAATCAGTGGAAATTGTTACACCCCCAACACAACATCCCCTAAACCCGCACCTGCTTGTTTATCAGTCTATCAGATGATTCCAGATGCAGCGTGTCCGATTTATATCTGTCAGTATACATACTGTGCACAACCATATCCATAATCAATACCCAACAGACTCACACATTTTGGTTTGAAGGTAGGGGGAATTGTTTCAAAAATTTTGAGTAGTTGTTTAACAGTGGCATAGTGTTCCATCACATTTTACAATTTTTTACTGTTTTAAAATGACAATTTGTTTTTTTTTTTTTTTTTTTAAAACTGAGATATACAAACTATAAAAAGGTTCTGTTTCAGCTCATAGTGATACTAGCTCAAGAACTGCCTTGTACAAAAAAGTGTTCAAGGTAGTATAAAACATTTAATGACCGTGCAGGGTTTTATCATAAAAAAATACTGAAGAAGTTTACCACAGAAGCTTCTACAGCACTCAGCTCCTTTCATCCATGTACGCCCTCCAAGGTGCATGCTTTCAAGAGCACATTTATTACACATACGGAAAGCTCCTGCATGAAATTAAAATTCCCTTATCACAACTTGGAAAATAAAACCTGCTCAGCAACCAGAATTCATATTTATGCGCTTGTTGAGTACGCTAAATCTTCACATATTCTACAGCAGGGGTGGGCAACCCTGGTCCTTGAGTGCCAGATACATTTCTGGTTTTCACTCCAGCCAAACCCCTGACAGTGTAATCAGACAGGGGTTAATTAACAGACAGAGTTAATTATCAGGCTTTAATGACTGCTGTTGACCATGTGCTGGCACTGGAAGAGGAGCTTCACCATTCAGGATTAGGCACTTCATAATTACTCAAAGTGTACTCGAGAACTCGGGCAGAACGAAATCCCGAAACGGCTCTGGCACTCAAGGACCAGGGTTGCCCACCCTTGATGTATGCCATTTACAATGCAGAGTTGTACTCTGGTGCCCTCCAGTGGCATAAGGGCATCACTACATACATATGAGCCCATGTACCAAATGTCCCAGTCAGGAAATTCAAACGCTTGCATCTACTTTTGTTGCTTACTCTTAACAAGAACAGCAGCTTTGGTAGCATATCAGACAGTGGCAAACCATAACCCAAAATTTCAATATTCCAAGTAAAACTTGCATAACACACAGATGCAGCTCCACATGTTATCCAGCGGGTGTATCATGGTAGTATTTTGAGAGTCAGACGCATGCACACTTCCCCCTGATGAGTCGCGGGAATGCTAGCCAAAGCAGGGCAAAAGGAACCAGTAAGAATGAAGCAAAATATTACAAAATGATTCCCTTGAGACTCCTCTACATTCCCGATGAGCTGCAGCGCAGTCGTCTAAATGCTCCAGGACAAACCTGAGCACAGACTTGCACTCATATATCAAGAACCAGATGATCTCCGTTTCATTTCCCCAGCCGCCAGCTTCAGCTCACATGACTTCAGGTTCTCATGGGTCCTTTGTGAGGGGGAGGATATGACATATTATTCATTTTTTCCACATTCTGACAACAATGGCAGGGGGGGTAGCTGGGAGCACCATGCAGAGAGCTGGGAACTCAGATGCACATTTTGACTTCAGGCATTTTGCCCTCAGTCTTTTCCTGAGAGCTTTTAAGCTGCTTAAATTTTTATTATCTTTTTTATTCCTGCCATCACCTGGTTTATTTCTTTGAATAAAACATATGTTCAGTAGTTGCTAAGTTAAGGAAAAATATGCATTAAAACAAAACAAAAATGTTGCTAAAAATGTTTTTACTCAGGATGAAAAACACAGACAATATAAAGGCCTTTGCTCTGAACTGATCATCTGAAACAAGTCCATATATAAACCAGAGCTACTGAACTCCAGGTCCTGAGAGCCCCAGTGTCTCCACGCATTTTCGCTAATCCATACACTGCACCACCATATTTCATTAATGCTGCTCACCTCCTGGACCAAAAAGGTAAATTATTTGGTGAAATGAGGTGTTGTAGGTCATGGTGAGCATAAATATCAGCAGACAGTCCGGCCTGCAGGACCAGAAGTTTTATGGCCCTGCTGTAGACAGCCACAGTCACATACTGTCACAGTTCACAACACAAACAAAGCCACAGCGACACAGACACCCACCCCATCTTTTATCAACCCTGTGCATCACACTGATACTAAAAAGCCTTTAAAATGCTGGTTAAATCATCTAAATGTCATCTTTCTCTTGACTGTGATTAATGTTGAAACATTTTCCTCAGCACATTGTGAGTCCAAGTTGGAGAAATGCAGGTAGGAAACACTGTATAAATTACAGCTGAAATGAAATCTCACATTGATGTCTCACCAACGTACCCTCTAATAGCCAACCGTCCGCTCATTTGAAAATCAGTCTTTTTTTCCCCTAAATGTCTAGCGCACTGAGGATGAGTGGTTCTGAGGATTCACAGTCAGTTGTCGCTTCTCCATAGTCAGTTGTCTCTCGGTGGTCAGCTTGTGGCCCGGGCTCAGGGCTCTGGTTTGGAGGAGGAGGCCGGGGGTGGCTCGGACAGGCTCTGAGCTGATGTGGGGGTGGGGGGAAGTGGGAGAGGAGCTGGCGGCAGGGAGGGGGGTCTCCTTCTGCACCAGCTCGGGCTCGTCCTTGCCGGCCAGGGGGGGGTGGACCAGCACCTTGTCGATGATCCCAAAATCCTGGGCCTCCATGGGGCTCATGTAGCGATCCCTCTCCATTACACTCTCTGGGGGGGGGGGGTGGGTAAATCACATTATCAGGAGCACCTTACACCATGCTTACATTTTTAACAATCCATTTACAAAGCAGGACAATTACTGAGGTCTGAATATTTGACAGGGTCTAGCATCACAGCATGACAACTACCATGTTGAATGATTTGGCTGCGAAAATGTGGCAGACTTCACTGGGGCAGGTACTGTATTTTAATTCTACTTCCAGGTCTTGAAGACAGGATGTGGCATCTTGTAAAGAAAGTCGGGGGCTTGGTGTGAAAACTTGAGTATTATAATAATTGACAGTAATTTATAATTTTCGAAAAGTGTTATACCAGAAATGAAGTAAGTTTGAACACTAAATATTCCCTAAAGTAAGGTTAGGTTACATCAGCAGGTGCCTCCCCTGGGTTAAGAGTCCTTACCAATGGTTTCCAGGGGCTGGCCTGTGTGTTTGCTGTAGATGGTGTTGATCTGTCTCTTCAACTTCAGGATCTCCTCTGCCTGAATGGCGATGTCTGTGGCTTGGCCCTGGAACAGCGACACAGACCAAGTCAAGACCACCTTGACAAACTGCTACAGACCATATCAAGACAGCCCGTTAGACCACTACAGACCACGGCAGGACTGCCTGTCAAATAGCTACAGACCATGTCAAGGCTGTGGAGCCGCTATAGCATCCATCTCAGGGGCTCCATAAGCACTAGTGCTACATAACTTGCATCTGAGGACACTGTGCTGTGAGCTCCAAATATTCAATCAGTGAACTCCACTTCAACCAAGTACTGATCAATATCCCGTGCTCCAGTCCCCTTCCAGAGCTCATTTCACTCTATATCCATGACTAACCATTAAACTACATTTTCCAGACACTCACAAAATTAGCATTCAAATAGGTTAATCAGAGGTGCAGTATTAAAGAAAAGAAAATGACAATACTCCTTTGACTCTTATTTCCACAGTTAAAACAGTGTACCACTGTGGCACAACAACACATTTCTGTCTGTTCATTCCAGAGAAATTCTCTGAACAATTGACCTACATTTGGAATTTACCTGAATAAAAGTCTATGGTGTATTGGCAGGACAACAATCAAGCTCCATTCAAAAGTGAAATTTTCCAGGGAGCTCAAATCCCTTGCTAGCAGTCATCGTAGTAAACAGCTACAAAGCATGAGACTTCTAACAACTGGCCCTTCAATTCTTTCAGTATCCCCATTTCGCTGTTCCTAGGTGCAGTACTGCTCACCCATTACTCCTGTTCCTGGTCTCAGCTCTTCTCGCCCTACCCCCACCACCCCTCCCTGCTGTTCCCAGTCGGAGCTTGCTCACCCTGGCTCCTCCGGAGGGCTGGTGCACCATGACCCTGGCGTTGGGCAGGGAGTGGCGCATACCGCTGGTGCCCGCGGCCAGCAGCAGACTGCCCATGCTGGCGGCCTGGCCCACGCACCAGGTGGAGATGGGGTTGAGGATGTACTGCATGGTGTCATAGATGGCCAGTCCCGCTGTGACCACACCCCCTGGGGCAGAGAGAAGTGGGGGTGGGGAGGGCATGTAAAAGGGCCATCCGCCAACAGCGCACCACAGTACATCCAACATGCAGGGACGTATGGAAATAAGGGCTCAGGAAAATTAGGGGTACTTGGAAAGCAGAGGAGTTTTGACAGTCATGGCAACTGGATTCAGTCATTTTGTCAAAGGACCTAATAAACCGAAACACTACCCTGTGCAAAGATACTAATTACCAAGGAAAGTAAGACATGGGTGCAGCTGGTTTTTTTTTCTCTCTTCTGCTCAAGCTTAGCTTTATGTCCTGCATCTACATCTCTAACAGCCACATAAAAACAAAGATTTATCCACTGGTTTGATTACTCTTTCTCATTTCTTGCAAAAATATTTCAGCGCCATGTTTTAAGAGCACTTTTAAATTTCAAGGTGCTTTCAACATTCCACAAAAATCTAAGAAATGCAATGGCCAGACCAATCCAGCATACTCACCTGGGCTGTTGATGTACATGTGGATGGGTTTATTGTTGCTTTCTGACTGTAGGAAGAGTAGCTGAGCGATTACCAGACTGGCCAGAGAGTCATCGATCTGACAGAAAGAGGAACATCCCAGTTTAACATCCATTATGCATTCATACTTACACATATGCTCACATAACAAATAGGCATGCATACACACAACAACACACAAACACATGCATGCGCACACACACACACACACAAACACACACACACACACACACAAACATGTATGAACACATAAACAAGCACACACAAGGTAAAACAGTGGGTGAGATAGAGGATGAACATGACATAAACTCCCTCAAAGATGAACACTATCTGGAGTGGTCATCACTGAAGGAACAGAGCCGCACACAGTAGGAGTTGGTGTACAGCTAGTTAACCCCTCCTGACCCCATGCATAAGGACACACTCAGACACACACAAACACGCACAATCTGACTGACAGACACTCAGACACACACACTTGACTGCAGACGCAGACGTACCGGTCCCATCACGCAGATAATCCGTTCCCTGAGTAACCTGGAGTAAATGTCATAAGCACGCTCCCCTCGACCCTGAGGAGAAGAAAGAGAGACACACCTAGTGTTACCAACATCCAGGTTTTCAAACACATACTGTATGCATCAAACACGTTTGCATTCTTAAGAAATTTCACTTCTTTTGTAATATGGGGTTAGCACCACTTTTTAATGGTTTACAACTACATTTATTCTGTTATCAACTGCTCTCCAAATTAATGTATCTAATGTATCAAGTTTTAACCAACATGTCATGAGCACGTCTCACAAAACCACAGGCCTCAGACTGCAAGGAAACCTGGGTCAGAAAATGTAATAAAGCACAATAATCTGTGTAATAACTATGTGTAGAAATCACAAAGTGACAGACTGCACATGTCCCACTCACTGTCTGTTCTACAACAATCGGAATGAGGGGGCTTCTCCAAGGCGCAGTGTGATGTATGGTACGCTTGCAGCCGGCCCTGAACACGGATGCCCCGCACTGCAGTATCCTCTGCAAAACCAAAGAGATTACACATGAGATGAATAAGAGGAGGGATGAGGCAAGACCAACAACTTCACAGTGCTGGTGTAAAACAACTTTTATCGTATGTGTCTGCACATGACTTCACCGCCTGGACTTCAGAACCTCGTATCCACTTATGTTTATCAGGTTTAAAAAATAGATGTTGTCCTTCAAGTTGTCATGGACGCATGTTAATCACGTCACAATTTGTAGTTCTCCTAGCATTACTCAAGTTAGCTTCATTGCTCAAAAGCCTTGAAGCTGAATTTAGTTACATGTTTATTAAAAATCCTGTCACTTCACGTTCATCATGTCCCTTTGTGTTATTGAATTATATCGTCGTGCTAAAGTCGCAAGCTTACTTTTTTTTCAATTAGAGTCGTTTGCTCACAAGCTTGCATGGCAATAACACTATCTAGGACAGTTCAGTCACGTTAACGGAGCTATCGCTAGCTCACTAATTATTTCCTTTTGGAAAAAAGTTGACAGATTTCTTAGGAACGAAATACACTGTAACATAGTCTCATACAGTCATCTTATGCAAATAGGCATATGTTTAGCTCTTCACACAATATGTATGCCACCGAATAATAAAAGTATGTTATCCATACTCACTTTTGTAATCATTTCGGAACACGATCCACGGAATCCAATGAGCTACCTGGAAACGTTTCCACCAGGATCTCCCATGGAGGCACCCTGAATAATCCAAAATTCGCAACTGTCCACTGTCATGTGACGGTTGACCCAACAGAACGGACCGGTGTTATTTTTAAATACTGTAGGTGGCAGTAATGTGTCGCGAAAGTCTGTGCTCCATTTATACAGGGCAGGTTTATTCATACATACACAGTATTATCAAAACGTATTATGGCGCGCCTACACATATCGCTACAGTTAGTTGTGCTCTCGCAAATGCAAGAAGGAGGCGGGTTCAAAATGAGAATATTAGTAAATAATTGCCTACGTTATTTTTAAATCTGATTATGGGTTGAGAACATTTAAAATTAATTTTGAAGCGAAGCCCTTCTGTGGTTTTATCAGTTTGTTTATTTAAGGTTTGGTGCATGTAGCTCTTCTTCAATCAATCATACTACATTTTGTAGACCAGTTCTCCTGTGGCACAGCTATTCACGTTTGTCCACTGTAGAAAATATTTCATATTGATGCTATGTCCCAGACCATTCATTTTATGTCAATCCCTTGTCTTTACTTTCCCTCCTTCCTTCAAAAAAATTGATCCCAATGCAATTGAGATATTTTAGGGAAAGAAAGAAAGACGGGCTTTAAATGTCTAATTTAAATGGTTTAATGTTTAATAATTAGAAAATAGCTTGCTTCTAGTAGGTAAACACTCCTCAGACGAGTTTTCAGTAAACTTTTACATTTAAATTTAAATTAATTTATGAGGTACTCTATTGTGGAAATTATGACCCATTAGCTATATTTACAGTTGTTGTACATAGTAGGACACAGTTCATTGATAGTGGCAGAGAGGATTTCAAACTGGATAGCTGAGGGTGAATCTAACCAAGACCTCGCAGGTCAGGAGTTTTCTGAGGCTGAAGCGGAGACTGAGGCAGAGAGGGAGAGGTTGAAGTCGGAGTCAGATGTAGAGTGAGAGGAAAGTGTGCGTCACCCACCGTGGGATAAATGTGAAATTACAACAAAATACAGCGAAAATGATATGCAGAATAATTGTATTATTTCTGAAAGCACTTACAATCTATTCGAAGCATTAAAACTCAGGGCCATTTTTCCTGGGTCTTAGGAATACATTATTCCGTATATGAGTTTCTAATATGAGTAAAATGTATTACTTTTAGTCCTCGTTGGCCCACCAAAGCTTTCAAATGATATTGTCTCTTTATAACAGAAAGTTGTTCTGTACTGTGCAAGCTGAACACAGCATCTTAGAGTACACTATTACAACTTTCTAAACTATATGGATGTGGGTAAGCCTATTAACAAAATAGGCTTAAGCTTCTGCGGCTGTGTAATATAAAAGCATGAAAAAATATAAAATTTTAAATAAATAAATAAATAAATAACATGATCTACAACCCCTATCTGCCATCTTCACATTCCCCACAAACCCCAAAACACCAGATCTATGGTTCACTCGTGGGTTTACTCTATCGAACGTGTTAGCACCCCGCAATTTAAAACTTATTCTCGACTCTCGTCTCCCAAAGTGTTTTAACAACAAGCTCATTGGACAGTGACACGCATCACAGCCAACGGCCAACTATTTTAACACACAACACATCCATGGCCTCTTTGTTTACTTAGCTACTCGCACTGGAGCCATTGGTCCGTCAGCCAACAGTTAAGCTGTTTTGGGAAAGTTACCACTTGTGCTTCCAGTCAAAGACAGAGAGAGGGTGCGTGTGAGTCACCACAGTTCCCACGGCAGCTCAAGTTTTTTTTTTTTTTTTTTTTCCAGAGTTGTCAGATAGATCGCAGTTGTCTCCACCGCCTTTTGCAGTCATGTCCAACAACAGCGCTCGCAGCAATAACTTGGTAATTGCACAAAAAGCTGTAAAACAGTTGCGGTTTGAAGCCAGCGTTCAAAGGATTAAGGTAAAGAGATCGAAAAAGAGGAAGATGTCTTTAGGCTGCTTGTGTGGTGTGACTTGTCGTGACTGTCCCATGGCCATAACTCATGGCGAGAGCCTGGTCAGCTTTTAAATAAGTTTGTATACATTGGCTAAACTGTTCACTTTAATGGTTTGTAACAATACATAACAAACACCATTCCAGAGTATCTTTATATCAGGAATGCTTTGAAAATGGTTGAGATGCAAACGTACGACAGTGAATATTGTTTTAGCGGTCGGTAAATAACGATAACAGATTCTAGGATCTTTATTTTGGTGACAGTTGTCGCGAGCAGCACTGCCTTCTGATGCTCGGCTGGAATCATACATTTTGTGAAATCTTTTTCGAAGCAGAAAGTATCTCCGAATAGTTTGAAGGAACGAGGCAGCGGAGGGTAAATGCATCCTGCGTTTATTTGGGAGTTATTTTTTAAGTTTCATACAATTTGAATAGGTTGTGCAGTTCGTTCGGATAAGTCAACCGGTTCCGCTTTTTAAGATCTTCTAGAACTATTGGCCACAGGCTGCCAAGAGTTTCGCGGAAATTTCTAGTTGGCTAGTTGGAATTGTAAATGTTTTGAGTAGACGTGTTCGCTTTTAGAAATACACAGTGTATTACAGGTCTTATTTTATTACTCAGCCTCATCTATCTTGCGTGATGTGCATATGCAAAATGTGTCATCAGCGAACCAGCTGTGTGCAGTAAAGTAATGCTATTCTTGGGTGGAATTTAATGAACTAGTCTAGTTATTCTACAATATTCCACATGGCTACATCCATAGTTCTGGGAAATGACAGCCGGGTGTTTTGTATCTTTCAGGGTTTGAACAATGGGAGGTTCATGGCAAACTGCAGTGTCCTAAACTTTTCATAAATTTTTCTTTCAGCGAACTTAAGTTGGCCCCTTAAGGAGGCCTGCTTTTCTATTGAGTTACAGAAATCAAAACAGTAGAAAAGAACAGACAATTTGAAGGATTTGTCCTTATATGTACCTCAAATAATCCACCATGCACTGCCTCACTGTACATTACCAGTGACTTTTATATTCTTTTCATGGTGTATGGATTGGCTATAATGAATTCATTTTCCTTGCTTTGGGCCACTGTGTGCAGAGGAATGTATTTTTTCTACACTGCAGACTGTTCATATTCAGCTGTGCTGTTCCCTTGAGATAAATATATTTTCCTTCTGTCTCTCCCTTTGAGACTGTAGATTGAAGGGCCAGCTTCAAGTCTGTGAGAATTTGGATTTAGTGACAGTTAGATTTGTGTGTTTTATTTTTAATTTTTCAAGAGAGGCCATCATGCCAAACCATTTCAAATGCATCAGGGATTTGTTTGTTGTTCATTAAGCTTGCAGATGATGAGATAACTTTGTTTAGTGACAGTGACTGACAGGCAGGTATTTCGCTAAGGTGAGGTTCTAAGATTTGCAATTTGTTTGCATGATATTTTTTGGCTTTATAGAGTTTGTTATCTAGGTGTTGGGCATATTTGCATGGATACACATGCAACTGCAGGGCAGCCGTTCCAAATGTATGAGTGTTCTTCCTGGAACTGCATTTTGTCCTTTCAACAAATAGCAGAAATGTTCCATCACTGCTCTGTCCCGCAGTAGAATAAACATCCATATACATACCAACAAACAACTTATAAATATCACATACATGTATATCTCCTAACATGGCCATGCCCTTATTTAAAATTGTGATAGCGAAGGACATAAGTCATTCTGTGATAACGGTTTTCCCTGGTCAGTGGTTCCCTGAACCTCTGAAACCATGGCAGCCGCTGAAATAGAAAGTGCCATTATCGGGGATTTGAATAGCTTTCCTTCTGCCTGCTTCTGCATACAGATCTCCTAGATGGAGCTGTTTAGTGTCCACTGCCTTACATGGCCTGAGCTATGGCTTGTGTCAGTTTTTTCCTGTGCTAAGGTACGATAAGTGAATTTGTAAAAGTAGTGGCTCTGGCTATAGAAGAAAGGGGTGGGGTTGTTATTATTACAGGTTCACTGGTTCAAGTAATAGGGTTCACAACATCAGATTAATTTGTTTTTGGCTATGCTCATAAAATATTTCCTGACAACACTGAAGACAAAACGATACATTTCAAAGGCTACATATTGTACACAAAATATTTCTCATGCTGGCATCCATTACTGCTTTTAAGACAAACTTGCTTATCTGACATAATCCATGTCATGTGACATGCCATATAGCATATGACTTATGGGGACCATGGAGCTAAGGCGTCTCGGTACAAATAAGATTGCTTTTGTTTTTGGATATGTGCCAGTCCTTCTGACAAATGGCAAGTGTGCTGTGTATGTGTGTGCATGCATGTGTGCGTGTGCTTGTTCATTTGTCAGTGCTGTTCTTGTTCATGAGGAATCTGTTCTCAGTTAATGTTTATTTGCTGGCCCGGTACATTCAGTCCAATGTGCAGTATCGCTGAAATTGTGTCACTGTCTCACTGTCTCCATTCGTAACTCAGGTGTCGCAGGCGGCTGCAGACCTGAAGAGCTTCTGTCTGCAGAACGCGAACAAGGATCCACTGCTTATGGGGGTTCCTTCGAGCGACAACCCCTTCCGCCCCCCCAAATCCTGCACCATTTTCTGAGGTACCAGCTACGGCCCCTTCCTGTCTCCCTGCTTTGCATTCGTAGGCAGTTTCAGTTGGCTTTATTGCCATGACAGGTGCTTGTCTGCGTTACCAAAGCCTATGCATACCATCCAGCCCTTCTTTTTGGTCACACTTGCCCCCTGTCTATTGTCATTTAAATAGAAACATACTTGTTTACCCATGCAGTTGTTCTGTCTTTACACAAACAGCCATTAGGGGCTGGGCATAATGCATACATAACAAATGAACATTTCAGCAGCCCTTTACATGCCCTGTCAAATAGGTGGATGAACAACTTCATTTCATAATTGTGTTAAATCTCCACACTGAATGCAACAAGCTTTTCAGTCAGCTGTTCCTTTTATGTTTTTTTTTTTTTTTTTGGAGCTGTGAAATGTGCTTCAGCTTCAGAAACATGGTTATTTCACTGCTTTTCTCTGGGCTTGCTTTAAACAATGTGCTACACTGATGCAAAAACCGTGTTTCCCTCAGCAGCAACTGGGGGAATGAAGCCCATGGAACACTTTCAGAAGGACCTCTGCTGCACCCAACCTCGTTCTCGCACACTGCTCTTATTGTTTGTTCACCGTTCACTCGTAGAATGCCAGACTCTGGGAGGTTTTCCCCTTGGCTAGTTTACATTAAAAGACAACCTTCTAACTGTTCGCCCAAAATAAATCCAACAAGTCTTGTTTAGTTTCCTTGGGAGAAAAAGAAGGATTATATTCAGCCCTGGGAGAATCTGACATTTATTTTCATCACATTTTCAACACTTTACCCTCTGATGCATTTGCATTCTCGTCTCAGTGATACCGTTCAGTTTTGGTGTCCGGTCTGATGGGCATGTGAGGCAGCAGCTAGTCTCTGACATACTGTGCATTACTGGCCCTTAAAATGAGTTCAGGTGTAACACCCTCAGCAGTGACTGGCTGCTAATGAGGTATCTGTGACTGCCGGTTAGGCCCAGGAGGGGGAAACAAGCAGGGATTCTGTGAGCAAACGCAAAGTGAGATGAATATTGATGGCAAACGCAGTTCAGGAGATACAAATTAAATAAATACAGTGAATGCAAGCAGGGTTTTGCCCTACCATGACAACAGAAATGGACCTGAAATACAGCTCATTTTGTTTTGCGATCAACTCTGGTGATAATATATTGATGATCTGATGATCATACTGAAGCAAAAATTAGGCCCAAAATACAGTCAAGGGATGAGCACAGAATCAGAAATAAATGACAGGCCCAATTGTTTCCCACTTCATACCGCAGCATATTCTGCTGTTTGATTTTTTAATTTTCCCTAATTTCATAACTTTGTGTTATTGGTATTGATAGAGTAATAGTGTTAGCAAAGAAACTCCCTGTTGAATAGAAATCAATAAAAGCATAAATTTCTCAGCCTTACTGTGTTAATAAAATGGTTGTCAGATATCACTGTGTTTACTTTGTCATGCCGGTAAAGGAGACACTGAACACTACTTCTGCACTGCAGAAACTGCATATTAATTTGCCTGACCTGTTCATGCACAACAGGCATAATAAAACAAGCCACAGTACTCAAGACCATGAGCTGTCCTTTGGCACATAGCATTGTGTTCCAACCATGATTTTAGTTTGACCAAACCATGTAGTTCCGTTAGCACATCTAACTTAGCTGTCACTTATTTGAGATTGGTTGTGCTTTTAGCAAAACACCTATCTCTGTATCTCCTAATTTGTCTACAGTACACGGTGCATGAAAGATCATCTGAGGTGTCCCATTATAAAGATAACATTGACTCAGCTGTTTTTTTTACCCTTACAGTAAATGAATAAATTGGTGCAGATGTCTCAGTTAAACCTAATTAGTTGTTCAGGTATTCATCCAAGGCTCCACTGAGCAACTAATTACTCTTAATAAATAAAAACATCTGTCCATGCTCAAGTGAATAGAAATAATTTAGAAAAACAACATATATCCTTCTGTTTGAATAAACACACTTCCAATACATTTTTGTAACTAAGACGTAGAAAAGGAACAAGTTCTGGCTCTAGCAACTTTTGTTTTAGTGGGCTAGACAACCTTAGGGGGCAGGACTTGATTCCATAATGGCCCAGTGAATGTTCTAACAACATTCCAGTTGTTAAGGACCCCTAGCTCCCCAAACACACACACACACACACATTGCCAGGACCAGGTCTGGTAACTATTTTGTTTCTTTCATGATGTCAGTATCAGATCTGAATTTAATTAGCAGCACTCAAACCTAATTCAATGAGAGTCGAGTTGAAAGAGAACACAGTATACATGGTGGGACCTCATGACCAAGTCTGGGAAACACTGGGATTGTAGGGTATGTTTGCACAAAATCTCACCTACAGTAAATCTCACCTGTTCCTGCTCTGTTAACAGAATCGATTATCTGGCTGGAGTTGTAATCATCTGTCTTTGTTGTTGTTGAGCAGGTCTAATGGCAAATAATGGTCTAACAGTGTAATGGCAAGGTTATGGCAGTTCTACCCTGTTATCAACAATATCGCTGCATTTAAAGTTGTTGTTTTTCTTTATCTTATTCTTTTCTCCTTCCTTGGAAATTGTATGTTTCCCTTTCATTAATTCTTCAATATGCCACCTCATCATCTTGTCTGTACTGTATGTCAAAGTGAAAAGAAAAGTTTATATCAGTGTACTGAGCATTGCTTGATTCCATGTATGGAAAAGGATGTGTTAAGAATTTAACGGCTAGAGAAAAACCTGTGCCACGTGCCTTTACAGGCATCCCTTTCTACAAAACAAAACAGTAATTGTAATTTAGTGAAGTCGATATGAAGAAGTTTCCAGAAGTTTCTAACAAACACTGCCTCCTCTTTGGGTGACTGAGGGGACCTTAAATTTTAATATGTCCATCACCTTCATGATTTCATAACATTACTGTCTCCAGTTTTATAATCATCCCTGTGTTTATACTGCACTGAAACACTTGCCTTTAAAAAAAAAAAAAAACCTAACACCGTTAATGTGTTGAGCCTGAACTGAAGCATAGCTGTTTAGTTTATTTTTTAAAGTACATGAGTTGTAACCCAGATTTATGAATCAGTAAAATATTATTATATGACAGTCTAAACCTGTGTCTTTGATTTTTTTTTGTTTGCTTGTTTGATTTATTTCAGTAAATGCAACTGTTTAATTTATAATTCGCTTATAACACTCATTGTCAAATATTTCATAAGTTTATATAAATTCTCAGGTGGAGATTTGAAGAAACTGAGTCAGGACTGAGATCCATTCAATGAAAAGCTGTAACGTTTATGATACTGTACTCTAGGCCAACCAGGGACCAAATTTCCTTTCATTGTCGGAAAATGTACCGCAGTTCTTTAAGATGTATTAAGAATTTTTCCAGGGAAAGAGTCACTGTTTGAAAAGGGTATACATATAGTGTGTACACTATATAATGTGGTAAAGCCATATATTGCTTAGTTTATTTACCTCGCCTAGTCTCAGAGTCCTTGATCTAGCAAACTCCTTTTCCACGTATATTCAATATATCCACGTATATATATCAATCAACTGTATTGACTACATTTAGTTTTAGACATTTAAAAAATTGAATTTAATCTTAAATTCGACAATGCAGGTCCAGAGGTCCAGAAACTACAACACTCTCTACCCTGGAGACACTATATCCATTAAATGCATACAAGATACCTCTCATCAAGAAAACATATTTCATGTTTAATGACAGAAATCTGAGTGATTTGTCCATTTAAAATGATTTGTCTCCTAAATATATAGGAATGTGGTAGCTTGGTTCTTCTCCAGAGGACACTGAGGAAAATGTAAATGAATATTTGGTTTATTCATAACTCCGGTCTACCGTGGAAAAGTGCGGGTTATACCAGTGGGAGTATAATTGGGAAATACATACTCCCAATAGCGGGAAATCCTGAGTCCATGAACGCTGATGCTGCATTTGGGTGCAGGGTGGCAGTAGCGAGCCGCCCCTCTCCCACCCGCTGTGTATGTGTGCATGAGAGCGTGTGTGTGTCGCGCTCTCTCCACTATATCGAAGATGGCGGTGTCCGTGTTCCCCGGCGTGCGGCTCCTCTCAATCGGAGACGCAAACGGAGAGATACAGCGGCACTCTGAACAACAGCCGCTACGATTGGAGGTGAAAACCACACCAGACGCGGCCCTGATCAACCTCTCCAACAGTAAGTAGTACAACGGCTTTGTTCATGTCTGGTGCCGAGCGTGAGCTCCTAATGCTGGGCTGGTACCTCCACTCCGTCCCGCTGCCTGAGAATAGCAAACAAGTAAGCTAGCTGGTCAGCCAAGTGTTAAGTAGGTTAGAACTACTTGGTAGTTAGTGGTGAATCTGTTCTGTGTCATAAGCCACAAGGACTTGGTATCTCATGGAAACTAGTGACATGATTCTAACTATTTTGATTCATGGTAGCCATCTGCTAGTATTAATTTGGTAACTCGCTGGGTTGTGTTAACTACCGCACTGGGTAATGTAATTCACCCTGAAGGACCTGAAGAACAAATACGGTAGGTGGTTGGGGACTGGAAATGTTCTGTAGTCCGTTACAGGGAGCATGACTATAAACGACTAGCGGTGGCTGGCTAGCTAAGGCCAAAACAAAAGCTCCTCTGCAAGCAATAGTACAAATCAGCTCCACAAACTGGATACTAATCATGATGTAGTTGCTATGCCTCTTATCACTAACAGTTCAACAGACCACAGCAAGCTGACTAAGTTAAGATGTTGTCTTGAAATAGTATTTAATCACGAGCAGTTGACTGGCTAATAGCGTGGTAACTTTTTGTCATGCCAGTTTTACCGGCGCGCATCAGTGACAATGTAGGTGGCTAACCGCTAATGTTGTTTGTTATCAGCGATGGCTTAGCTGGCTTATGTTACAGTCCTCAGCTCGAAATATTGTATTTTTAGCTAGCTGCTGTGACATGTTACCACGTTAAGAATGACCATGTGCGCAACATAAATAGCTGAGTAGATCCAGCGTTAGTTCACGCGTTTTAACCATTCCAGCAGCCTTTTCCAACCCCCAAATGGATGAGCTATCTGGCATTAGCTTACGTGCGGGACCCAGACCGATTTGAGCATGGTTGGCTAACGTTAGCTAGCTAATTTGATTAGCTAATGGTTCAGTTAGGCTGTTCCATAATCCAGTTGCGTTAAATTTAGCTCTGTGGCCAGAACAAGTCAGTAGCCAGTGTTTCATTTGTCCCAAGTTTATTCCTTCTTCGTTCCTGGGTTCTGCGTTGAACAATAGCCTGCCCCCGCCCCCTGCCAGCCGTTCTTCTCCCGGGCTAGCTGGCTAGCTTTCTTTTTGTTGTGCGTTGAATGGCGCAGTAATGTTTTATTGCACATTGGGAAAAAGGGCCTCGGGTTATGGGTGATTTTGCCGCCGACACGAGGGTTCTAAACCTATCCTTTAAGCATGCGTCCAAGTCGGTGTTGGTGCGCATATTTCTTCTGTTTATGTATTTTATATGCTGTAAGCTAGCAACAAAGTACAGGTTCTGCAGTACAGATGGACTTTATGATAGTGGGCCTAGACCATAAATACAGAGCAAATTCACATTGGTTAAATATTTCCCAAACGCTTACAGCGTTTATGTCATTCCTGGCTAATTTGCTACAATCAAATGCACCGAAGCACGCAAGCGTTCACATGAGTGGGCAGCTCTTCAACAGCATCTTCGGACAGTGGTACTGAACCGAGAAGAATCAGCCCTTACTCGCACTATCAGTCCAGTAAATTAGAATTAAGCATCCCACACACCGATGTGTGTTGGGCATTTGGAATCGGAGAGGACATTAATCTATGGAAGTAAAAATGTTAATAGATGCTGTGAGGAATCACACGCAAGATGCCTTTAACCATTAACAACGTAGCAATGCAACATTTGGCGATGTCGTCATAATCATTATTGTTTGCGCTTCGCTAATGTTACCATCCGCTGACATGCAGCATGATCTGTAGTAATACGCAACTTAACAGGAGGGTTTAGCGTTGATTTGCATTGGATGATCCAAGATCAAATTTTTGTGTCCTCTTGTATGGACCATTGTTACTGCTCTAAAGTTAGTTTGCCAGAGTTTCCACAATGAATGGTTGATATTAAACATGTGCATGTTTTGTAAGCAAATAATGTCTGGGGTTTCTCAGAATTCTTTAAGTCACAGGTACTGGTCATTGGTTCTTGGGCATTTGTAGCTATGCTTCTGAACAGATTTGTCACATCTTTAAGGTTTATCTCTTTCTCACCAAAGATACTAATGATAATGTGAATTGTGGCTCTATTAGCCACTGTTTTAGTTCTAGTCCCCACTCAAATCCTACAAACTGTGTTGCAGCCTTTGAGTAGACATTTTGCCCACCGCCTTGCTTTGTTTTAGTGCCCTGAAATCCTCTTTGCAAAGTAAAGCAGGTCACTTTGTCTGAAGTAAGCTGCAGAGTCACGAATTGTACAGTGCCTTGACCCATTATGTTTGACAGTGTGACCTGCCAACTCTTCTCATGTTGTCCTCAATGAAGACCCTCTGAACAGTAATGCTGTTGTTTATACATCTTAGTTGTGCAATAGTTTTCCTTATGAGTCAAGATAGACACATTAGTAGCTCTCTGAATGTCTCTGGGTACATTAGTATTTGCCTATATTGCAGAGTATTCTCTCTTGCTGTTAACTGTGAGCACACTGGCTCTTGATGTGAATTCATGCTCAAGTCCACTGCCCCTGGGTAAGACATTTAGGATTTGAAAATCAGTATTCCCCAGTCACCCTCAAAAATCACTTCCCCGCATTTTTCCGCCAGCTTGAATCACAGTGAAGAAGCCCTGAATGTGCCTGGCCAGGGTTAGTGTGCTACCGGCCCCCATTTATCCACAGTTCTGTAGTCTGTTTTTTTTCTAGGGGTTCTTGAGTGCTGGGGAAAAGTGTAGTGCTGTTTTTTAAATATTTCAGAAGGTGCTCAGCTTCAAGGCTGAGAGTACCAGTGCAGTACGACACTCCATATTTATTTTCTTTGTGTTTATGACTAAGTCTGTGCTCGGTGGAAACTGGAGTTGTAGAAAGCACGCATCTGGCCAGTTGGGCTGGGGGGGGCGGTGCTGAAAAGGGGGTAGACCGAAAAACAGGGGTGAGGTCTCTGAACACTGCTTTGGAAAATGGCCAATCATGGCAAGGCTTTTTACGTACCAAACTTTTGTAAGCTGCGACAGCCTCCATTGGGAAGGAGACGGGGGGATGCTCACTTTTGTGTCCCTCCTTTTGTTTTGGTTGGCTCAGTGGATAAGGATGGGGGAAGGGGGGCAGTTAGCATAGTTTTGGAGAATATTAGCATTAAAATGGTCTATTCCCAGGGCTTGAGCATTTAGCTTCAAAATAGCTACCAGGGGCACAGTTTTGTTGTGCAAAAAGGCTTAGTATCACAGCTTGCACATGGTATAAACAGCAGAATCAACTAATATTTCTCTTCTCCAATTCCAAAAAAGACACTTTAAAGTACATATCCTCGCATTCACTAGTCCCTTGGATGCTTCTGGCCATCAACAGCATGCTTTAATGTGTACAGTTTGGGTTTCCAGCCTGCCTCATAAGATCAGCTATCGTTATGCAACCAAACTACTTTAAGGCCCTTTTCTAAGATACAGATGTTTATTCCGTCTCCCGCAGCCAGGCTCATTTCAGAAAGATTGTTGTGTCATAAACATCCCATGCAACACAAGAATGGCTCCACACCAGTCCATACACAGAGTCTGATAGGAAACAAAACAGACCCATGCCTTTTTTTTTTTACTTTGCATGGTCAGCACAGAGAGAGCCTCACTTGTCAGGCTGATAATTCTGACATCGTATTTATGTGTCCGTCTGGTCCATCTTACTCTAAAACATTTTTGCTCGGCTCTGCTTTCGGGGGAAGTGCTTTGCTAATAGACCAGTGGTCAGTCTCTGCAGCACTAATGACAGAGTTTTATAAATCTGTGTGAAATGATAAACCGGCCCGGCCAATGAAATTCATCTTCAGATATCTGCTAGGACCAATCAGATAGTATGAAGCCTTTGCAACAAATTGGAAAAGTTTTCCATTTTGTATATTAGACAGTGAGTACCTGGAATCGAGAAAAGTACAGAGGGCTCGGAGTGTGCGAGCAGCTCTAGTTAAGAGTAGGGTCGTAAAGTCGATTTGTGGCGAATGGTCAGGGGCCGTCTACACGCCCACCATGATTTAAGGATGAACCGTGGTCTCCAGGTAAATGAGGGAGTAGTAAAAGAGGGGTTTTATGCCCTGCAGTTTGTTGGGCGACCGCCCAGAAACGTCAGGTTCCAGGGTACACAGGCCTCCTTAGCCTGACCTTGTCAGGGTCACACTATGGAGATGGTGACCTCGCCACAAGACCTCACAACAAGACCGCTTTGAAGGTCACTGCGGCTGCACTTGTTCCTCATCAGGCTCAGAGGGGGAAAAGCTACAGTGCTTTGTCCTCAATAAATTTACGCGTTACAGGCTGGGCCGGCGAGGACAGATGGAGAACCGCTTGTGTCGGAATGTGGAAAATGCAACATTAGGTCAGCAGGAAAAATGGCTTTTAAGTCATCTCTGATTGGTAAAATATTGACTGGTCAGTGTTGCTTTTTAGTCGCAGTGCATCCTGGGTTGGGGTTTGTTTTGCCTCTGTATGTGTTTTTTCCTCTGTGTGTGTCTGTGTGTGTGGGTGTTTGTTACTTATCGTGCTGTGTTTGGCATGTACTGGGTTTTTTTTTTTTTTGAGCACTTGAGGCCTTTGAGTGTGTGTGTGCGTGCATGCGTGTGTTTGCGTGTTGAGCATGACTGTTTTGGCACTAAACGTGTTGTTACTGGTGCTTGCATGGGAACGATGTGGGCTAACTGGAGGTTCCTTTTCCAGCAGAGGAAACCTGCGTCTTCAAGTGCTCGTTGTCGCGGGAGACGGAGTGCAGCCGCGTGGGGAAGCAGTCCTTCATCATCACTCTAGGCTGCAACAGCGTCCTGCTGCAGTTCTCCTCTCCAGCAGGTACTGTCTGTCTGTCCATCCATCAGTGTGTCTGTCTGTCTCTCTGCCCTGCTGCTGCAGTTCTCCTCTGCAGCAGGTAATGTCTGTCCATCCATCAGTTCGTCTGTCTGTCTCTCTGCCCTGCTTCAGTTCTCTTCTCCAGCAGGCACTGTCCCTCTGTCCATACTAATGATTGTCTGCATGTTTGTCTGTCCTGCTGCTGCAGTTGTCCTCATCTGTCGGTCCTTTCTCTCTCTCTCACTGCCAGACTTGCTGCAGTTCTGTCCTGCACATACTTTGAGCCTTAACACTGCTCATTTCTGTCTTCCTGTACCACTGTCCCTCTGCTGTTGTCTCCTGCAGGTAGCATATCTTTTGCCTTATCTTAACTCAGATGAATTAGGAGTTTTGAGCAGTTTTCACTGCTACAGCTCTGTCCTGTCGTTGCTTTCAGCCCTGTCTCAAATCTGCTCACATCTGGCTGTCTGTGTGTCTGTCTCAGTCTGTCCGTCCTTATTCAGATGTTTCCTGCATGCCAGCAGGTCTCCCTCACCCTGCTTAAAGGCAACCATATATCCTGGTTTTGCTCGAGGAAGAAGCTCACAAAACAGAAACCGAGTCCCCCTGGCTGCTCAGTCAGATGAGATTGCTAGCAAACAAGCCGTACATCTTTGAGCCCTTGGCAAACACTGAGCCGGTGGAGATCGGTGCTGCTGCACCTGCAGCGGAGAGGGACACCTGAATACACACAGTACTTCTAACTACAATGGGATCTAGCTAGCTTGCTACTCTCTTAGAAAATGTAGCTTGCTAACTACCATTTAGAACATTTACTTTTTAATAAATATTTGTCAAATAAATGAGCTGAAATCATAAGCTTTCTTTTGTCTGATGTAGTCTGGTAGCAGATTTAGTTAGCCAAATTTAATGCGTGGCATAAAGGACATATTTGATGTAATTTTTGGAGGAGTATTGGGCAATGAAATCCTATCCAAGCCCAGGACATCATATATCAGCTGAAAATGTAAACAAAAAAAAAATCTGGTGTGGGTCTTTAAATATCTGTCTGTATATTCATGTGTACGTCCTTCCATCCTCCTAACGTTTTGCTCTCCTGCAGGTTTTTGATTATAACTTCAATGTGCTTATTTATTTCTGTCTACTGCTGTCATTTTCCTCTTGTGCAGGTAGCCACCCAGCTGCCTCACTAAATCCCCATTTTATATCCCCCTTTGTACTCCTCTTTTCCTATACTCCCTCTCTTTAGATGTTACCACCTCTTCTTTTATCCTCGTCCCTTTATTAAGATCTGACTACTCTTTTCCCAAGTTCCCTCTCTTAAGAGCTTATTGCCTCCTCTTTCATTGCACTCCCTCCATCCTCTGATCTTTCTTGTCTCTGTACTCCTCTTTTATCCCACTCTCTCTGTGCCTGAATTCATTCCTCTCTCTCATTGGCTGTGTTCAGTTTATCAGTGTTTCCAGGCCCTGTTTTAACGCCTCTCTGTCTCCCCCAGATTTCTCATCCTTCTATAATATCCTGAAGAACTGCCGTGGCCACAATGCAGAGAGATCAGTGTTCAGTGACCGGACAGAGGAGTCCTCCGCTGTGCAGTACTTCCAGGTGACTGCTGCTGACAGGCACATACACGTGCACTTACACACACATGCACAATGGCACGCATACTCATCCATGCACACACATGCACACCTACATGCACATATCCTCACACACACACACACGTACAAACACAAACCTCACATACATGTTTGCTTATGCATATCAGCCAACATATTTGTGCACGCACACACAATCTCTCACATGTACAGATGCATACAATTGTATAATTGCCCACACAAATACACAAAAATGCATTTGCAAACACTGCTGCTGACACTACTGCAGCTGATGCCTGCCCGTAGATGTTCATGCGCACATGCACACACGCACACACACGGTAGGACTGGAGGTCTGAAGGACACGCTCTGGGAGACGCGCTGCCTCACTGACAGGTTCTTACTGACTCACATTGATGAACTGTGAAGTGTAGAGTTACCCTCTGCTTCTGAATGGCATACATACACTGATACCTGTTCATGTTGCTTATGCTAGCCCTATGTCCTCTCTCTCTGTCTCTCTCTCTCTCTCTCTATTTTTTTCTCCCTCTGTCTGTCTGTCTGTCTTTCTCCACAGTTTTATGGCTACCTCTCCCAGCAGCAAAACATGATGCAGGACTATGTTCGGACCGGGACCTATCAAAGAGCCATCCTTCAGAACCACACTGACTTTAAGGACAAGGTGCAGCAATTTATGGATCTGTGTGTGTGTCTGTGTGTGTGTCTGTCTGTCTGTCTGTGTGTGTGGGTGTCTGTGTGTCTGTCTGTCTGTGTGTGGGTGTGTGTGTGTGTGTGTGAGAGAGAGAGAGAGAGAGAGAGAGAGAGAGACACACACAGACATATTATGTCTTTAGTGAATGTATGTAAGTCCATGCATGCATGTCTGTGTCTGTGTATACATATATGTTTAGTGTATTGGATGGTGACTGGGCCTGGATTTGTTTGCACCAGTGCTTAGACATTTTACACCATGATGTTGCTTCCTCGTTATTGGTTCTTTTCCAGGCTGTGTCACTGTGCTCCAAGGGAACCCACTGCCCTAGCCCTTCCCTGCACAACGCACTGTGCTCCATGTCAAGTTATTTGCACTACATACTGTATGAGTGTGTACACCTGTTACTTGGCCAGGTGTTTTGACTCTTACACTCCATAGGACAGTATTAGACTGGGATATCGAGCCAACAGAGAGACAGTGTGAGCGATGGGCTGCGTGAACAGTTCCAGCAGTCAGACGACGGTGAAGGCCATCCATTGGCTCGAGTCAGTCACCAGAACAGCCGTTTGGCTGGTAACCCGAAGCGGTATGGGCTCATGGTGGCTCAGCGCTCTGCTTATCGCGGCTCTGCAGCGATCGCCGGCATCTGCCCTTCAGCCCAGATCCAGCGATGTGCAGCGCGCTGAAATAAGACCCAAATAAACAGCTGTCCCAAAGACAGGAGGTGCTGTGGAGAGCCCCACCTTCCCAACCTGCGTCGTGCCCCACAGAGTTAAAACCCCCCACATACAGATCGCAAAACAGCCCCGTCCAGCTTCCTCTGTGTAAGACGGTCACAAAGCGAGGAACAGCGGAACTCCTGGGTCCCCTCCGCCCTAATCTGTGGATGACTTCCTCCCTCGGCGATCGAATAACGCACACGCTCATTTAATCGGCAGGGTGACATAAGTGCCCCAGGCCTTTTCGGGAATGTGACACCAGTTCTTCGCTGCATCGTTACTGAATGCAGTTTCCTTTGAGTCTCATATTTGAGCTCCTGAGTTAGGGAAGAGGTACAGGCACACTTGTGTCAAATTGGGTGAAGGACTTTTATGTTGTATTGATTGGAGGTGAAGTGGTCCAGAGTAGCAAGCATTTCTTTTCTTGCCTTTTATTTATCACACACTCAGTGTTTTTCTTATAACTTGCTTTCTCTCCTCCTCTTTTTCTCTCTCTGTCTCTCTCTCCATCTCTCCATCTCAGGTGGTGCTGGATGTTGGATGTGGTTCTGGGATTCTGTCCTTCTTTGCAGCTCAGGCAGGAGCCAGGAAGGTGTACGCAGTCGAGGCCAGCACCATGGCACAGCACGCGGAGGTGAGGGCACTCTATTTTCCCTCTGGTCGTGGAGTCACACTCACAGACACACACACACACACACACACACACACACACCTCCCAAATGATGGCTCAATGCAGCACCATGATCACAAAAGTGGGTGGAGCCACAGCTATCTGCCAGTCATTTTTGTTTTCACCAATCAGGAGGTTTTGCTTTCTGCAAGCAGATGTTACTACCCTTATCGTGAGACTGCTACAGTTCAGTAGCCACTCAATACCGATGGCTTCCTAAACACGCCTCTTGTTTCCCAGGTGCTGGTGAACAGTAACGGGCTGACGGACCGGGTGGTGGTGATCCCGGGGAAGGTGGAGGAGGTGTCTCTACCTGAGCAGGTGGACATCATCATCTCAGAGCCAATGGGCTACATGCTCTTCAACGAGCGCATGCTGGAGAGCTACCTGCACGCCAAGAAGTTCCTCAAACCCAACGGTAGGGAGACAAGCCCGTCCTGTGCTCAAGCGCATTCGCGCGCATGCAAATGCATGCAAAAGGACACGCGCGAACGCACGTGAGCACATAGACATACACAAATACACGCAAAGCACAAATGCACAGGGGCCTTTCACCTGCCTCTCCCAGGTTACCTCCTCTCATCAAATCCTGAGAGAGAGTGCAGCTCGTCTGAACGGGTGATCTGAGAGGTGGTCACGGGAAATGGATCTGCCTGCGGTTCCAGGGAAAAGAAAACATGGGGGATAGCCGTTGTTTAGAAAGTGGATGAATAAATAGGGTCCCCGGAGAGACGATGTGAAACGGGGTCAAGGTGTCTGAATATTCGTCCGGCTGTGTGTCAAACCCCAAAAGCTCTCGGTTTTCAGCGTGCATGCACGGCGGTTTCTGCTGTAGTAAACGTTCTGGACCTCTCTCATTCTCGCTCTCTTTCTCACTCTCACATGCTCACACACACACACACACACACACACACACATACCCCTACGCACTCAGACACTGTCATACACCTCATTACCCAGGCCGTACTTCTTAGGCTATCACATTGATAAATGATGTGGTTCTCCTCCTCCCAGGTTGGTTCAGAGCTGCAGACACTTACCTCTCCAGCTCACCCCTGGGACATTTGCTCTTCCTCTACTGTTTCACTGATTCATTGTCTCTCTGTCTTCCTTTCTCTCCCCTTCCTTCCCTTTCTCTCCCCTTCTCTCTCCTTCCCCTTCCCCTCTTGTTTTCCCTCCATATCTCTCTTTCTCTCTCCCCTTCCCTTCCCTCCTCCACAGGTAATCTGTTCCCCACCATCGGGGATGTGCACTTGGCCCCCTTCACAGACGAGCAGCTCTACATGGAGCAGTTCACCAAGGCCAACTTCTGGTGAGAGCCCCCTGGGGTGCGCTGGGAATGCTTTTGCCCTCTCAGACATGGTTGTTTTTTTTGTTTTTTTTGTGTGTTTTGGTAATACATGTTATCACATTCCATTAAGGGTTGAGTGCTGTTGTATTGTGGGACTGACTCATCCATTCTCTCCCTCTCTCTCCCTCTCTCTCTTTCTCCCTCAGGTATCAGCCGTCCTTCCACGGAGTAGACCTCTCTGCGCTGCGTGGAGCTGCTGTGGATGAGTACTTCCGCCAGCCCATCGTGGTGAGGGCCACATGTCTGTCTGTCTGTCTGTCTTTCTGTCTCTGTTTGTCATCACTCCCTCCATTTTGCTTTTGTCCTTTGCCAATATCCTGTCTCCATTCCCCCACTCTGAGTTCACTTCCTCTCTCCCTCTCTCTCTGTCGTTCCCTTTTAGGATACCTTTGACATCCGGATCCTGATGGCCAAGTCTGTGAAATACACCGTTAACTTCCTGGAGGCAAAAGAGGGTGATCTGCACAGGTAGGTCCTTAGGCCCTGCGTGAGCTCTTCTCCTTTACTTTTTCTCTCTCCCTCTCTTTCCCTCTCTCTCTCTCTCTCTCTCTCTCGATTTCAGCCTGTCCATATTTCTCAGACCCCCTGCCGACTCGGTACATGAAGTGTGCTGTTTGTTAGTTTTGCGATATTTAGATTTGGTGGTCGCACTGTGGAGCAGGTAAATCACCCCTGGGCTGTGTGGCCTGTGGTTCCTCTGCATTTAATCTCGGCAAACAGGAGCTTCCCTGAACTGGAACTCAAACTCTGACTTCATAAGGTAGTTTGGGGTGATCACATAATGAATGCTGTTGTCAGAAATGCTGTAGAAGTGCTATTTTTTCCAACACCAAGACTGTGTGGACATTCTCTCTCTAACAGTTCCTGGACTTCATCTCTCTCTTCCTCCCCCACACCTCTCCCTCTCCCCCCTCCGTCTCCCCCCATCTCCCCCTCTCAGGATAGAGATCCCGTTTAAGTTCCATATGATGCATTCAGGACTAGTGCATGGGCTGGCCTTCTGGTTTGATGTGGCTTTCATCGGCTCAGTGTAAGTTTACACTACTGTTTCTCGTGTGTGTGTGTGTGCGTGCGTGCGTCAGGGTGCATACTTGCATGTGTGTGTGTGTATTTGGGGGTGTGCGTATATTCGGGCATGGGTGTCTCACCCCTGCCCTCCCGCCTGCAGGATGACCGTTTGGCTCTCGACGGCCCCCACGGAGCCCCTGACCCACTGGTACCAGGTCCGCTGCCTGCTGCAGTCGCCCCTCTTCACCAAGGCAGGGGACACGCTGTCCGGCACCGCGCTGCTGATCGCCAACAAGAGGTAAGGCCCATGCCTCGGTCTCCATTCCTGTCATCTTTCGCTTAGCAGTCACTCGCCTACCCTAACCTAACCTCCCTCCCCCGTCTCTGCCCCCACAGACAGAGCTATGACATCAGCATCGTGGCCCAGGTGGACCAGACCGGTTCTAAGTCCAGCAACCTCCTGGACCTGAAGAACCCCTTCTTCAGGTGGGTCACTTCTTCATGCAAAGATGCTGCCAGACTGTACCATATTGGGCAAGCAGGGGTGGTGCTCTTGGTCTCCTCTCTTCCTCTCTGTCTGACTGGGCTTGCTGTGTGTTATGTTTTGTTTTTTTTTTTTTTTTTTGTTTGTTTTGTAGGTACACTGGTGCCACCCCAGCTCCTCCCCCGGGCTCACACTACACCTCCCCCTCTGAAAACATGTGGAACACTGGGGGAGCCTACAGCATGAACCAGGGTATGGCTGTGTCAGGTATACGGCACAGAGCAGAGATACCAGCTCTCTAACACACACACACAGTCACACACACTCACGCTCTCTCTCTGTATTTCTCTCTCTCTGAGACACACACACACAGACAGTGACATAGCACTTACTACTGTCATTGACACCAGTGTATGCCTTATCAGCCAGGTTATGCTTCTGTGTCTCTTTATCATACTGATTAATGAACTGGCTCAACGTATACCAAGAGCCCCACCCCCCTTCCCCCTCCCAGCTGGTTCAGAGCTGCAGCTATGTAGCCGTCTGACTCACCCCTGGGACACATGCTCCCCCTCTTCTTTTATGTGTCTGATTCATTGTCTCCCTTCCCATCTCTCTCTCTCTCTCTCTCAGGTATGCCCACAGCGTATGATCTCAGCACAGTCATCGGCAGCGGGTCCACTGTCTCTCACAACAACCTCATCCCCCTCGGTATGCTTGCACAAACGCTACATACAAATGCACTACGCACTCACAAACGCCACACAATGAATTAAACCAGACATTGATTCACGAACACTAAAAAATTTGAACAGCGGACAGACACGACACCTACGTCAAATACGCTGCTGTTTAAATTTAAAGCTACTCCTGTCGATAAATGAGACTTTCCAACAAATGAAATAAGTGGTCTGTAAGGTCTACAGTGTTAAGGTATTTCAAATTAACTTTGTTCACACAGACAGACACACATACTCTCAGGTCCAATTGTTTGGTCCAGCAGACTGTAAGGCAAACCAGTGAGTGTAAGGCAAGTAGCCAGATGGACGCAGTGGCTGTCAGACTGAAACATGATGATGATGATTCTTCATGACAGATACACACTGATGTGCAGAAACCCTGACAAGTACGATGTACAGCCTTACACACACACACACAGCACAAACTGGCTGCCTGCTCGCATACCAAGGGCAATTTTTCTGTGACATAGAGACGGTTAGTGTTTCACTACCAGACCAGCATCAGTAAGGAGCCGAGCCAGTATGAGGTGCCATTTGGTTTTACTGCCCGATCTGCCTGCAAGACCGGTCCAGGTTTTTACTCAGTGAGGAGAGCACTGCTCTGGTCCAGGTTTTTACTCCGTGAGGGAGAGCACTGCTCCTCTCTGACTGCACACCAGCCTGTGTGGTCTGTGTGTATGCAGAGGGGGCATGTTGATGGGGTTTGTCTGTGTGATTGGTGAGTGAGGGAGCGAGCGAATGTAATTAGGTGTACGTCTGTGCGTTCTGGCCTCCCTACATGAGCATGTATTTCAGGAAGTCCATGTGTGTGTGTGAATTAAATGTTGACACGCATCGGGAGCGTGTTTGTTCCGTTCATTTGTGTGTGCACATACGCATTAACATGTATATTTATATGGTGAGAGTGTGTGTAGGGGGAATGTGTATATATAAAGATTGTGTTTTTGATAGTGTGTGTATGGAGAGTGTGTGGGGAATTTGTGAGGTTCTTGCATCACTGTGTCTGATTCTCTCCTGTTGTGTTTTTGTCTGTGTGTGTGTGCGTGTGTGTGTGTACAGTGAACACAGGGATAGTGAATCACACCCACTCCAGAATGGGATCGATCATGAGCACTGGAATTGTCCAGGGTAAGCCTGTGCCCCCCCAACCCCCCCTTCCCCAACCACCACACACTCCCATATACCCCTCCACTTCCTATTTCATGTTATCATCTACAGAGCAAATGCACAGCAGAGCCCTAAGGAACCACAGATATAAATATCTGATGAGACCAGTGACACCTGGTGGCGTCTAGCTGGTATGATCGCTATACAGATTACTTCCTTTCAAAAATAAGTATTTTACATAACTGAGTATTGTGAGTATCTTCAGGGATGTTAAAAAAATCATTTGAAACTGAAAAAGTAGGGCATGCTTGCTTTTCTTTTTAACAGAACTTTGCCCATATTCATAGAGAAGGAGTTCTGATCTAGGATCTGGTTTCCCCTGTCGATATCCTTATCTTAACCATTATGAGATCAGGCCAAACTGATCCTGAGTCAGTTCTCCCAGCTCCTCAGGCTGCTTTATAAACGTGGGCCCAGGATTTGTCTTAGACAAATGTTGGGCCCTAAAAAATGTAGTCATGCAGTCCACACAGCAAAAACAACCGATGTACATGACCTGGTCTGATCTAGGATTAGGATTATGCTGTCCATTTGCCAGTGTCACCTATTACGAGCTAAAAAGCAATACTGACCCTAGATCAGCACCTCAGTTCTGAAATTGTGTAAACGTGGGGCCCTGATGTTTTGCCCTGTTGCCCCCTCCTTCCTACAGGAGCCTCGACCGGCCAGGCTGGCCCGAGTAGCAGCAGTCCGCACTATCCAGTCAACAGCCAGTTCACAATGGGCGGGCCGGCTATCTCCATGGCGTCTCCCATGGCCATCCCTAGCAACACCATGCATTATGGGAGTTAAAGACCTTTGACTCTGCACCTCTCACCTCCCTGTCAACTGACCGCAGCCAGAAGAAAACCAAAACTGACTACGACCCCCCCATCACCACCACCACTTTCCCATTGTGTGTTTTCATCTTTTGTCCTTCACTCTCCCTCTCTGTTTGGCCTTTAGTCTCTCCCTTCTCTTCCTCCTCCTCCTCCACCCCCCCCCAATTCCCTCCATTCTTAGGCCAGCCACACGATGGCAGCACTTGGCTGCTGACAGACACCCGACCGACAGACTGTCGTTTGGAGTAAACACACTTGAGCACCTCCCCTCCCCCACCCCACCCCACCATGTTCTCACAAATACTGCTGTTCTGTGACTGTTCTGTTACCCCACACACACACACACACTCACACTCAAACTCAAAGCTGGACTGGTCACACAAAGGCCCTGGCTACACAGGAAGGACTCTGGGGTTCCTTGCCAAATAGTATCTCCCATCCACCCTCTGTGTCTGGTCCACCGGCCCTTCCTCTCAGCACAGCCGAGGTAGTCACCAGTGGCTCCTTCTCCTACTCCCCTCTGAACTTTAACCCCTGCCCCCTCTGCACCCCCCCCACCTCATGACAAGGAACAGAGAATCGTGGCCTCATCCCAGTGATTAGAATCCAGCGTCCCCATATCCCCCAGACGTCCAACTCGAAGAGACTGAGTGACACTTGTACAGTACCTCTCGTCGATTTAGTGTTTAATTTTGTCATGCCAAGTTTACCGCTAGCTTAGCAAAGGAAAAGACTCCTGTCTAAAAAAAAAAAAAAAAAGAAGGAAAAACTGCACCTCTCAACCTGCCTGTAGAATCCAGACTTTTTATAATGCAGCTCCAACAATCCTCTGCTCCACTGCACCCCTGTCACCCTTTCCCCACTCTGTGTAGCTGTCTTTTTAGAGCACAAATCGGTGCAAACGAGAACTTCCATGCTTCCTCCTTCCTCCCACCCACCCACCCACCCACCCACACTCTTCTCTGCTGGACTTGATTGACAGAGCAGCCAGCCAGTGAGCTCTGGCGACACAGCAGTAGAATGCTGGGCCTCAACCAATGACGGCACACAGGAACTACGGCATGTCTGGATTGGTGAGTTTGGGCTGTTCACCACGGTGAGAGGGAGAAGGAGACGGCAGGCCCCAAGCTCGAACTACATGGTCTGTGGTGGACACTACTCTGGAGTAGATGCAATGCCTGGACCAACCGCTCAGAACCCTTCCCATTCTCCTTCACTCTCTACAACTGTAAGACTGAGACTGAAGTGTCAGACCCCTTTTTTTGGGGAGAGGGGGAAACTGCTGCTGCTCTGTCACCTCGCCCTGCCCCCCTTCACCCCAGAATGTCATTCCCAGCACAGGCAAAATCCTCTTGCCTCAATTGTGGACAGAGACAAACAAGCAAAACTGTACGTTGCTTCCAGTCATAGGTATGAACTCAAGACTTCATTCGATTTGGGTTTAGCAACTTTTAAGAGGAAAAATGAAATGTCTCTGCTAGTTTGTAGACTTGACTAATTTTTTTTTTTGTCTTTATTTTTTTTTCTTTCACAAAAAAGAAACACAAAAACAAGCAAAAAAAGGAGCAAATTAAATGTTGGTGGAGATTTCCCTCTCAGATCTGGCCGTTATTTTCTCTCATGACAGAATGGCGTGACATTCAGATCTCACAGCGAGCAGCCTGTTAAAGCACTTCAGAAAAAGTTTATTTGCAACAAGATGGTTGACTTGTCATCAAAGTCTATGAACTGCCCTGTCATAGCTAGGTCTACACCACAGACGGAACGAGAGCCTTTTAGGTTAACCTCACAGGAGTCACAATGGTGATTCACTATGTTACAACAGGAAGTATTGTTTACGCTACTTGGATAAAACATTGAGCATTGTTCTGTAAATAGCATTTTGGTTTCTCTTGTGACCGGTTACTTCTAAACATCTCGAACTTCCCTGGCAGTCTCCCCACAACATACACGTAAGTCCGCCGAATTCTGGCATTTCCTACACCATGAGACATTGTGAAGCTAGTGCTGGCAGCATGACAGGTTTTGTTAACAAGTGAACCTTCTTGTTGTAAAGAGTCTTTGCTTTAGATCCCACACACTGAGGTACAGGAGCAGCACCGCCACTCCTGCTTTGTCAGAGGTTGTAATGATGTTAATTTCTGCCTTGAGCAGACTGAAGTGGGCTCTCGCAGAGGATTCAAATTCCATTCATAAATTTGTAAATGGTATTAAAGATAGGCCTGCAGGTAAGTGTTAACCAGGGGTGGTGATGTACAGTATATCTTAGTATCATACTCCCTACATGGGTTTTGATGAACGTAGGTTTGTACAGCCTCACTAGGTCAGTGAACAGGCATGAAGGGGGTGGGGGGGGGGATAACTGTAGACCGGCTGATTTCTGGAAAACATTTGGAGGAAAGAGGTTTGTTTACGTAAGAGGGGCTTCTGTTCTTGGGGCTGGAGTGAGGCCAGTGTCAATGGAGGTTGTGTGTGCACGGCCCCAGATGAGGGCGGGGGCCAGCAGTAGCACCGTGGCTCAGTATGTCTCACAGCAGCTCCCTGAGCCTGGCCGCTCCGCAGATTAAGACGGTCCTTGTCCTTTACCAGTTGGCCCCAATTAACCCAGGACGCTAATGTGCACCGCTCACAGCCATTTAAGTCCACTTCTGGTGCTGCTACACCTTGAGGAGGGCCATCCAGCTTGAAGTGGCTACTTGAGTCTGTAATTCAATGAGACTGCCTGAGCAACAAGGGCTATGAAGGCCTGCAAAGACTGCTGCTCCATGACACTTTTCAGATTCAAAGTGGTTTAAATCTGCATTGACAAAAAAATGTAACTTCAGCCTAATGGCAACTGCAGCAGAAATGGTTAATGCATGAACTGGCACATGTGTTAACCACATTTACTACCATAAAAAAAAAAAACAAGGGTGCTTTTAGCTTTTCTTGAAAACATTTGAACGTTAACTTGGTTTAGAAACATTGCAGGACCAGCACATTTTCAGTTGTGTGTTGAGTCTCCTGAATGCTGGATATCATTCCTTTACCAAGCCGCTCACTTGGCATGTAGGAAAGAAAAAGTGTCTGGAAACTGACCTGGACCCATCCGCTAGTTAAAACAAATGTTTTTTCTGTCAGTCGTAAATTTTACAAAACCGATTTGCAGACGCAAAGTAGACATTACATTCTAGGAAAGTTTCTAACTGCCCAATACTAGGAAAGGAGCTGTCTCCTGGGGAATAATGAAAATGTATTTATGTCCTGCCCTCAGTCTGTATTCTACCAGATATTTAGGGGTAGGATAGCTATACGAGTTCCATGTGACTGGCTCAATCGCAGCCGAAAGTGGAGGAGTACAAGCAGGAGTTGACCAAATATAAGCTTTGTGAAATGGATAATACAGCTCTCTCTCACACACACACACACACACACAGTGTAAACAGATAGTATGTTTATTTAAAAAAAAAAAAAAAAAGCTATTTTCATTTCTACTATTTGCATTTCCAGAGGGCCACACTGGACAGTCCTGTTCTAAGGATGTACCGAGTGCTAATATTATAGTCTGAGGCAAGAGTACCAGATCTGGTCCTGCTGAGCCTCAGGATCGGCTAGGATTTGCATTCCCCCTAGAAATTAGTGCTTGTCAAAGGAAAAAAAACCGAGGTAATACATTTTTTTAATTTGAACAAAAAGTGTAACAGCAAAAGTTCATGATGCAGCTCTCTGTAGACCAGAGTTTTGTGACTCCTGGTCCAAGAACTGAATTTGGAACTTGGGGGTGCACTTGCATCGGTCATAAAGCGTGAGGATACAGCATTAAACCGAAACGAGAACGTCCTGTGTGCTTTAGCATGGATCCCGTTTCTTGGTGGGTGCGGAGCCTGGAATGTGGTCTGCTTTCCATGTTAAAACAGTGACCTGGGGATCTGCCTCACTGTTTTGTCCTAATATCCTGTCTGGGGATTCCTGAGAACGTAGTCTTGGAGATGAGACGTTGACTTGTACGCACCAAGCCTACAAAGCAGGATTACAGCCCTGGAGTAAGTCACGTGTGTTCCACACACTGCTGAAAATACTCTTCAAAACATCAAGGCCCTCTAAATTCATGACATTTTTTATGCATTACCTCTTACTGTTCGAAAAGGGTATTACACAATGATCCAATCTGAGAATTGATATCAGTGAAAGCGGGAGTACTGTGGCCATAATAGTTCATCTTTGTCATAAAATGATTTTCTCATAGATATGATGCAGCTGTCCTGTTTGGAAAGTTACTGTGCAAACGATGGGGGCTTTTACTTCTTTAGCTGGTTACATGAACGTCTAAGCCACCACTCCTCATCAATTTAATCTCTTCCTGTAAAGTCAGGCTGCGAGTTTAGCTGGAGAAGGCCTTCTAGGCTGAACAGTGGACTGGGCTATGGCACACTATGCACTAGTGATGGTTCATCAATCATGTTTATGAAAACCCAACCAATGTGCATTAGACTTTCATCACAGCGAACTGGGAGGGGAGGGAAAAAAAGCCATGAATGTCTCATCGAGTAACCTTATTTTTAGGTTTAATGAACATTTTAAATTTATATGTAACTATGACAACAAGGCACCATCTGTTGTTACAACATTGGTCACAAAGTAACTTTACCACACCTAACCTTCCATACATCATTAATGAATACGAATATGTATTCTACCCCACCCCCACCCCCCCGTAGTAATTCTAATGGGAATAAAGTCCATTTCACTGATACAAGCATTTTCTGTGAAAAAAGGGGTCATGTGCAAAGTGATGGCATTCCTCCTGTCCTCTCCCCATCAGTCTAAGTCAGAGGCTCCAGGCTGTGCTGTTCAGTGTGGCCAGGCTGTTAGAGGAGGGTGGGGCCTGTGAGAGCACCGTGTTCTGTGCAGCTGACTGGAAGAAATATATCTAAGAGACAGATCATGAGTACAAACATAACTCCAGAATGAGAGCCATTTTGTTTTTAAAAAATCCCTCCACCACCTGTAGCATCCTCATGAAATGATTTGACATGTGCTGTGATGCTTGATATTGTATACATTACAGATGTGACCCAGCTTTCCAGTTCAGAAATTTAGTGAGCAAAAGAGGGGCCTTCGTTTTTTCAGCTAGTTCCAAACTACTCAGAACTCCCACATCACCACTCTCTGCTTCCATTTTTGGGAGTTTTCTGTTTAGAATGATCAGGAAGTAAGTTTGGCAGTTTAAGCTTGGCCTTAAATGCCCAACCAGTAGTGTACCAGTCACTCTGAGGACTGGGCAGATGGTGCAGTCAGACTGCAGGTATCTGAATGACCAGAGGTGGCACTGTTGAGCCATAAGGCAGGGATCACTCTGCCAACTGAAACCCATCAAAATGGACAATGCCATGACCAATCACCACATCCCCAACACAGTCAGCATGCCTGGAACAGGCCAAATTCTCGGTGGTTGCCTCGCTGTCCCCTGCTGTGCTAGCCGCTCAAAAGCCCTTTCCCTGACATTTATTGTTATGATCCAGAGTCTTCACTGTTTCAAGTTACACACAGGGACCCACCTTGCATCCAATGGCAAGTAAAACATGCAGCAGGACGATAACCAACACTGTGGGTATGGCAACCACCCTCCGGTCATCACAGACACTGGGCCAGAAAGTGCAAGCCAACACTGAGCTGGAGATCGCTATGGCAACTAGAACTGACACCAAGTGAAGCCATTTGAAAGGGGTGATCCATAGCACCTGAGGAAAAGGAAGGAGGTGGTGGTGAGGTCAATCAAGATATTACACTTTGATTAGAGGATGCGTGTCAACTGCAGGCAGGGCAGAAAATGAGGTTTCATGACTACAAAAATAGGGCACAGCTAATGCATTCTATCAGTAGGGTTGTGCTTTGGTATCTGTAACCACAGACCATAAACACACACTTAAAGTCATAGCTAGGACCAAAATGTCACAGTTTACATGACGACCATGACCACAGCTTAAGGTATCAGGAACCGACGTGATCCGAACCAATCATTATGTTTTTCAGTGGGACGCAAATACTTTTGATTGGTTCAAACAAGCCTGTGATGGACAGACTGACTTTAGTTCTGCCCAACGTGGGGGATCATGAACCCTCATCCTCCCTCGACCCTGCAGTGAGTGCCAGACTGTCGCGGCGTGTGACACACGCACCGAGGTGGGAATGTAGATGAAGAGAGAGTAACCGTACACACACACAGTCTCCAGGTATGAGTAGCCTCCGGTCTGCCTCTCCACCCCCTGCCTCCATTTGAGGAACCCCCACACACAGAGTGGTACCAGGCACACATACAGGAACACTGCCACAACTGCTACAGACACTGCCAGAGGGAGACAGGGAGAGGGAGTCTCACACCATTTGTATCACAGCACCCTATTTTTTATTAGAAAAGTATATTTTAACTTTGTTACATTTTTATGTATTCCATTTTATTATTCGCTTTCCTTTTTGTCCTAGTTTCACTTTGTTTTTGTGGGTTGAAAATTATGAAAAGCCCTTCATAAAGTTTAGTCATTATTACTCTGCTCAAGAAATTGTCAGCGACAATCTGCCATTGCGTGTGTATGAATGTGTGTGTGTAACTTACAGAAGCACTTACAAAGACTACCAGTGGTGTCGACCCACACACAGTCAAAAGGATAGCTGCTCCACAAGTGAATGGATAAACACGTATGGCTATGGGTAGAATAATAACAGCAGTTTCTTGCCTTCAATGATTTACAAAAGCAGCGCCCTCTGTCTCACCCTTGTGGAACTGCAGCCTGTAGTGATTATTGTGGTTGCCCTTCAGATCCAGGAGGGTAGAGAGGTTTCCATTGATAGCCAATGAGAATACCAGCGTGGTACAGATCCAGAGGGGTCCTAAATGAGGGAGGAGAGAGAATGAGGGGCGACCACAGTAGAATCACCAGGTAACGCACAGCCATGTAGCTGTCGCATTCTACATGAAACACCTTATTTCTAAGACCTAAGCTATACCTGACAGGAAACCTAAATCAAAAACAAACAAAAAAAAAACCTACAAACATTGTGGCCCTCCAGGACTGAAATTAAGCCTACAATACAATAATGTGTTACAATACTCCTGGAGAATCAGGTTTAAACAGCGTCTTGTTTAATGAATGGACATCGCTTTTGGAACCAATGTCATTCTCACTTTTAGCCATTATGGTTATGTTTCTGGCATAGTGAGAGAGCACAATTTCACATATTCTATATTATAACAATATGCAATACCCTGCCAATAATAAAGCAGATCTGATATCTTCCAGAATGACAAGTCTGAGCTAGACTCATTTTAGTGCAACCATAAAAACATTTTCATTACCATAGAGATCAGGGTTGTTATGGAGACAGTGTCTGATAAAGTTTCGTCCTGGCAAAGGCATCAGTGACCCTCGAATACGGTCCAGCACCTACTAACATGACAGGCATTAAACTGGGAAATTCATGTGTGCTTTCATCGATGTGCGAGACCGTGCATCTGTATGCGTGTATCTGACCTGCATCGTATCCACGTTGAAGAGAGACTGATAATACTCAAACGTCCAAAGGCTAGCCAGTTGATCCTCACCGCCCAGGACCTGCAAGTGCAGCATACCACAAAACGCAATAGATGTAACACAAACGCTGATCTTTCTGAAGGCTCCACGGACACTCATCGGCCACCTCTGTCTTAGCCCATATAGGGTTCCTATTGACCTGCTGGGTGCCTGATAGAGCAAGAGTCCCTAACCAAGGTCTTAGAGCCTTTTTTGAGGACCAAACTGATAAATACTCTGGCATGAAAACAAAAAAGGAGCAAGCCCTGTGGCTCTCCAGGGCCAAGGTTGTGGCCCACTGTAGAGAAGCTTAGAGGAGCTTCCACTCAGAGCCAAGCAGTTCATACAAACCACCACTCGTCAATGACTGGCTTGTGGCGGCCAAGCGTTCATAGCGACGTCGCTTTTTGATCCTTCGATCTCGGCTCTTCCTATTATTGTGAAGCAAAATTCACCAAGCGTTGGATTGTTCACCCACTAATTGGTAACCTGAGCTGGGCTTAGACCATCATGAGACAGGCTAGTTTTATCCTACTGATGATGTGTTGCCGCAATAGTAATCCACCAGCCTCTTTCACAATACAAATCATTTTCTGTGACATTTCTTGACAATATGAAAGTGAAGGCCAAAAGCTCTTTCCAGCTTGAGATGTGCTTTTTATTAATAACTAAGTTCACATGCTCAATATTCATTTCACACACTTCAATGAACTTTTAAATGTTCATCAGGAGTGGATTCCACAAGCAATAAGCTGAACAACAGACTTCCTGATTCACCATCACATTTGCAATAATCAGGCAAAACTTTTCCCAGTCCTGTATAATGAATTATTTTTTTATAAAAATTGCATTCGTTTTGAAAATATTTGGCTTTTGCATGAGCCCAGTCTCTGGGCAGCAGTGAGAGCAATTTCAAACTTCAAACAGGCTTCATTAAGACAAGTGTACATCACTAATCAATTAGAGTCATGCAGAGTTCACACCAGACTGAAACAGAAACTTAATTATTCACCTTAAACTTCTTCAAACTATACCTTAATTATGTTGGAAACTCACTTGTTGATATGCATGAGGTTTACAGACTGGTAGCAACACTTTTTTCCTTGTAAGTATAACACTGAAGGTCAGACAACACTGACAGGAAGTAATGCAAAAAAAAAAAAGGAAATTAGTCATAAATGCTGTGCGACCTTTGGTTTCTCCTCCTGGCCACCCTCATCCTCTGATAGGCTCAGTGAGGGAACCTGGTCATCCTGGGACAGGGCTGTATCAGGAGCATAGATGCTGAGAAGGGGGGCATCGAGAGCTATGGTCTCAAGGTCTGAATCCTGAATATCTGCAGAAGATATCGTGGGAGAGAATCAAAGGGTTTCTAAGGAGGACAGAAAAGTGAAGATGGCAGGGGAGAGTAGAAAAGTGAACGAGTGCAAGAGAATGGATAAAAACCCTCAGCTGTATCCGAAACAGACCATAGTGGGGTACATTTTCAAATTTGTGCCCATCCTAAACAATGTACTCACCCTGTGACTTGTCTTCATGAGTCGCCATCGCTCGTGAAAACTGGACCTGTGAGGTAACAAAGACAGGAGTTAGTGAACGGTGATTTACTGTCTAAATTCATCACAATGCTGTATCAAACGCTACCAAGACTTGGCTTTTGAGACTGACAGCTAAGTACACATTGTAGCAATCATATCAATTGCATATTGGTATGTGTAGAACCGGAAAGCCAAGCGGCTTTACGAACACTTTAAGTATCCCTTATCAGTTCATAAAAGGAAAGAAGTACGTCTTAACCTTTGAAGTGAAACGATAAGACATAATTTGAAAGCAGTCTGAAATCTCTACCAACCCCCGCAGTGTTGCGTTTTCATCCTGAAACTCGTTTGTCTCACCTTTTCCTGTGCAATTTGTTTCTGACCTCACTGCTAACCTTCGTCCTATGTCCGCAACGAGAAACAGGTGTACAAACACTTCTCTGTCTTCGGCGCGCAGGAATACACGGAGAATGCAAGTGCCGTGACATGAATAACGGGAACTGCAACAGCCCTGCTTGAGTCCATATCGGAGATTCTGTGTGTATTGTTACTCACAACGCACCTGTGTTACTTTGAAGCAAAAAACTTGCTCGCTTTTTAATATCACGTGATGTGTGAAAAAGTATCATTGGCTGTTGTGAAAAATCTTTGCAGAAGTAGTGTGTCAAACTTAAAATACTCAACCAATGATATTTTCAGCATTCATTTCATTGTGTTTGTAAACCAGAAATTGTTTTCTACATTTGTGGCGTCTTGTTAGTCAATTGCAAATATCATCGGATCATTGTCATAATTGGTGAACAGAGTCGTTAGCTCTATTCATATCTGCGTATTTTAGATAGCCTATATCTAAATCCGTTCATTTTATTTAACTTTATTTAATGTTATTATGTTATTGAAAGTTCACAGCTCTCAAACAGAATGCCGTATTTCAGTCTTTTCCCCTTCTATCAGTGCATCATTGTCATTGGTCTGACTGTATTTGGTGACGAACTGTACAACCATCTCATCTGAGATGCTTGTACGGGTGCGATCGAGAGAAAGTCGCTGCAGGCGAGATGAGAGGAACTGCTCATAATTCGACGCAGAACTGTCAGGTTGCCGACGTCACCATCTGAATGTGCACCACCCTCATGAGCAACGTGAGCGGTCAGCAGAAAATCTACTTCCTCCATGGGATGAGGGAGATAGCGGTACAATTCCTCTTTCCAAAGTGTGTACAATATGGCAATAATACAATCAACGACAATCTGCCGTTAAGCATCGTATTATTTAATCGTGAATGCATGCATGCTTTATGACAGAATAATAATAAAGTAGTATTAATTTAAAAAATCATTAATAGGATAAACATGCATTTCAGATCTGAAGGACTGAAAGTGTTTTGCAATGTGTGTGTGTGTGTGTGTGTGTGTGTGTGTGTGTGTGTGTGTGTCTGTGTGCGTGTGTGTGTGTGTGTGGCAGACTGCAGAGTTCAGGTCTTCTCTAAGGAGGATGGGCAGATCACAGTGTCAGTCTCCTTCAGCGGTGTGGTGCCACAGCAGTGATTGAGTGGGTGCCAACAGCCCTAATGACACCTCCAGAGATACTTCATAGATCCACATATTTGACGCCTCCTTCAAGACCTGTCCTCTGGAAACAGCTAGTCAGCTCGGGCCTTGTGTCACCCTGGATGTGGTGCTTAAAGCAGACAGCCAGGTGCAGAAGACCCTGGATTAGTCACGAGGTGAGTGTAAATAGACATTGTGTTAGTTTGGGAGGAGGCTGGCCAAATATGCCTACTACTCTTTGATTCCATTGCCCCTGGCCAGGCCAGGACAGCTGCTGCACTGCCAAAAAAGCAACGCATCACCATTGTTGTCATTCAGGTCTGAAATTAAGATGGGGAGATCATATTAAAGGTCTTATATACAAAATATCATATATACAAAATGAAGAAGGATGTTCCAACAATGAGAAAGCCTGATGAATGCATTTAGGTGCTCCAGACTGGTGGAAAAAAAAGAATAAAAGTGGCATTAAAAATGGTTCTATGGCCAGGTGTGGAGGAAGAAAAGAGAAAATGAAAGAGACAAGGTGGAGGGAGACTGAGGTGACAGAAGGGAGATGGAATTGGAACAGCAGGTCAGAGGCCAGGTGACTTTAATTACCGCATGGGCCAGGTGTGTTTAAATTCAAAATGGTTTTAAACAAATGTCTTATCAGATATGAGAAATCAGGTTTTTCCTCAAACATTAACTTATGTCTGCCTTACTGATTAAGATAAGGGTATGGCAATTCTCATTTAGTACTTCACATTCTCAGTGCAGTGCAAAATACCAATCACAAGGTGACTGACATGACAGTCATTATAATACAATCTCTATGCAGAAAATGTTAATGGCTAAATATATGTAGGTCTCTGTATGTTATTGTATGACCCCAGGACACCCCCAAACTTAAAAATGAAGCACACAAAGAACAATTTGAGAGCATATTTCTATCTGCAATCTTGCTGAAACTTTTGTCAAAAATTTATTTTTAACATATGGCCCATAAATTTTTGATCATATGATAGAAAACTCTTCCAAGAAACTACAATTCCTATCATCCCCTTTGAATGATTTTTTTTGGTGCATCTAGTTTTTCCCAACTGGGCAGCTGTGTGTTCAGCCCCAGTGAAAACCATGCTTTTAGCTGACATAATATTTAAGTGAAGCTGAGCAGCCAGAAGCAAACTCTCAGTCACTCCCTCAGAACACAGCAGGTGTTTCCCATTAAAATTCAAAAGGCTCCTCTCATTGAATTGTGATTGGTGTGGAAACCAAAGGGTAAGTGGGTAAACAGGCAATATCCCAGCCTGCAGTCAGAGGCAAGCTGTGCATACTTATCTTGGTTAAGCTTGAGCATGTCACCAGGTGAGTATGAAGCTGGCTGAACAAGGCTGGCCTGAGATGTGACTGGTGAATGGAGAGCGGGGGGTGTCAAAAACAAGATGGACCGAGCTACTATTGCCTATAAGTGGCACGCTGTAAATGTAGAATGTAGAATGCAGTCTTTTGATTGGTTCAAGCAAGCCGGTGATTACTCATGGGACTCATGAAACATCATCCTTCATCTATAGATATGGGCTGCTGAGGAAATCTATCCCATGTGTTTCCATTTTTGCAAATTGCTTTATTTGTGAAGAGATTGGAAACAGTTAAAACACTTTTCCCCCCTTCAGCTAAATGGTAAAATTGGTTAAAATCACCCCATTGATAATGAAGCAATTAAAATGAAATGGTTTCACCTGGGTTTGGTGCGTCCACTCACTAATTGCCAGAAATAACTTTCTAGTCTTCATGGTACTGTCCTCTGTAATTGTGTTCTGCTATCCCCTGAAAATATCACACAAGAAATTCAATATATCTCAGGTAACAGCACCTGTCTTTTCCACAGTTGGTTTGTTGAATATGTACACTTCAGTTGATATTTTTGTTGTTCTCCATTGTGTTAACTTGTGTACTGTTGTCTAGCATGGATATGGTATGTATCCTAGTTTTGTAGGTATATAAAATGAACTTGCACCTGTTGTTTGAATGGAAGTGGGAGTGGCACAAAGCAATGGCTGTCTCCTCTGCCACCCGAAACCTGTAAAAAGCCTGAAATGAGTACGCCTGTCTTCCAGCCTGAGCTGAGATGGCACACGTGCAGAGACCGAGACCACGACAGAGACAGCCCCTGACCAAGAGCAGGTTTCAAGCCTGTCCAGGTAACGTGCCCACGCTCATGTCTAAGGCCCTCTGGACTAATTCATTCGTCCTTTTAGCAACAGATCACATCCTGTAGTTTGAAAATGGAGTTTCACAATGATGAAACTCTCCATTTTGTTAAAAGTAGGAGTTGTTGGAAAGCAAAGGTGCAATGAAGGCCATTTGTATGCTGGGTTTTATTGAAGTCTCCTCTCGGTTTTTATCATTGGTTTCATTATTAGTAAAATTAGTGTTTTGCATATAAAATGTTTTTCTAGCGTAAAGACCTCACCCCACACTGAGCCTGTCATCAGTTTTTCTACATTCTCTCATGGATTTACTGCAAGGCTCCCATTAGAATGCAGACTGCATCTCTCACCTAAACTTGAGCACACACACAATACTTCTGAACTAGTCCATCTATTTCAGAGTTATCCATACTTAAGAAGGGCCAGTGTGGATGCAGGTAGGACAGGGTCAGTCAAAACTGATGAGCTCCCACAATGCAATGGAGTCAAACTCAAAATGTCATGGCTAAAAATGTACACGGGATTTCTTTTCAATCAGTTCCTTCTGCCTCAATTGGATGCATGTGTGTTTAAAGCGCAGAACATAAGCAACAGCTGTTGTTTAGATAATGCAAATAATTCTACTCAATACAGATCATTTCATCTGTGTACATACCAAAATGACTAAACTGGCAAATAATGGAACTAATTATCTAATCAAGAGTGGATTTTGGAGTATGAAACCCAGCATGCAAACACCCCTCCATCACACTTGGGTTTAAGATGACTGCCATTATGTGAGTAGCGACCTTCTGCAATCAATCACTTTCTGCTGTTAATGAATCATATGCCCCAGTCTTCCTTAGCAAAACGCTATAATTGATTCAGTCCAATGCTGCTTTGATAGCACATGATGATGGCTCCACCAATTTCAGGGTTCATGAAAACTTACTCACCCATCATAATGTGTAGAGTTTATTTTATTTAACTAGCGTACCAATACACCAAATGAGTCAACTAATCGTGGTCTTTAATCAGGACCCGGAGTGGGATTAAATCAATGGAAAGGGACATTTCACTTTTGTAACACTTAAATCCTGTAGTTTTTTTTTTTTTTTTTTTTTTTTTAAACCTCTGTGTGTCTTCATGAACAAGGTTGAATCGCTTTCTGTTAACCCTACCTTCTGAACAGTTTGCATTTACTTCTGAGCCTAATAGAAACTAAGTGTTGACTGAATCCTAACTGTAGAAGTTGAATTGATTGTGTTGGAACTGCTTTAGAACAAAAGGTTACACTGACACTGGCCTTTCTTTGATACAATTTGAGACCCCTAATGTAACTTTTGTTTTTTTTTTTTTTTGTTTTTTTTTTTAATTGAATTGAGTAAAAAGCAAATGTCTCCATCTTTTGACACCTGTCTTGTTTTGGGGACCTAAAAAATATGGTGGATGTTTGTCTGCCAAAGGCAAATTATTCCCTTCAAAGTGTTCAATATGAGGGTTTTAAGCTCATTTCTGGAAAGGCCACAGTGTGTGTTGGTTTTTGTTGTGTCCAGTCAGCCACCATATAAGGCCTTGGAAACAAGGTTTGTGGACTCTTCAGCAAATGTGCCACTTACATTAATCGGTTCTGAAATGCACCGGCAGTCCCTCCAGCGCTACAGTCTGACTGCAGTGGGCTGACGGAATGCAGGAACACAGAAGTTCCATGTGCCGCCACGCCTTATTGAACGATATCGTCTCTCTCCCTCCGTCCCCAAACGCAGAGCTCCAGCGTACCTTCACCGTGTCTCCACAGCCCAGCGCCAGTGAGGAGCGCTGCAGCACCCCCAGCTGGACAGGAAGGAAAGAGCGGAGGAGGGGGAGTAATCTGAGGGTACTGTGTGCCAGTGGGCCATGAGGACACTGTGTCTACTGTTCATCGCAAGCAAGGAATTCCTTTTTTTTCATCTCTCCTCTTAAATGACATGGAAAAGAATCCCAAGACTGCAGAGATGGAGGGGAGGCACTGAAAAGAGGGGCTGACAATATCCTTTTATGGTTTTATCTCCATGCTGTTTTTTTCAAGACTGTAGGCATAAGGGAATTGAGTTTTGAGGTTTTCAAGACTTTTCTTCCACTTGGAAGAGTAACCCCATTGTAGGTTTATAGATTTACAGTTTTCTCATACAGCCATCTTTGTCACTTGTGGAATTGTATATTTTGTCACTTATGCCAAGATCAAACAGTAGTATTGAGGACAAGATAACTTGTTGTAAAGAAGTTTTACCCCATTGTAGAAAAGATCATCTGTTCTTTTGGGTCACCATACTGCACTTTAATATAAACAGGTCAGTGTGTGTCATGAATTCAGTCTAATGTATTTATACATTACCCTGATGCCTTGTGTCGCTTCACAGGACCAGCTGACCGAGAGTGAGAGGCATATTGGTAGACTACAGGATACCCTGAGGCATGAGCGGGAGAAGGTGTGTGTGTGTGTGTGTGTGTGTGTGTGTGTGTGTGTGTGTGTGTGTGTGTGTGTGTGTGTGTGTGTGTGTGTGTGTGTGTGTGTGTGTGTGTGTGTGTGTGTGTGTGTGTGTGTGTGTGGGAATAGAATCTGGTGGACAGAGGGGACTAATGAGTTGACTGTGGGGTGGAGGGGGTGGGTGAAGGATGGATAGAGGATCAGTTGTGAGGCAAGGGAGAGAGAAACCCATGTCCTGATGTGAGCTGTCCCCCTCCCTCCAGAGCATGCGTCTGCAGTCTCGTTGCAACCAGCAGGCCGTGGAGCTGAGGCGCAGGGAGCAGCAGAATGCCCGGCTGAAGGAGCGCCTAGGGCAGCTGGCCGACGGGCTCCGGGGCAGGAGACCATGTGAGGGACCGCTCTGTCCAGCAGGGGGAGACACTGTGCCAAAGTCTATCACTGAAAACCAGGCAGAACACTTTGGCCTGGCTGTGTCATTGGGGGAGGAAATTTTATGAGACAATCAGTTTTGGAGAGGAGAGACCATAAAGCTCAATGTTTAGGGAGCAGGGCTTGAAACCAAGAGTATGCAAGTTCAGTTCCCAAGCAGGGAATAGCTGTTGTACTCTTGAGCAAGGAGCTTTGTCTGGTTGCTTCAGAAAAACCATGCTGTTGTAAATTTGGTTAAAATAATCTGTGGTATAACACCTTGCCTTAATACTGGTGTCTGTCAGTAATACCTACTGAGCAGATTTAATACTGTATATTGTGTATATTTAGGGACCTAAAATGCCTTTCGGTCCTTGTATTATAGTCATAAGATGGGGAATTTTTTTCTCTCTCTCTTCTGCTGACTTTTAAGAATCACAGTGATGTGGACTGATTTAGGGCAGTCTTATCTGAGAGGAGCAGGCATGGGTGTGGGTATCTGTTCTAGGGCAGATCTGAAACACCTTATACTGAAACATAGACTGGGTGGTGAAAGAACCAGTGGGCGGCACCATGTACACATCTGCACCACCCTGAAACCGATAGAGTTGCAGAGATGAGTGTGGCTTGTGAAAATGGTTTGACATGTCAAAATTGGGAGGGAGGGGGGAGAGTGGAGAATCCTGATGTACGGGACCACGCTGTATGATATTTCAGCAGAATCACTGATGTACAGACTGATATGCAAACATTGTTAAATAACTGTCTCAGTATAAGAACAATCATGCCAACCTCATTCTCTGTACCTCCTCTTGAAATCTTAAACAGATTCCCCCCCCCCCCATGCAGTTAATCCACCCCCATTTGTACGTTCTGCTTGGCCTCTAACCACCCCTCTGCCCATTGCAGCAATTGATGTGTTGAACACCCTACCCAAAGCACCTGGGAATGGCACCCCTTCCACAACAAGAACACATGGAAGGTACAATATTATGGGGGCGGGGGAATGATTTTCAATGTGTTGATGATTATCCACCAACAGCTTTTTAAATGCATAATATGCCATTTGCTGGCCCGAGCATTATGGACTGTTACGCATGATGAATTTGTACACTTTTTTGTATTTGGAGTAAAGGACTGGTGGAAAAATAAGTTGCATCTGAATGTTTCACTGTGAGATCCTTTAGCTTGTGTGTGGGTGTCTGTTTGCTACTGGCATTGAGGCCAACCCGTTCATATAACCACTTGATATTTGAATTTGTTGTTGATCCTTGTACTCATTCATACACAGCCCATGCAGATGTTATAAATACCAGAGGATCGGTTTAGCACCTGGTCTTTACTCTTGGATCTCAAAGTCCCACCCTGGTGAGCTGCAGCATGTGCAAGTGTTTGGACGACTTAGGGCTTAAGTGCTTCATTTAAGCCATTTCATGGGTAAATGGTCCAAATACCTTATTTCTAAGGTTTACATTGGCTGCTGCTCGTATACCCTCCAGGATGGGAGGTTGAAATGGTTGTGTAACCCAGTGGTCCTCACTCCAGGGTCCAAAGGAATGCAGGGTATGCTGGCTTTTTAAGTTTCTCATTATTTAATTTACCAATTAAAACAAGTGATTTTAGTTGCCTCACTTCACCTGGTTTCTTGGCTCTGGAACTTGCTGTGTTTCAGAAAGAGGGAGGGGGTGGGGATGTGAACTAGCATGCACTGCAACCTTCCAGGACCCGCAGCAAGGAACACCGTCTTCATGGATTCCCAGTTTTGATCAGGCATGTGAGCTGTAACATGCTCTCTGGCTCCCCCTGCAGAATGGAGGAGGAGGTGCTGAAGGTGATGCTGGAGAGAAGGGAGGCTGAGCTCTGGGAGGCAGCACAGTTAAGGCAGTGTCTCACCACTCTGCTCTGCTCCCTACGGGCTGACATGGAGCGGGTGAGGAGGGCATCTAATCACACGGGCATAACGACGATAGCTATACATCGTGCTATATAGCATCTGTGACCGGGAACTACACCTGGGTAAAATATTTAATGTTTTTAACCTGGGGATTTTGAGCTCCAGTCCTGGATGGTTTCAGTGCCTATTGAATTTTCTATGTTTTTCATCATTGAAGTGCTTAATTCAAGTCATTTTTTGGCTGCCTAATCCTAAATATAATTAAAGGAAACCACAACCTGCAGACACTGGCTACATTCAGTCAGTCTGCTTGAAGTAACGCGCATGATTTTAATTTGTTTTCACCCCCATATCTAGTTTGTTCTGATCTCATGGTTAAAGCGGCAAACTTTTTTCCACATCCGATTTGAACCACATTCAGAGGTGGTGTAAATTTGATACAAATCTGATTCTTGCCCATGCAATTTTGTATGACTGATCAAATTGGGTTTTTGCCTTCAAGTGGTATTTCGTCATTCCCCATGCAACACAGTGTTTCATTATCACCCCATGCTGAAAATGGTGTCCAGCTTCGCAAATTCAGCAACGGGTCACAAGCCATTAGCTTGTCTGAGCACACAAATCTGATCTGGACATTTGTGAAGTATTGTGTGAATGGCCTTCCAGCAAGAATACATCCACATATGAGCACCAAGGACTGCTCTTCTTTCATTGACACTGGCAAAATCTTGAGTAAGTTCAAACTTCAGCTGTTTGTCCCAGGTCTTTTATACTTGGTTATTTAATCCCTCAATATTTGTTTTGGACAATATTTTTTTTTTTTGGATTAAATGGAACAAAACAAAAAAATTATGCTTAAATGTCCTTAATTTGTGAGTCCATCTTGCATATCTGGTTTTTGCGGAGTAGAGAATGTAAATGATCAGTAAAAACTAGTTAATGAACAATTGGTACTATAAATGTCAGTTACCCACCTATGTTTGTTTCAGACTCTACAAGACTGTATAGTGGCTGGGGGTCAAGGGCCAGACTGCAAGCAGCTCATCCAATCAGAGGCAGCGCTGGGTGATCATGTGACTGGGGGGGTTGTGCAAGGGTGGAACAAAGTGCAAAAGCGGCTTGGGGAGTTCATCTCTGAAGGTAAGGGCCTGCCTCCTTATAGGCCTCCTATTGAGAAAGCCAACTGGAACTGGCCATTATGAGGCCCTGTTTGCCGTGTGTGTGTGTGTGTGTGTGTGTGTGTGTGTGTGTGTGTGTGTGTGTGTGTGTGTGTGTGTGTGTGTGTGTGTGTGTGTGTGTGTGTGTGTGTGTGCATGCGCATGCGTGTTTGCCTGCCTGTAGGCTTCTCCTCCGTCACCGTGGGAACAGACCAGGAGAAGCTGCTGGCTCAGCTCGAGACGGATCTGGAGGAAAGCAGGCAGCTGATCAGGCTGCAGCAGAAGCTTCTGCAGGTGCTGTTACCGTCCAACCTGTTAAAGGCCAGCCTGACTCATCCTCACAGTTTTCAGCTGTGTATCGCATCCTGTGAGACAAGACATATGTTGCAGAGTTATACAAACTCAGAAGCTGACGTGTCATTGAAAGAGTATGTTTTTGGCCATAAAAGTCCATTTTAACAGTATAATTTCCTACATGGCTTGAGGTAAATTCTTGCGTACATTACACCTATCCTGTTTGTGAAGTTACTGAGCAAATGAGGGTGCATCACTCTCCAACTAGTTCTGTGAATTCCTTTGTCACCACTGCTTGGTGAGAGTGTTCAAGTAAAATCAGGACATTAGGCTGGCTGGAGTGGGTCCTGAATGCAGTTATGCTGCATATCAGTTGTCATATTGGTTTATGTGAGCATAGTCCTATTATATGGCGATCAGTGTCATGAGCTCAGTACCTAGGGTGGCCCACAGCTGTCTCTCACTCCCTCTCTGCTGGTCCCTTAGGACAGTGTTGGTGCCCCTCTCCCAGCCCCACTCGCCGATTCCTACCATTTGGAGGAGTGGGAGAGGCTGCAGGCCAAATGGGTGGAGTTTGAGAGCCAGAGGCGGAGCTTCCAGAGGGAGAGGCAAGCTTTCACAGACGCTGCTATCAGACTGGGCCATGAGGTGGGGCTGGGGGGGGTGGCTCTGCTCTTCATGGAGTAAGGGTGTCTGTGTCTGTGTGTGTGTCCCTGGTGTATGGTGTTCTGTCGCAACATTTTACATGATACTGTAAGCTTTCTGCATTTTCCTAACAAGTGGCTGTATATTAGTGACTGGCGTATGTTTGTGCAAACCCCAGCAAATCGTTGCGTGTGTGTGTGTGTGTGTGTGTGTGTGTGTGTGTGTGTGTGTGTGTGTGTGTGTGTGTGTGTGTGTGTGTGTGTGTGTGTGTGTGTGTGTGTGTCTGTGTCTGCATCTGCAGCGGCGTCAGTTTGAGCAGCAGAGGGCCTCCCTCCTGAGACAGCAGTTCCTGTGCCACTCCCCTTTTCTGCCCCCAGCGCACAGCAGGAGAGAGAGCTGCTCCCTGAGTGAGTGTCCCTCATGCACACAGTGGGTCACTGCAGCCAGGACGCAGTCAGCCAACCTGCGTGCGTGTCTGTAATATGTGCATGTGCTTGTTTGCGCACCTATTTGTCTGCATGGGCCACTTCTGTGTGTGTGTGTGTGTGTGTGTGTGTGTGTGTGAGCATGATTATGCAGAAATGGTTTCAATAAGTGGTGCTACTATCCCAGGGTCTATTCAAAAGCACATTGTGGTAAATGTTTGTGAAATGGAACATACAAATAAAGGTGATTTAAAAATGAATCATATTTTCTCAGCCTAAGCTGAGCCCTGTTTGAGGTGGACTCCTTCACCAGCGCATACATCACATACATTTAGATAAGGGTCTTGCTGTTGTAAGCTCTCCATTTTGAATATTTTAGCGCAGTTGGAACCATAGTTGAATGAGCGCTTTGAGCCTTTCTGAAGAGGTTTTAGCGTAACTTTCCCTAATCTCATTGCCTTTGAATGCCCTCTCTGGTGTTATTGCACCGCTTAATTTTGTTTTTGAAGAGAAATCCTCCCGCCCAGCTTTAAATGAATCTCTGCCTCGCCATCTTATCTGTGATGTCAGTTATTGATCCTGCAGCGCATTAAGACTCTGAAGCTGATCGGCTCCCCGTCCTCTGGGGCAGCACAAAGCTTCCTGCAGCTGGAAAACCTCATAAACGTCACAGGCATAATATCATACACACACTGCATTTCTGCTCATTTGTGTAGGGGAATAAAGATCAGACATTTAAAAAAAAAAATAGTTGGCTATATTTCTGAAGATTACTCTTATAGGGGAGAGGGGCTGTTCTGTGACACTAAGTGTATCCTGTTCATAAAGTCATGGTAGCTTATGCAGTTAACAATTTTTCATTATTGTATCATGGTTGTTAAAAGGTTTGTTCTTGCTTACACACACAGGTAACACTCAAAACTTGTCTGGCACCTCAGAGTAAAGTAAGGTTGGCTCATGTTGTGTGTGCATGTGTAGCAGCTTGGGCAGGCTATTGTGCAACAGGCCAAACCTTCCAGTCTTTTCAGCTACCTGACAGAGGCCCTTTGATCCGTCTGCTTCCAGACGCAGCATTAGCACAGTGCATACTGTTCATGAATCTGCACCTCCTGATTAGCCAGATGCCCACAGTCTGCCCGCACATCGGGCACCTTCCTCTGAAGCGTACCTGCACTGAGCCTGCTGCCTGCGGTGTTAGGAGGAGAGGAGGCAGAGCTTGAGCATGTCTGCGCTCTCTGAAACCGACAACAGAGACTGCAGAAATGACTGGGAGGAAAGGGGAGGGAAAGAACCATAAAAACAATTTTTAAACAAGTCGCTTTAAATTTCTCCATTGTGTTGCACTTTTGAACACTCTCTTTGTGTGTCTGTCTGTCAGATATTTCCGGTTCCGATCACATGACCTACTCCAGCTGTCGGCCAGCCTCTCCATCCATGGAGTCGGGAATTGCGCCCTGGCTCGGGCAGAGTGGGGTCCACACCCCCAGCACACCGGAGCTCTACTCTGCTCTGAGGATCCCTTTAACCACAGGTCTGTCCCCATGAGCACTACAGCGTCCTGCGCACGCTCAGCTGTTTTAAATCTCATGAATAAAAATCAAATCGGCCTCAGATCGTCTGGATCACTACGTATGCTTTGTCAAGCAGAAAGGTTGGTCCAGACATGCAATACAAAAGCTGAAGTTGTGATGGGACAGAGATGACCACCTTCCCTGTCAACGACACACTTTGTGTGTGTTCAAGACATATTTGATGTTATTTTGTCCGCTACCAAATACAGTTGCCATGACAATAACCAAATAATGGTACCTCCTCAGGCTGGTAAAATCCATCTGATGTCATTCATAATGAACTCTCCTCCCTCTCCTCCCTGATTGTGCCTCCTTCCTCTTTCCCAGGAGGTCGTTTGGAAGTCCTTCCCGGGGTGAATGTTGGGAGGGCAGAACTGATCGAGCCTTGAACTCCCCCAACTTAGACTGGTCATTTTAATTCAATTATTTGTGTTTTTTTTAATACATATTTGAGGATTTTATTGTATTAATAAATAAAAAGTACACCTCTCACCCTTGCCACTTTCTTTTCCTCTCTAATGTTCCACAGCGATGACAGAGCGCAGTACTTGGTGTATTTGGGTTATTTCAGTTGACACCTCCTTTGAACTAGCAGCCATCACAGTTTCTGTCTGTCTGACCCAACTGATAATTCAGTGTAAGTATTAAAGAATTAAATGGTGTTGAAAATCCCTGCAATTTATTTAAAAAGGGACTTACTAGAGATTAAAATATGAACATGAGCAGGGAAAAAAATCCTTTACAATGGCACTTATCTCCTTATTTTTCAGTGCCAGAATTATATCGCTAATGCTTTAAGTGGATTTCTCCAGGTTCACAGTTTCGTGTGTGTGTGTGTGTGTGTGTGAGAGAGAGAATTAGCAGTTGCATTTTCGCAATTAGATTATTTGTGAGGGCACACGAGGTTAGACTGTGGCGTCTAGGTGCTCATGAAGTTATCAGCAGATACACACGGCAGTTTCTCTGCCATTCTTTTTTTTTTTTTTCTTCTTCCTGAGGTGAGGGTTTGTTCTGAAGTAATAGCATGTGGTCACCATTCTGTGACATGCCTACCCCCCCAGGTCAGGTGTGCCCATGTGGTTTTAGTGACGGTTGCAACTGCTGCTCTGCCTATTTATATCATTTAGCCCCCCGCACCAACGACCTGTTTCCATCCCCCCACTGAAGAACTCACTCTCTCCTCCTTCCCACAGAACCCTGTCCCCACCCACTCTTGCCGTTTACAACAATGACACTAAGACAAACATGCACGCCAAGGGCCCTTTGTGTTGTTTCATTTCCTGAGAATTTTAATCTCATTACTTTCTCAAAAGGAGACCCAACCCTTCAGAATGCTCCAAATACATTTGGCTTATGGGCACATCTCTTGTACGGTAACGTTATGAACAGGCCGGGTAGTTGCAAGTCAAGTCAGGGAACTACAGTCACCTGTACATTTGCCTTATTCCCTCCCCCCCACTGCATCTGTACACAGCAGATGCTCAGTACACTTATAAAAGCATAATTTTACCCAATACATGTTCATGACTTGAAACCCAACCTGTATGTATCACTAAGAGCTGCTAAAACCCATGTCAAATCATACTGACTGCAATATTCTAGTATACGCTGCACAGGAGTTTCAACTGTTCTTTTTCGAGAATATTCTGGATTTGTTTTTTTTTTTTTAATTGATGTCAAACCTGTGGATAAGGCGGGCCGACTGTACTCTTGGAGTTGTAAGTTCTCAGGTGGGCCCTACTGCATTCGCACCCTTGAGCAAAGCAGAAAACCTGTAGTGCTTTAGTTTAAATATCCAGCTATAAAAATGGTTTGTGTTTTGAAATGAGTATGCGAAAGAGTTTGCTCTACATAGAGGTGTGTTCCACAAAAAGACGTCGTTTGAATGTTATGAATGGAATGCTATACTCTGCTTCTTCAGCCAGGCCAGCCCAACCAAAGGCTACACATTCTCACCTGCATGATTTCCATTCCATTCCAGTGTTTTTGAAAACACCTTAAAGCTATTTTTTAAATAGCTAAATTACCCTAAAGACTTAAAAACTCTTTATCCAAAACTCTTCCCTGGCATGCCAGAAATGACTGAGATTTAGGGTTTGAGTACTGAAATCAGCAGTCCTGCTTCTCCAAAGTCATGGCTGTTTCTGTACAGCCACTGTATATAGCAATTTTATATTATTCTCAGAGTCCTCTTGAGCACTGCTTTGTTGATTTGGTGTTGCAAGTTGTCCAGTAAATCAGAATATCTTGATCTTTTTCTTTCCTCAATGTCTCACTCAGCCATTCTGCCAGTGATATGCTATTTTATGTGACTTTTGTTGCGTTTACTTTTGTGCAAAGCTGTTTGAATCCCCATATGAGAAGCGCTGTGTAAATTTTTATCTTGTTTTGCTATGTACTGTGACCAATTCTTTATCCACGCACTTACACTGTGATGCCTTGCCTGCTCCTGCTCTTATTGCTACTGCCTGAGCTTCCAGAACACAAACACCTGCTGCTCAGTCTGGGCCCACACCCATGGTATATCTCACGAGAGTGCTGACCTAGGATCAGTTTGACTACAAGCTCATAATGGATATGGTCAGGCTATGGAAAGGGAAAACCTGATTCAAAGTTTGCACTCCTGCTGTTGAGATGCTTTACAAATGTTATTGAAGCAGACATTCGTGAAACAGGATTAAGGAAATCCTGGAAATATATTTTGGCTATCTAGCAAAACCCACAACTGAATCTCCCCAAGTTTACAATATTTGGCACAGTTTGCAAGATAACTCTTTATTCATACTTCAATAAATACCTTAATGGTACTCTCCTAAAGCCCATATCTTGCCCTGTAGTATAATCATTTAAGAACTGGGCTTGAAGCATACAAGTCACTTCAGACAAGAGCATATGCTGTTTTATGCGGTGTAAAATACTGTATCAAAGACTCCAGCGTTGACTAAGCCCAGGGCAGATCCCATATTCAGTGCACTGCCAAACCTCTCACTCCTGTGTGGGGGGTCTTGAACGGTGAACTTTCTTCAACTAAGACTCAACAACCCAGACTCATATCCGTGACATTTCTGATAGTTGATTACGAAGTGCTCCTGATCTTTCCCAACCCCCACTTGAAATTTGATACAGTACTGTAATGATGGGTTTTGCAAATAATTGTTAGGCTGTGTGTGCACAGGTATGTTTGTGCAAGGACACGAGTAGGTTTGTCTCATACAGCTTATTTGCTGTCATTGAGGTTCTATGCAGATCTTTTTCTCTAGGATTATTGTTCAGTAGTATTTGTACTCCAAAAACTATTACTGGTGTGTTTCTCAGTTAGTATGCTGGCGTCTGAGTCAATGTTCTTGAGTTTTGACAGCCAGCAAAACACTCATATATTCATAAAAGGAATATACACACAAATGCCAGTACATTACAGTGAAGGAGACTGTCCTTTTACCCCATTAAACAGCTGTTTATAAACTAACTTTTTAGCTTCTTGAAACTGATCTGAGGAGGGTCATCTAACTGAAAGCCTGGCCATATTAAATAAGATCTGCGAAAGTAAATCGGCATGCTATAGCCACTCCGCATGCATCTTAGTTGCAGCTGAGCTCTGGGCTAGTTTTGTTGGATTTGTTGCTGCTTCCCTCTCTCATGTTTTTCCCTTCACCTGCACCCTGTCCTTTCCATTTCTCTCAAACTCAGTCTTTTCTTTACCTCAGTCTCTGCCTGTCTGCCTGCCCCCCCCCCCCCGTCAGCTCCTCTATCAGTCAGTTTGATCAGTGTGGTCAATGCGAGACGGCAGCACCAGTGCTGGCAGTTGGGCCAGTCCCTGTGCTGGTCGCCCCTTGAGTCTGACTGCACATACTGACCTATGACCTTTAACCTTTGACACTGAATAACAGACTGATCAATACGTAACTGAGACTGAATAGGAGGATTAAAGAGAGTGGGAGGGAAAGGGAGAGAAAGATGAGCAAGACCAAAAAAAGCACATTTAGCAAAAAGAACCACGATACAAAATGTCAACAATTGTATTTCCTGCAGTTGTGTCATTGTACTGAACAAGCACAAGAAGCTAGAATCATGCATCTTACAGTGTGTTAATGCAAAAAGGCTAATAATACTGTATATTAATCCACAGCTTTGAAGAACAGGGCTTCCATTTCACTGTCATTTTCTTCTATCTGTGATTTGCTGTCTTATTCTATCAAGGAATGTTTTTGTATTCATAATAGAAGCAGATTGTTTGAGTGATGGACCGTTAGGTGCCACACTTTGGATAGTTTTTTTCACTTTTAAATATTTAAACTATCAGTTCCAAAATACTGTGATACACAGAAAGAATATAAAACTATCAAATGTATCTTCTAAGTCTAAATGCTAATCACGTCGCATGCATGGAGTCCCAACAACACTCTTAAGTGTGGTAGCACAGAGAGTAGTGCAATCTATCAAAATGTCATATCGCTTTATTTATGTGTAAATCTGACAGCTCTCCTGTCAAGAGCTCACAAAACAGAATCTAAATGATAAAACGTTGGGGGGGGATTGGTGGCTTCAGCGGCCTCTTCCAAGCTGATCTGAACTCACAACGGTGAATGTGAGGTGACAACCATTTAAACCATCGCAGTGCAGTGTCCTTGGGATTCAACAGAGCAGAGCTCCACCAGCCTGAAGGTGAGTCCCCAGTATCACGGAAATGACCCTCATCAAACTGCAGGCTGTAAATGTCCAGCCATTAATGCAGTGGCCATGAGGCTCCTGTCGTGTGAACTGTAATAAAATAAGAATTTGAAAAAAAAGTGTCAAAGATTAAATACATTTTCACACTGAAATAAACTATTAATTATAAATATTCAAACACATTGTATGAAATGTAATATTTGATTACATCATCCCATTTACAAAAATATATTCAAAGTTAAGACTGCCACCTGAGAACATAACTAAATCAGGTTATCACATGGGTTTTGGGTGTCTGTTTTTCTCAGAAAAAGTACCCATCTAACATATTATGGTGTGTTAATTACTTTTTTGTTTGTACTGAAGTCTGTTCATGTTATTATATTACGTTAATAGCCATGTTATTCCTGCACCCAGTGTTTGGTTTTTTTTCTTTAATTTAAGTACTAAACAATGAGTGTATGGATTCCAGTTATGCATGGGGTATTTAATATAGGCAGGATTTTTGACTAATCTGGGTTAGAGCAACTAAAGGGTTAATGTCTGGCACATACTGTGAGAAAAGTATGCGTGCATACGAGACAGAGGGTGGGAGAGGAAGAAGGAGGGGGCAAATATATAAATATGTCTGAGGTGTGAAAGATATTCAAGGCGGAAGAGAGACAGGCAGAGGGAGACAGAGTGCTCCTGCAAGAAAGGGGGGAGGGAGAAAACAGGCATTCACAATTTTCATTCAAACTGACAGACTGTGTCCTGGTTCGCACTCCTTCCCCCCTCCCTCCCTCCCTCCGTCCCTCCCTCCCTCCCTCTCTGCCTCCTCCCTCCCTCCCTCCCTCCGGCACACACGCGCACACAAACGGCAGACAGTCTGCAGTCAAGTTTACGCCGGCAGGCAGCCGCCGCTAAAACCGCGAGGAAGACTTTGGACAAACACGCGAGGGTAGGCACGGGGAGCGAGAGGCGCGGGGAACCCCCAAGGAGGAGAGAAGACGGGGAACAAAAGAAAGGAGAGGTGGACTTTGAAGGTAAGATGGAGGAGAAGATGGAGAGAGAGAGTGTGGAGCTATAAGGGCAGAGAGAAAGAGAGGATATAGGGAGGGGGAGAGGGGGAAACATAGGGCTATATTAAAGGAATGCAGGGCGAGACACAGAGCAAGATGTATGGAAAGAAGGGTGAGGAGGGAGAGAGGGGGAGAGCAGCCAGGGAGTGTACTCCTTAGGGTCGTTTCGGGACAACAGAGGGTAAGTACATTAATAACAAGATAAATTAATTACTGTTTATCTCTGAGCCTCTCTGCATTACTTTTCATTGGCAAGTATATATATACTGATCTGTATGAACTTCCTGTGTGTTCATATAGTTTGCTGTGATATGGACACCATAATGAGTTCTCATGCGGAGTCACAAAAATGCTGTGTTTACTCAGGGTTAGAAGGCTTTAATTGGACATTAGTGTTCAGATTTTCATTGTTTTGTCATTTGTAAAGCTGACCTTGTGTGTTTAGACTATAACAGATTTTCATATTTGTGTTTGTGTACAGATTTATGCAATATCCTGTGTTTGCATATGATTTGAGTGAAAAAAAACAAAAGTGTGTGTGTGCGCGTGTGTGCGTGCATGTGTGTGTGTGTGTGTGTGGATTTAAGGTATATAGTTATTTTAAGTTTGGTATGAGTTTGAAGCTATTTTGGTGAGAGGTATGTTTGGTTTATATTTCTGTCTGATACTTTGATGTTCTTTCATGAGACTGAGAAATGTGCTGTACGTGCAGAGTGACTGTGTTTTTCCCCCTCTGTTCTCACATCATGTATTACACAATTTATGGGTTTTGCCTGCTGAGTGGTTCTCGTCTATGTATCTTATTGCATGGGTCAATTGCCATAATGTGACACAATAAATCTGTACATTTCTGGTGTGTGTCTGTGTGTGTGCCAGTGCCTGTGTGTGTGCCTGTGTGCTTGTGTGTATCAGTCCCTATGGATGTGAACGGCAATTGGATTTCAGTATTGATCCAGTCTGGAGCAGGTAGACATAGACCTTGTCACCCAGACAAGGGGGAAGGGGACTCAGCATTCACATTAGTACTGACATCTTCATCAATAACCGCAACTTCCTATAATACACAAGCACACACACACACACACACACATGCACACACACACACATACACTCATCACATTACACACATTGCATTTCATGCTTTATTTGCTTATCGCATGTCCTTGTCCAGAGTAACTAACACAGCCAATATATTTACATTTATAAGGCTGGATAGAGACTCAAGCAATTCAGGTGAAGAACCTGGCTCAAGAGTGCAGCCAAGGTGCCCCACCAAGTCCTGTTACTTAACCTTATTACTTACATCTGCGCAAACCACTCACAAACTCACTCAGACGTGCTCACACGCACACACACATATGGACTCCTACATTTATTACACCCTGAAACATATTGACATACATTGTGAGCAGCGGAGCTGCACAGAGGTTAAACTCCACGCATCTCCAGAGGGCCTGGGAATTGACTGTGCTGCAGGGCTGTGTAACCTCACATTACCTCCAGCTACCTACAATCTTCTGGAACAATTCCACTTTTGTGAATAAGTGCTTTAAATGATCACTGTACTTTATAACTACGTTTAAAATTAAACACATACACTTATGCACACACATACTGTACAAACATGTATGTATACATAAACAAAATAGTTAAATGAAGAAAAAAACTTAAATCTATTTGTACACATATATATTTAATAATATGTATTCTGAGAAAGTACCTGTGTAAGCTGAACAGCACAGACTACTGGAACAGTGTTATTTACCCTATGGGCTAGAGAACTCCTTATTCATTTCAAAGGGCTCGGCAGTCCTGCAAGGTTTTCAAACTCAAGAGGATTTAAGAAACACTCTTCCCAGGTGGGGAGTGAGGAGTTGGGGTGGGGGGGGGGGGTTGTGTTGGAGGGACGAAGCTTTCAATGAAGGCTAAGTACCTTGTGTTTTTGTTTTTGGTGGGGGATTCTCCTCTGTTTGCTTTGCACATAACGGTGTAAAAGCAGCATGACGGTGGGCCGAAACGCACATGTCAGAGCTGTCACCCTCGTTGCCTCTGTTTGTGTCTGCTTGCAGGAGCAGGAGGGTTCCAGCACGGTGAGGGTCCACAGGGCTGTCTGGTTTAGCCATGTATCGCACGTGAAGTCCATAGCTAGTTAATACGCGGCCTCGGAAACTCAAACACCTCACTGGTTTTGGGTATGGGTGGGGGTCAAGGAGAGGGGGGCTGTGGGTGGGTTGAGACAGACACACAGACAGGTCATGCTACCAGACGGCCACTCTTTCATAGGAAATGAGGCCTTTGACCTCTGTCTTTCAGGCTGTCTGGAAACGAAAGAGCCTGGAATCGATCAACGCCCTCAACAACCCCCTGCCCAGACACGCAATCCACTCCCTCCACCTCCGTCTTCGCCCCCCACCCGACTCTGCACCCCACCCTACCTCCCAACCCCCACACCACCCCCTCAAGCCTACATCTCCAACCACACAACGGATCTCCTCACTCGCTCCCTTCCCCCACAGTCAAATAATAGACCCCACAGCTGTTAGGCTAGAACTAATGTAGCGCCAAACAGCCTGTCCTCTCACATTGTCGTGCCACCGTTTAGTTTCTTGTGTTGCAGAATTAGTGCTGCTGTCATTTGTACAAACGGCAGAGCACAATGGCCAAAGAGTAGGCATGTATGTTTATTTGTGTTTTGGGTGGGGTGGGGTGGGGGGGTGCAATACTGGAATCTTTATTGAGTTCAGGAGGGATTTTTCAATTATCATATTCAATGACCATATAAGTTGCACAAAAAGGGATTTTTTTTCAAAGGTTATGTATTTATTATCAATTTATTAATTCATTCAGTGTTATTTGCATTATTGTTGTTTATAATGATGATATGTTGCTATTATTGTTAATCAACAGCAGTATGTGTTTATGTGAATGAAAGATGGAGTGTATATATATATATATATATATATATATATATATATATATATACGTCCTTTGTAACAGCCTCCATTCTGAGACTCAGTGAACATTCAACGCTGTCGGTGAGTTTGACACAAAAACAAACCATCGAACGTTGAGTGTACCCTGTGACCTCAACTGTTAACGAGCTGGAGCACCTTAACAAACACATAACCTGTGGGAGGATGAATGTGAAAGATCCAAATGAAAACAAATTCAGTGTTGAAGAGGAGATTTAGAAGGAGATCACCAACATTTTCATATTTCTGGATTTGGTCTACAAGTTGGGATATTCAGTACTGCATTCAGTCATCTATTACTGTCTTTCCAGATAAAGGCATACACTTACTAATACACTGGTATGTTGCCAGTGAAAAGCGATTCTTGTCCTTATCAATCTCACTGGTAATCAAACAAGTGTACTTCATACTCAATCACTCATGTAGATTTTTCACCCAAGATGACTGTCACAGCTCAATAATTACTTGTCTTCTGGTCATCTCCATCAATGATAGTGTACTCATTTGCACTGTTGCGCCCTCCGATGGCCGAAAGGGGGAAGTTAAGGGGTCCCAGTAGACATTCATTGCTGTCGGTGGGTTTTGAATTTCTGACTCGCCCAACAATGGATGAAAACTGTAACCTTATAAAATATAGATTTTCTCAGCAAGAATGCAGAACAGCTCCTTTGGTTGTTCCTGTCTGAGACGTGTTGTATGTACAGTATGTGTGTACATTTCCATTCGCAATAGTGATTGTTGGGTTTGCTGTTTGTATGATGAATGTTTCTGTACTACCTACTCCAGTGGTTCTTGCCCCGGTTGCTGGTTTTTGTCTCTTCCAGTCACTAAATAAATTAAGATTGTTGAACACATGTACAAGATCTTATATTTTTTCCCATTTAGCTGATATTAACACAATTTAAGTTTGGCTCATTGCCATCATTGTTATTGAAATTGTGTAGTTTCAGTGACTAGGTGCCCATACTTCCAGTAATTACGACCCCACTGATCCAGCTGTCCGGGTATAATTTAATCAAGTAAATAATTTTTTCCATAAAGCATGGTAAAATAATGAAAGCAGTCTCTTATCTGTCTAACATTTTACGTACCCTGGGATATGGGCCTGCTTGTGACAGAATGTGGAATAAGAGGATAAATCCTCCGTCACCATATTAAATGTGTCAGATTAAGAGCAATTAGCATCTTTTTAAAATCCAGGGGTTGCAACTACTGTTGAACCGAAAACCAGCATACACACGGAGGGCAAGCGAGGACCGAATTTAAGAAACAGAGTAAGTTTTTTAACGTGGGATTTAGGTAACGCCTTTGGTAGTTTTCACTATGACTGTAAATAAATGTGTTGTGAAAAGCGTAAACTGGTTTGTGTTGTCTGTTGGGCCTGTGTACAAACGACGCCAATTTTATCTTGGAGCTTTCAGTGTTGTGAGTGATTGTTCATAAATGTAACATTTTGAAAAACAATTTTATCTTTGCACCACAAAACAACACTTATTCACTTATCCAAACAAACATTTGTCTGTTTAGTGACCTATTTCTTCAAACACGGCCCTTCTGCGTGTGTAATTATAATAAAATGGTCTTCGCAGGTGTGGTTAATTAAGGGGCGGGGTTACTGCGAACAGCCACACCTCTGGTGACTGAAAGTCTGATACAAGTGTCACATCGATCATAATACAGCTACAGCTACGTGTCATAACCTGCAATTGTACTCAAAAAGTGTTGGACCCCCTATTTTATTTTAAGGCTTCTATTTAAAAAAAAAAAAATCCTATTAACTTTGTATCCACCAAGCAAAAAAAAAAAAAAAAAAAAAATCGCCTCATCACCAGATCCAATCAGTGGAGTTGAGGCACGCGTTCAGTGCGTGTTTCTTATCGCGCTCCTGGCAGAACGGAGCCAGAGAAAGAACTTGAGGACCGGAGATGGTTTGCTTTTCTGCATGGCCAAAATCTTTGCCGCTTTGTGGACAGATGGAGCCGGTCAAAAACGAATTTCAGCCATGGAGAGACTACATGGGTCTGGCTGGTCTGGTACGGGAAATGCAGGTCCGAAAAGACCACTGCAGAATTTAGAAAAAGTGCTTTGGTCGGTCAAAAGGGATCAGAAGCTGGATTTGATGAACAGGTGTACGTCACAGCAGAATGTCAGCACCTTGAAGTCAAACGGGCGTGTGACAGGAAATCTGCCTCAAAGCACGTCGTCCACAAGAATTTGGAGCCAACAGCCAGGCTTGGACCAACTTTGGGAGCAGTCGGCGGGCCTAGGGTGAGAAAGAAGGCGTCCCTTTCTCCGGCTCCTGAAAAGCTGGCACAGCGGCCGTTCTGCAGTTTTTGCAAACACAATGGAGAGTCGGAGACTGTATTCACCTCTCACAGGTTAAGGGATCAAGCGGGCGATGTTGTCTGTCCATATCTGCGCCAGTATGTTTGTCCACTGTGCGGGGCAACTGGGGCTCGCGCCCACACCAAAAGATTCTGCCCGGAGGTAGATAGTGCTTATAGCTCGGTGTACGCCTAGTCCCAGCACTGACCACCCAGTCGACCATGTCTACCCAAAGGTGAACTAGGTGTGGAGTTAATTTGCACCTGTAAAGAACTTGCTCTTTTGACCCAGTTGCAGACAAATATTGGAGTGACCCAATTGTGTCACTTTTAAATTGTTTTTAACAACGTTGATCTCAGTTTACGTTTGCCTTTTATTATTTTAATTATGAAAGGACAGTATTTTTAAAGTCGTTGATGATCGCGAGGGATGTTTGAACATGTTTTTTTTTCTCACTCAGATCAAAGAAACCTGTTACAGGTGCCATGACGCTTTACGTTTGGTAGTCATTTGTAATGTTATTTTTCACTGTTGTGATGTTTTGCATGCTTCAACACTGTGTGAAAATGTTTTCATTGTTCCTTATGTTTTCTTTCACTTCTTTTTTTGGCTACTTTTCGGTTGTCATGGGTGGACAATATGATCGATATGTATATGTTAGTTCAACCTCATTGAGTCTTTTGCATAGCTGTAGGTTTTAGTTACTGTACATATACGATTACCTACTCCTATACATCACGTGGTACCAGTTACTAACCTTCCACATCATTGGCATGTCCTCAGATCAAAGCCAAAGATGCGATGCATTCTGTCTCTTATGTGACAGTTTGTCGCCTCACGTGTTACATCCCTTTGCGAATACGCGAATTCTGCCAAAGAAAAAGATTGTGTCCAGGACTGTTCCCTTACACTTCGACCATGTGGGCCAGTTTGTAGTTCAGCACGATTATGCACGGAGTTGGGAAGTGCTTTCTTTAGTATTCAAAGTGCTTTTAACGTTGGCTACTTATTTTTTTTAATGACGATCAGAACAATTGCATTTGGCAAGTGACTGAGATTAAGAATAGTCCTTGGGGGCGGGTTTTGCACTTCCGTGATTTTTGCAGCTTGAAGTTAACTATTAAGCATGAACCAGACCTAATGCATACAGCCGGTGCATAATAATACACACAACCATAAACAACATCTTTTGCATATTTCAGAATTTGAGAGCGTTTTGTCTGACGAGAGTGCACAATATTTTTCATGTGATGTTTTGAAAGTATGTTTTTTGCAAAGTGTGTCCATTCAGGGGGTGTCTATTTTTCTAAATGTATAGTGTTTGGACATACAGCTGTTATATGTCCAGAACAAATATGCCAAAAAAATATAGACCACCAAAGTGACCAGGCTCCCAAGACTTCTGAAGTTTAATATTAATGTGTTTTATGGTATTTTTGTAAAGGAGTTTAAAAAAAGTGCAAGGATGGAGAAAACTTATGAATGCATGAGTATAACTTGATTGTTTTGTGAAACCTTTTGTTTTGGTTTTTGTTGCTGTTGGGATTACTGGAAACATGTTTGCTCCCCTCAACTTGACATGGCTGATCTTAATGTGTTCCTCCTGTTGTTTGTGTGGCATTTCTTAATATTAACACATGTCAAGATAACTGATTTCGTATGCCAGTGGTGTGATTTTTTTTTACTGTTTGATGACTCTCTTCTGTGTACCTCATATTAGAGGTTCTCAGCCCTGGTCCTGGAGGGCCATAGGTTCTTATCCAAATATAATCCAACTATTTAACTGTGAAATGAGCAGCTTGAAGTTGCTTGGCCTGGCTTTCTGGGTCTAAATTGGCAGTTGTTTTTTGGTGGTAACAAAAACCTCCACACCATTCAATAACCTGTGGAGAGGTGAGAACCCCTTGGCCCAACATGCACTTTGAAAGCAACCCAAAGCACAGCAGTGGTGGTCATTTTATTCAATATTTTATTACATACACACTGAGAAAAAAATTTATGGTCAAATACTGGACATACAGTATGAAACTTTTTATCAGGAACAACAAAGAACATCTTACTGTGCAGTCTTTTGCATGTAGGGGAATGTTACACTGAGTGAATGGCAAACACAGACTACCAGAACATGTGCGAGTGTGTATATGTATGCATGAGTAAGGGTGCTGTCCTTCCATGAGTGTGTGTGTGTGTGTGTGTGTGTGTGTGTGTGTGTGTGTGTGTGTGTGTGTGTGTGTGTGTGTGTGTGTGTGTGTGTGTGTGTGTGTGTGGGGTGGATGAGGTCCACTGCACTTTCTCAGGTTTGGTGACAGCTGAATGGCGATGCATAAAGGTGAGATATTTCAAGCAACATAACTTCCATCAGTATGCCTCTATGCCACTAACCCCCCCCCCACACACAATGAATGCACAAGGCTGTGGTCCAATCAGAAAACCCAGTGGCCTGAGTGCTTGGTGAGTAAATTGTCAGTTACTGTCTGTGAGCGCAGGGGGAATACACAGTTTTCGCATTACTGCCGCCGCCGACCAGGTGTCTAGACCTCGTTGCGGCGGGAGCCATACGGGCGGCGCAGTGGCAGTTTTGAGGTCTTGTTGCTGCGACGCAAGTTTTCCAGCTCCCGATGGGCTGCCATTACCGTGCGACTGAGAGAGAGCGAGAGAGAGAGAGGGTGGTGGGGAGGAGGAGAAGAAGTCACAAAGTGCGACACACAGGAAGGTTATTAATAAAATCGTTACTCTTCTAGCGTAATTTCAAAGGGTCTGTGCAATCGGCACCTTTGATCCCCCTTCGTCTGCTTCGCTAATCTGATTCATCTGCTCCATGGACCTCCCGCCCTGGAGGCCCCCTCACTAATTAAGGGTCAGTCAAATAATTAAATCAGACCAACTGGATCTAAACAGGGGCATGCGAGCACAGCCATGCGCGGGAGAGAGGGAGGCCCGGTCATGGGACTGAAGAGCGGCCACTCACTTGAGGGAAGACAGCTCCTTAATTAGGCCGCAGACCAGCTCAGAGGCGTCTTCCTGTTGATCGCCTTCGGCAGAATCCGGGGCGGGGAGGTCCTCCATCTCGCTGCGGTTCAGATAGTACCAAACAGTGATTCAAACACAGGGATGCACAGGAAATACACAATCCACAACAAGAAATGCGCAAGACACAACCAAGTGGGTAATATGGCTTTAGGCCCTGTCCAATACATTAAAAATGCTTGCCTCAGTGAAATCCCTTTGCTTTGTTTTTATTGGAACCCCTGTTTTACCCACATTAAGATAACAGCTATCTGAAGATTCCATTTCCAGGGTTCTAGAAAAATACATGCTGTGGCACTGAATTCCCTATGTCAACTGGTTTAGCTGCTGCCACAATTATAGCTGAAAATATAAGTGATACAGCTGTTCATGTTAGCAGTTTGAATATACAGTTTCAATATGCAACAGAATTTGCCATTGAAGGTGCTGTATTTATTGTGTTTCCAACTCTGAACGAAAGGAAGAAAACTGCAGAAAAGAAAACTCTACTTTGGGAGAGGGAGGGAGGGAGGGAGGAAAGCCCATTCTCCGGCCAATCCTTCTCCACACCAAAAAGAAACCATCCCTTCAGTGCAAAAGATTAGGATGGGGGAATAAGATGTCATGAAATCATGAACATTTCCAGCAAAATACTGTATTTGCTATCATTGTGTTTTGATGGAGAGCAAACTCTTTCTATCGGTTCAAACAAGTAAATAATTGACAGCTCACTGCAGCCTTGCCTTGTATGGAGTTCACAAAACGTAACTCTCTCATCACTATTATCTCTCACACACAGTATGTGGTCAATGGGTGGTACAGCAGGACATACATGGCCCCCACTTCCCCTAACACAGGTCACCTCCCTCACCTCAGCGTGATGTTATTGAGCTGGGAGTCAGACACAGAATCCGGGTCGAAATCCGGTTCTTCCCTGGGTTTGGGGCTCTGGACCGTGGAAGGCCGGGACATGCATCCGGATACAGACACATACTGGGAGTGAAGTTCAAAGCCAAGGTGATACAACACACAAAAAATGCATAGCAAGGAAGGGCACTTGACACTATTTTGAAAACAAAACTTCTAAACAGCTTGTTACTTTAAGCAATGACAGAAATAGATTAAACACACCAAATGGCTTGTCTGTCTTTTTTCATATGCACATTGCCATGTAAGGCGTATTAATAAAAGCTGTGTTTGCTAGGACTGTTACTGCACATTTGTTACTACATTTTGCAAATTACACAGATCGGTAATGCATTCAGTTAAAGATTAATCAAGTTCCAAGCTAAATCTTATGTTTTCACATTTCTGGTCTTTCTGAGACTAAACTTTCCTCCTCTAAGGTGTTATCTGACCCAGATCTATAACCCTATATTCCCCTTACATATGGTCCTTTTGGATAAAAGTGTCTGTATGTATTGAGTGTGATTTATTGGTGTATTTCCCAGCAAGTGTTACAATGTTTTTGCCTCTTCTCCACATATATACATTTTCTTGCGCCAGATTATAGAAGCACTGTTTTTACCAGGACCGTGGAACTGCACACATTGGTAGGTCTGAATGGTTGTACCTGTGCGCTGAATTTCTGCTCCAGTTCAGTCTCCAAGGGCAACGTGCTGTCCTCACACACAGGGTGGAACACAGAGATATACTCTGTGTGACCTGGGCCACCATATTCACTTCCTGTGTCTTCAATGTCACAGGAGCACATCACGACAAAGACGAAAGAAATTGCACTCCTTTTTACTGCATGGCATGCAACAGGTCTTGCTTTAAACCCACCCAAAATGAATTTACAAGTAACAGTATACAATTCTTTGGATTTTGCAAATGTACATAAAATAACAACAGTCCTGAACACTTCATTATCAGTAAGTACACATAAAATAATCAAAGGTCCATCTGTAAAAAAAAGAAAATAAAAAAGGAATCGTTTAGTGATACCTCTGTTCTCAAGGGCGTCATCTTCTCCGTGCAAGTGTTGATTGGGGTTCACATCTGGCTGGTCAGATGCCCTCAGCATTGCAAGGTCTTGAGGTAACCCCAGGCCCACATGCTCCAATGACTCCGATGCCGTTCCCAAACTTTGGGGCTCACTCCAGGCAGCCCCCATTCCGACGGCTGCCCCATGCCCTTCTGCCTCATCAGGGGCCTGAATTACCCCAAAAAGATTATGATCCAGGGCAGGGGTGCCTTGAGGAGAAGCACACCCATCCCCACCACCAAGACCACCCGCTGTCTCATCCTCCAGAGGGGTAGGGCCTGGTGACACCCTTTGCTCAGATGAGGGATGGCCCCACACTTCCCTTGGCCCTGCCTGCCTGCCTTGGCCCCCCGGCTCCTTCTCCAGTGGGGTGATGCTCAGGTCAAAGTCTTCCTCCTGGACCGCACAGGGGTTCCCCGCGCCCCTCCCCCCGTCTCTCATTGCCGGAGAAACAGCGGCCCCCTGCTCTGCCATGGGAGGCCCTGGATCACTCCTGACTGTCTTCTTTGTGTGTAGGGCAGATGGAGTAGTTTTGGTTGCCCCAGTGACAGTCTTCCCAAGCAGAACTGGTTGCCCTGCAACTGTGCAGTGACCTTCCATTTTGGGTTGAGTAGGCTCTTCCTCCTTCGGAGCACTGTCCATTGGAGTGGGTGGAGAGGGGGTACAGATATCTGGGATGGGTGGAGACATTCCTGGCTGGCTTGCCAAATCCCACTTGGAGTCCGCAATCACCTTGCTAGCCCTGCGGTCAGTGTTGTTTGCTGCCATGTTTGGAATTTCTTGGATCTTCTCAGTGACTTTGCAACCGTCAAATTCGGGTCCCTCATCGATTCTGCTGTCATTTCCGTCTTTTTGTCTCTCAACCTCACTCACTCCCTTTTTCAGGTTTCTACCACCCCCAAACTGCCCCTCGCAACGGTTGAGCCTCTCCCGCTCTCCAAAACCCCACATTCCCATCCTCCTCCTGACTTTTTTTTGTGGGAACGTCCACATACTGACCCCCCATTGCTGACCGTAGCTGCTCCGCATCCGACCCAGTCCCCCTCCCTTCTCCATGATCAGGTTGAGCATTTGGACAGTCACCAGTTCCCTCTATTACCTGTGCATGTTGAGACTCTCTTTCCTGTTCTCCATCCCTACCCCTCATGCCATCTGTGGTGTTGGGTCTCGTGCCCACCTCACTCCCATCACATGTTGCTTGTGGAGAGCCAAGTGGACGCTGGGCAGAGTGTATCAGCATGGCCGCGGAGGGCTCCTGTATTTCAGAAGCCTCAACGGCACCATCTCCGCAGTAAGTCTTTCTAAGGCTAGCATCTAAAGCAGCTTCAACATGGCTGTCACAATACTGCTTTTGTGTTGCCCTTTCATTGTCACTAAAGCCCTTTTCATGCACCAGAGCAGGATAAATGACGTACTTAGTGTCAGAGTGGGCCTCACAATTCTGCTCAGCTTCCACCCCTCGGTGAAGCACATTGGGATGTCCTGCTGCCTGGAATGAAGGACACCCCTCCTTCTGTGCAGTGGTACAGCCCGACTGAAGAGGTTTGACCTCATCTGCAGCCAAATAAACCTCTGAGCTGGAATCACTTGCCTGTGGAATGGAAAAGGACAATCCTTTCTTAGCAGCAACTGTAACCATTAATAACGAACTTTAAAATGCAAAGCAATAAAGCCTGTAATGCCTTTGAACTGCTGGCGGTTGTCTGCACACTAATGCTGTCTGGGTCTCCCGCATGAAGGTTTGGTTTCAGAACAGTCCCGTGTAAAAATACACACCCATGCCAATATCTGGACCTATGTAAAAATGTACATGCATGCTACTATGGATCCTAAACTTAGACACATTCCAGCCCCATTTCCCTAACCACAAAAATAGAAACAAAAATGTCATGCATTAAATATCAGGGTACAACACATCAACATAAATGGCACAGGACACACAAAGGCTAATACAACTATATTAGTACTCTAGAAAGTGGTGGTATAGGGGGTACAGGCACTTGTATCATGTTTATCTCGTAACAGATGGTAGCAAAGCAATAGCAGAGAGAGGTCACCTTGGTTGATATTGTGGGGCACTCTTCCAGTCCACTGCTTGTCAGCTTAAAAACTGAGGACCTGCATCACAGTAAAATATGACTATTACAAGAACAATGGTTTTCAGTGTGCAGGGTGAATTATGGTCTGCAACTGTGAAATTGATAACCACTCTCATTCTATACCAGCTCTGTGCTTCAGTGCTGCTTATCTCTGGCCATGTCAGGCCCCCACCTCTTCAGCTTTCTGTTCCTAACAGGAAGTTGGCCACCTGTTTCAGGCTAGTTTCAGTCAGGGGTGTGCAACTCTGTTCCTAGGGGTTGTTGTACGGGCAAGTTGCTATTTCCACCAATAACCCTAACCTGACCAGCTCACTTGCTGCATCCAGCATACACCAGTGTTAGTTCACTCATAGATTAGACCACAATGCCAATTATCAGCGGTCATTCATGAGCTTATCAATAAATTTACCAAAACTGTCAGATAACATTGATGATTTTAGCTATTTAAATAATAATAGCTAAAGTTGGAATGAAAGCCAGAAATATATATGGCCCTCCTTGTCTACACTTGGTCTAGACTGTAGTTCTCCAGCTCCAAAAGGTGCTGGAAGAAGACTGACCATGACTGAGGCCCTCCAGGAATGAGAATCATACAGCTCTGTTCTAATAAAGCTTACAAAGCTTTATGTAGACCTGTGTTTATCCAAAAGCCCTGAGACAATGGTTTTAACTCAGAGGTGTTTATGCTCTAAATACCCATGTAGCTCTTCAGGCTGCAGTGTCTCAGTGTCTCCAGTGGGGGCACTCTCCTCTTTGCCTGGGAATTTCCTTTTCCTGGCCCTAAGTGTCCTAGGTTGAGGTGTCTTTCCTGTTGTACACAGATGGTTATTGTTCAAGACCAGTACACTCATATTACACACACTTACTGTATTATTAATCCATACGGTCTCTCATTAAGACTGGTGATTAGCAGGGTGACAGCAGAAATTGTAAAATATGTGATGAAACTGTTAAGTATGAAACCTTATCCTGTGGCACAAAGAAGCAGTTAAAATCAAAAGGAATCAGGTAAGACCTAAGGACAATACTCAGGCAGACACAGGCCTACTCAGTCAAGTGTATTTTGAACTTTCACCCTTGATGTATGGGCAGCCAATAGCTTAGTGGCAGAGTTGCTTGAAAAGGACCCTGAGTGTTGATGTCCCAGTCTCACCACAATAAGATCAGTGCAGCTGTTGGACCTTCAACAGCCAACCCCTTAACTTTACATTGCTCCCAGGAGAGGATTGGCCCCTGGCTAGTCTAATCAACTGTAAATCACTTTGGATAAAAGTACCAGACAAATAAATGTAATGTAATCGTTAACAAAATACATCATGAACTTACCCAACCAACATATTCTTAGGGAGGACCAAGTCTAAACGTATACAGCTTTCTCCCTACCTGCTGCAGACTGCTGTGTTCCTCTCCTCGTCATCATTGACACCTGTCAACTAACGATAGCTAAATTAGGAACACAAAAAAGGTCTGAGCAAAAAAAAACGATCAATTATCAACCAAGCTGACGTTTGCTAAACGGTTGTGTTACACCCCTACTGAAAATCGTGTTATAATGCTAATGAGACTGGTTGAAAGCTAATTTGCTACTGCTAGCAAGCAAAATACTTTGGCCTTGCTATCTCACCATACATCTTAAAACAAGTTAATTTTTTCCACCCATACACTTTCTAGAAAAGCAATCTAAAACTACGAGTTGGCCACATCACTTGCAATCGAAATGTACATTATATAAACAAGAATAATTACAAATGTGAGATGTTTAGATCAGGCAGCTATAGCTGGGTGCTGGCGTTTCTGCGCTTCATCGCACTTCTTTCCTGGCCATACTGTAGAAGCGAGCACGTGCAAACGGACCAACGCGCCAGTTCAGACCGTGCTGAAGGCGCGCTAGTCAATTGTGCTTTACATTTTTGTGCAAGTAATGGTGGCAATTAAAATCTGTCTGGATTTTAATGAATAAATTATGTAACTAGTTTTTGCCCTCTAGCTAATATTACATAACTTTGGATTTAGGTCACACAGCTGAGGTTTATGTTAATTCAATAAATATACCATCGGAATGGTTTCAAGCAACCACCAAGCTGGTGCTTTTAAATTTAAACAAATTAAATATGCTTACAATGAAATATAAGTCCCTTCCATGAGCCAAAGTCCTTTAATTTGTCATGGCCAATGACAGTCCAGGGCGCGCTCCCGATAGCAAACGTAAAGCGCGAAAATCCCGTTGTCAGTGGAAACGAGTAGGAAGTAGGAAGTAAATTCTCAATGTTTTGTCGTGAAGCTTGCAAACTGGCCAAGTAATTGTTCATTATGAATTTCAGTTTTTAGAGATTGTTTACATTTATTGAACACAAACACGAATCACCCCGTTTCAGTCAAACACTGAAAAAACTTATGATACAGGTAAGGAATGTGTGTTAAGCGAATTCCGCATGTTGTTAACGTACAAATAGACATTAGCCAGTAGGACTAGAGAGCAAGCTAGCGTGCTGTGTGACAGTTTGTGACTTATATTAGAGACAGCTGTAACTAGCTAGTGTCAGAGCTAGTAGGTTAACAGCTTGCAAATAAGCGTAGCTTATATGTGGATTTTGAGAAGCTCTGCGAATGCTAGCTATTATAGCTAGTTTGCTAGCCAGCTTGCGTAGACTGTCGAAATTTTAGCTTGCCAACTTAATACTGAAGGGTGTATATTAGTGATATTGTTTTGAATGTGGGATATGTCTGACGTTGATGTGTTGATATAAAATGTATTTGTGTTGCTTGCTAACGTTTATAAGGCTGTGTGCTTGATGCCCACTCCTGAGGATAAATGAATATCTAGGTTATTAATTATGGTTGTCTGGCTCGCTAGCGAATACTACTGTAGAAAGCTACCTTGAATCGAAAGCAGATAGGTTTTATTTTCACGCTCAACAATGATACCACGGCAGGTTATGAATGTAGTTAACTAGTGAGGCTTATTCATATCACGCAGGTTGAATCAAGGATTCGTAATTGTTTCTTTCAACAGTGGTGGTGTCTGTTCCGCAAACGCTGTGTAACCAGATCGACAAGATATGATTCACAGATAGCTATGACGTAAAATCAAAAACAGAGTAGGTAAACTTAAAGTGATGTCATGTCACTGGTTTCTGTGGCATGTCTGTACAATTCCGGCCTCTTTGGAAACTGGTATAGTTGGTGACATGCTTATAACCAGCTGCCTTCACTGATTTTTTTTGGCCTGTGTTCCGTTGCAGTTCTGACTCGGTTGTTTTTCCTGCCGTCTCAATGAGTCGCAGTCGGAGCGCTCCGGCCAAGGGCCAGGGGGCGGCCAGAGCAAGACAGGTGACCCACGTGTGAATTGCACTTTATTGATTCTCTGTTGTTTTTGCCCAACTCATTGCTTCCTCCCTTTTCCTCTCTCCCAGACGTTATGCCAGCGCTTACCCTTTTCCCGCACCCTTATCCCTGTCCTAGCTAAGTTTCCAATTGATTCGAGTGGGTTCCTCCAAGAGTTTCTGAAAACCTTGGAAGTTCTTTATTTTGTACACTGGAAATATTTTGAAATCACACAGAGCGGTCCTTGGTCTTCTTTTGATTTATACTCCTCATAGAAAACTAGCTTTTTTTTTTCCCAAACTGGTGTTAATTCAGTCTTGTCAACGGCCTGTTTTTCCAAACTACACTCACTGATAATCTGGGTACATTGTAAAGGCTTTCAATTTACTAATGTAAATTTAATAATGTATTTCTCTGTTAATAGAGGCTTAATTTACAAATACTGTCCTTGTAATTATCATTGAGGGCCTATGAAAGGTATGAATTCTTTCATAATTAACACTGGAAGGTGTAGGCTGTGTCTCTGCTCTACCTGCACCTGTCTCATTTTCTCTGTCTCTCTTTTTACCTCTGTCTTTATATTTCCCTTCATAAAGTCTATAGGCACAAAACCATTTCTCATCTTTTGCAGTCAGGTTGTGGGCTGTGGTTTCTGCTAGAGCTGTCAGGGTAAAGTATACTGTTCTGACTGCAGCAGTGCGGCTCTCCAGTCTGATAGAGGCCGGAGACCTGTTACTGCTGTAGATCACAGTGTCACTGCACATAATGCATGTACCTGAAGCACCAAAAATGACCAAAGGAGTGAGGGAGGGGGAGGCTAATGTAGAATCAGTCTGACAGTGAGGACTAATGTATTTAAGCATATACTGCAGTTTCTCTGCACTCTGAATGGAAGAAAACTTTCAAGTGCATTCATTTTAGTGTTTTACAAGCTCGCCTAAAGGAAATTTAAAAAATGCTTGGTTGAAATGGTTATTTTGGGGAATTTCAGGGTAACTCACCATGGTGGTCATTTTGAGGGTCCCCCTGAGTATCCGATTCGAAGATCCATATTGAGCAGTCACTGCCCCACACTGCTGATCTTGCAGCCTTTTGTCATGGAAGGTTATGTTTCCCATGATCTGGAAGCACAGCACAACAGGCATGGAGCAGGGCATTTTGCAGCTCAGCACCCCCCACAGCGTGTCTATGGTTGCAACTGCCACAAGGCCCCTGTCACTCCCTCCTCTTCAATTATTTATTACTTGCTTTTCACCTTCATTCCTACAATGCCCCTCTCCGTATGTTTCCTTTTCCCTGTTTTTGCTTCAGTGGCAGTATTAATTGTTAAGTTGTCCTTGTTTGAAATTTTAAGTTTACATTACCTGTTATTTTTTTTTTTTAAATATGGAAATTATTTGAAGCTGTTATCATTATTTAGCTGACCCTTTTATCCAAAGCAACTTTCAATTGATTAGGCTAGCCAAGGGCCAATTCTCAAGGGCCCAACAGCAATGGTGTTCTTGCTGTGGCTGGACTGGGGCTTGAGCCACCAACCTCAGGGGTCCCAGTCATTTACCTTAGCCACTAGACTACAGGCTACCCCCGATGAAGTACAATCAACAACAGTTATCTGGTTTCTGATACTAGCACAAGGTATTTGTTAAGAGTGCTGGTACTCTGTGGTACTCTGTGCCGGTACTCTGTGCTAATGTCTCTCCCCTGTTTCCTCTCAGATGGGTCTGCTGCTGGACCTGGACGGGGGTGCCGATATCGGAGGGGATGATGGCGATCTGGAGGCGGAGCTCCTCAACCTGATTGGAGATGGTGGGCCAGCTCCGGGTAAAAAAGAGGGGGGGAGAGGTGAGAAATTAACTATCCCTTGTCAGTGGAGTGATGTGCATTGTTAAACCCTAGTGTGGTTCATGTCTGTAAGCATGACCTATCTCCCCTCTCTCTCTCCACAGCTCCAGTGCCAATGGCAGACATTGAGCGCATGGCTGCCCTTTGCATGAAGGACCTGGACGAGGATGAGGAAGATGATGGCGATCTGGAGAGTGATGCAGATCTCCTGGTAATTATCAGGCGTCAGAGCTAACACATGTGTGTCTGCAGTCATTCCCACACTGTGTTTGATGGTCTCCGTTTTAGACACAGAACTAATGAGTGATTATACTCGTAGGCAGAGCTGAATGACGTTTTGGAGGATGATGAAGAGGAGGAGAAGGTGGCCACCCCTCCCAGGCCAAAGGCAGCACCCCCGTCCATCGCTGAGCCCCCGAGGCCTGCGAGCGGCTCGGACGAGGGAGGGGGCGGGGTGGAGTCGCTCCTTGTGCAGCGCATTGAGATGTACCAGACCGCCATCAGCAATGCTAAGGCTGCTGGGGAGACCAGCAAAGCACGCAGATACGACCGAGGCCTGAAGGTGAGAAGCAGCGAGAAGGGCAGCGTTGTTACATAGCAGTAGGGGAGCTGGTTTTATAACTCAGGTTCGATTCCCTGGAGGCGTACCGCTGTTGTAAAGTTGAGCGGTGGACTCAATCTGGGGGAAAAAAGCAATTTGTGTAACTCATACCAGATAATGTGTCTGCCCGATATGATAATGTAGAAAAAAATGAATGTGCAGCAAAGATCATGTAGCTCCAATGTGAATCCTTCATTCAATGATGCTAAAAATGATGCTAAAAATGATCCATTTGTGACTTACTATTTTATGTGAAATTAATGTTTTTTTGTCAAGCCTTTTTTTTTTTTTTTTTTTTAACTTTTTAGATAAATTTGTCACAATGCATTTTATAAATGGCCCAGGACGCCTCTGAAACCAGAACATTAGGCATCTGGAAAGGAAGTTCAAAAGCAAATGTCTAGACAAGCCCGTAATTGATACTTGCTAACTGACAATAAGAATGAAAAACGACCACAAATATTTTGGTCCTCAGAATTTTAATCAGGGAAGAAGTTTTGCTTGGTATCACATGGCTGGCTGTGCCGTGCCATGAACCAATGAAGATCGACTGGACTGCAGTTTTTAAACTTTTCTTCACATTGCTTGTAGCTTCTGCTTTCAGTAGGCATCCCATGAAGGAGCTCATTATTTGAAACACTGTACTGAGTGGGACCTGTGTGCCTGTATTTTTAAACCTGTTCTGTGTAGTTTTTTAACTTTTAGCCCACTCGAGCTAAACTTATATCCTGATTTTACTCATAAAACGGAATACTCATTGCAACGGAAGCAGAGTAGTGAAGCAGGAGTAGATGGAGCTGCCTGGCAAAGTAAAGCTCCTCATTGGCCCAGTAACAGGCCAGCTATGTCACTTATGTATGATATACAAAATGTACGTCATGGTGCATAGGAAAGTTGCTTTTGTGGATGTCACAAAATTGGGCATTTTATGGCCAAAATACTCATGCTTTCACTCATATGAAGCTTGGATCATTATGCATTATCCATTTTCTAACTACAGGACGTGACATGGAGGTATGAAATGTCAGGATAAATCAAGCGGGCCTTTAACCTAATAGCCTTCTGTCGGCCTCTCTCTCGCCATCTTTCCCAGACGTTGCAGACCATGCTGTCATCCGTAAAGAAAGGGAAGCCAATCAGCGAGGCGGACATCCCACCTCCCGTCGCCACAGGCGGCAAGCCTGCCGCAGTACCTCAGCCGGAGCCTGCTGTAGAGCATCCGCCCCCGGAGCCCACGCCCACTCCTCCCACCAACGAGAAACCCCTCCAGGAAGCCCCTCCAGTGGCATCCAAACCACGTCTCCTGACACCTCCTCAGAAGCCTTCTGCCATCACCCCTGACACGCCCCTCATCTCCCCCCTCACCCCCAGCCAGCCAGACCCACAGCACTCAGGTACTGCACACCTGCAGCATGTAAGCTGTTTGGGTTTTATTTAACTAGATCCTAATACTCTTACAGTTTCTAGTGCTCACATGCATAATCATACTTGCCAGTGCAACTTGTACAGCCAAGTGCAACCTGTGTCAGATTGGGAGAGGGTGCTCTCCTTTGAAATGCCTGATGTCAGATACTTCTTCTCACTCATTTGGTTATGTTAAGATTGCAGAGGAAGGGTGTGGGTGCAGGCAGTAGGATGGATAGAATAGGATGATCTATCAAGCAACCCATGTGGGGCTGTGCTTATCTAAAACTTGCCATTTAAAGGCTCTCTGGTGGTGCCTGTCCAAAACAGTAACTCATTGCTGTGGTGCACTAAAATCCTGCCTATGTCAGTTCTGACTGTTTCTCCTAATTCTTCTGGGTGGGCTGTAATTGATGCTGTTGTCAGGGTGGTGGTGTGTCATTCAGGTGGCTGGGATTTTCATGCAGTAGCGCCTCCTCTGGTCAGTTGGGTAACTGCAGAGTTTGTGCGTGGGTCAGCTGGTAGATTGAAGCGAGACTGAAAGTGGCCAGTATGAGCTATTGCACAGCTCTCTCACACTGATGGAGAAATTGCAGCAGTGAGTGGGGCGGTTCCAACTGTTTGGGTGGAGTACAGGGACATTAAAAATGTATTTCCTGTCAGTGCACACCCCACAGTACAAATTATGTTCAATACATGCATATAGTCATAGTCAATCGACTGCTCTGTCAATCACTCTCAAATGCCTGATTGTAGGGCTGTGTGATTATGACAAAAATGCTGATTGCGCTTATTCTGTTCAGGATTGTAAGTGTGATTAATAATTGGGATATTAGAGACCTGGAACCTAGATCCCATACTTCAATAAATATTTTGAGAATACAGAATCTGATTGCTAGTTTCTAGTTATTTTATCAAACTTGAACACCTCTGTTGTAGCTTCAGAATATGTATAAATTGACTGTGGTCCTTTACACATTCATTTCTCAGTGTGGCGGTGGTGTATGTGAATGAGCACAGCGGTATCAGCTAGGAACTAGATAATCAACAGTGCTTGATTTGATACTGCAGCCTTGCTAATTAGAGTGAATTCATCGGTAATATGAATACAGTAAATTCAGCCTCACACCGTTTATTAGTTGCACAAGCCATAATTGTGGTTATGATTGATATGTGATTATTTGTGCTTGTTCCACTTTTTTTTCAAAATAAGAAAATCAAGCTTCAGTAAAGTAAGCAATATGAATATGGTGCGCGGCACTGGATGTGTTTATGTTTGTGTGTATGTTTGTGTGTTTCACAGAGGCAAAGAGCATGGTTCTGAGCAGGCAGAGAGAGTACAAACTGGCCGCCATCCAAGCCAAGCAGAGCGGGAATACAGAGCTGGCCAAGCGCCACTACCTGATAGCCAAGGTACTGCCACCGTGTCACCGAAAACACGGGAAACATGGCTCAGGCCACGGAGGGGATGGCAACCCCTGCCTGTACAGTCCCTGAAGTCGCAGGGCTAACAGTGCCGGCTGCTGTCGTACATTCTGCCAGTCCCGCCGGCCAACGGCAATTTAATGCAATTTGGTCTGCTGGTCTCGCGGAGACGTTGTCCGTGTAAGTGGGGTCGTTGTCATAGCAGTGCGATGAAATGCCGTTACACATAATGCATAGTGACAGCCTTGAATTGAGGCTGAGAGCTTCCTTTTGTGTGTCTCAGAAATTGGATGTGGTGGTGGAGGCACTGGACAGAGGAGAGACGATGGACGTCAGCGCCCTTCCGCCCCCTCCTGGTCAGTATCCATTGTTACATCAGTTGAAAGGTTGTATGGTGTCAAAGTTGTCTTCAGTCCTTTACAGAATGAATAAACATTGATCTTGCGATTTCATTTTTCATTTTATGTGATTTTCATGCTGTATGAATGCTGAAAATCAACACTTTTTATAGTTTTGCCTGCAGATTGTGTAGTTTTTCTGATGGATCATCAAAGAGATTCTTTCATGTTCTCCATTTGGTGATAATTTAAAACTGAATGATAAGTACGTTGTAATTAAAATAATATGATTGATACATTGCACCTTTTCTGTGTTGATATATCCTACCTATCACAACAATGGATCCATGTAGTTTCAGATTTGTCTATGTTGTCAAGCAGAGAAATACAGCTATAGCAGGGGTTAAACCATACCTGTTCGTGGCTTTTCTTTGTGCACAGTGGGCTTTTTAAGTACCAGTTTTTGATTCAGATGGGCTTTTGCCATATGCAATTAGGTTATATATGGACTGCATGGTAAATTTTACAGCATAAAAAACAACATTTTGCTTTGGGACATCATTTTCATCCCAAAAGAGGTCAAATGCAAGAGACAGACACATACAGAACACCCCCACCCCCACTCCCACCCCCGCCCCCGCCTTCATCCCACAGCCTCACATTTTCAGCACACAACACTGCAGCAAAGCATCCAGGCCTTTTATTGTGTGTGTGTGTGTGTGTGTGTGTGTGTGTGTGTGTGTGTGTGTGTGTGTGTGTGTGTGTGTGTGAATACGTTTATGCTGTCAGTGAGCAAGATTTCATGTAATTGCATCATAATTGTTGGATTTAGACCATATAATGAAAGAAATGATGATACCGCTTGGCTAGCAGAAGCCCTCAATTTCACTGATACGATCTAGCATACCCTTTACCTGTAAGCTCTCCTGTTTTGCTGCTGCATTCATCCTCCTCTGTGTCTAAAAATAAATACTGTTTACCAGAACGATTCCTAACAGGTGAGATTAGCATACCAGTTGTGAGGGTAATGAATACCTTGACATAGTCTAGCAGACATACTGAGGCCGGTTTCAAAATGTTTCCCTCCAGTCAATAAGATGTTGAATTACCTTCACTTCTCCTGTGCATATAAAATACACTGTATGTTACGGAACAGGTGGATAACTATTAGGAATTTCTTGTTTTTTGTTGTTGTATATGTGTTCTCTGTGGTTGCCAGTAAACACATGCAGTGACAAATTTTCTGTGAAGCATTACATTTCGCACTGTACAGCCAAGGTTGCTTTGTCTCGGTCAGCACCCGCTTGTCCCTGCTTCAGCTGGTGGTTTATGAAGGCTGACGCGATAAAGAGCGCAGGATTTCTGGAACAAAAGGGGCCCGCTCCCTTTGATGTGGTTGAAGCACGGGTCTCTGGGGAGCCGTGCATGGAGGGGGAACTCTCGTGAGGGGAGCGCGCTAATGAGCAGATTAATGAGCGGGATAGGCGGCATAAGTCAAGAACCTTCTCCCGTGCCCTCTCTGATGTTCCGGTTTGATCCGGATTCTAATTCCCTCGTTTTTGCAGGAGATGCGGTGGCTGCGAGCCCAGCTCCGCCTCCCCAGTCCTCCTCCCAGCCCCCCACTGCAACCCCTGCAGCGCCCCCTGTGGCTGATGCTGGTAAGGCACTACAGGAATTTACTGAATTTGCAGACTGTCCTGGATGCGTAATGCTTACCGTTTGTGTACACTAATGTCTGTGTTTGTGTGCGCATATATATATTTGTGTGGGTGAGTCACAACATACACGTATGTATCAATGTTGGTCCTCAAGCACACATGAACACATATATAGACATACCTGCATCAGTGGTCATACACTCACGTGCACGCACTATGTATGTGTTTGTGTATAAGAACAGACACATGCATGTCTGTCAGTGTGTATTGGTACTGACGTGTCTCTTGGCTCTTGTGTATATGTGTCTGTGGCGTATATGTACTGACATGTCTCCTGGCTTCTATGCGTATGCTTCTGCGTACTTCATACTGACGTATCTGTAGATTCCTGTTTATATTTGTCAGTATGTATTGGTACTGACGTGTCTCTAGGCTCCTGTGCTTATACGTCTGTGTGTATCGGTACTGATGTGTCTCTAGGCTCCAGTATATATGTGTCTGTGGTGTAACTGTACTGATTTTCTCCCGTACCCCAGCTCTCCCAGCTCCGCGCACTGTGGCCGAGGCCCTGCAGCAGCGCATGGATAAATATAAAGCAGCTGCAGACAGTGCCAAGAGCAAGGGCGATGACCGCAAGGCCCGAATGCACCAGCGCATTGTAAAGGTAAAAAATGTGACTTAATAAACAGGAAAATTCTGAAAAAAAACATGCTTAAAATTGGTAAAATTGCCCTCCAGTGGAGTAAGAAAAATGATGTTAATAAGATGTTTTGAAACTATGTATTAGTAGTAAAATGCTAAGTAAGAAATGTAAGCTTAACACTACAAAACAAGAATAACGTTTGTAATACAAATTAAGATTTTTTTGATTGGTTTGTGATGTAGGTCAGGGTTCTTTGGGTAAACCCCACATTCGTTCCTCCCCGCAATGCATGGGAAGGATCACTGCCTCTCCTCTGATCAGCATTAGCTCCTTCCTGTGTTATTGCACTCTGGGGTGTTTAAAACAAAAGCACTGGTACAGGTGTGCGGGTGGAATGCAAGTGGGAAGTCAATGCACGATTAATCATTTCATATTTGGGAGAAGTACCGGATGAAAAATTGTTTTTATAAAAAAAATAAAAGAAGCTAACGGAGAGGATGGTAGTGCTGCCTGCGGCCATTGGGGCTCACTCGGCGAGGCGCTGACAGTGATGGATGTTTGTAATGATAACACACTGACACGCAGACACACAAACTCTGTGGGATGTTTTGTTTTTTTTTTTTTTACCCCAGCTTTAATAAATTCCCCTTCACTTCTCCCTCAGCTTGAATGGGAGCACCAAGCGTTAACTGTAGAACATGCTGAGATCTCTGATAATAATGGTGATTATGACACTAATTGTGTATTAATTTCCCCGCAGCTTGTGTTCACCCTGAGCTGTCAGATGAAATTCCTGCTTCTCGTCTCTCTGTCTCCCTAATGCAGCAATATCAGGACTCCATGAGGGCTCACAAGGCTGGCCGCCCAGTCAACCTGTCTGACCTACCTGTTCCCCCTGGTAACTGTCTGCCTGTCCCTTAGCCTGTCTGTCTGGTCAGCCTGACTGTTTTGATTATCTGTCTTGTCTGCCTGTCTTTCTGACTGTTTGTGTGTCCTTGTCTTCTGGTAATTGTTAGCCTGCATATCCATTTTTCTAGCCTACCTGTTCCTCCTGGCAACTGCCTTATCTTTCTGTTTATGTTTCTGTTTACTGATTTTTTTTTCTTTTTCTGTGTTTGGCTGTCTCGCTCCACACCGACCTTGAAAATCCTTGTGAATGTAACATGAGGGAAGTTAAACAAGAGAAGTTCATTCTTATTTTGGTAGTTTGTGCATTATGTCCATCAACTAAAGTAATGTGACTGTTACTCACTGCTAACGGCACAACACCAGCTTTATCTTTTTTTTCTGTCATACATTATGCAAAGTGTGCATTTCTGAATCCCTCATTAAGTATATACAAATTCAGTGCTTCATGAATGGTGAACTCACACATTATGTAAAATAATTTTCCCCTTGGATTAAACTGTATTATCAGTCGAACCACAAACCTTCCCAGCAGACTTAGGAGTAAGTGGCTTCACATTTGATTCACCTTCCTGCTAGCCACTGTTTTTACATGCTACAGACACGACACCAATCACAAACTGCCCATATCATTGGCGGAACATGGAGTCAACAGGCGTTAAGTTCATCGAGCTGCAGACAGCAAGTCTGGAGGCCGCCAGAGAGTGACGAGACTGGTGACATGAACTGACTTACCCATTGCTTCCAGGAAAGCTGAGTCTGTTTGTGCCTCTGTCTGTAGCTGGTAACAGCATGGCTGGCAGTTCACACAGCTGTAATATGAGCATGTGCTTTACTTCATGCACCACTCGAAGGCCTCTCCTGTTGATTTAAGCACAAAGTCTCTCACTAAAATTCTGTCACACATCCCTATGAATGAAAAAAAGACCGAGGCTGTCAAGATGAAGATGTTCCGCTTGCTTTGTGAAGGCTTCAGAAGCTCCGTTTATTTATAATGCATAATGTGTGATCCATTTATCCTTTAAACATCATGGTTAAAAAAAAAAAACTAGCTGGAGGATGTGAATGTTGATTGGGAGTCCTGTCAGTTCTAACTGTGTGGCAGTGTGCAGTGCTGCTGTGACGCCTTGATATGGGTCTCTCTCAGGGTGCCCGCCACTTCAGGGCTCAGAGAGCGGGGAGCAGAACTTCATGGGGGTTCTGGAGACAGCCATGAAGCTGGCCAATCAGGATGCAGATGCTGAGGGCGACGACGAACCCGGGGAGGGAGTGGTGAAGGTACACACCTGCTTGTGCCGGCAGTTAGGAAAACAAGTTGTTTTTAGAGCATTTGGTCAATGACTGAATGACTGGCTGGAAGAGGGCCTCCTTCCTTTTTTTTTAAGTAACGCGTGATGACATCACAACAGCCATCTTCTTGCTTTTCCTCTCGTTTCTAGCCGGCAGCAAGGCCTGCTGCCCAGCGAGCTAAAGCACCAGCCCCTCCCCCACCGGGCCCAGGCTCTGCCTCCCCAGGTACACCTCCTGCCCCCAGTCAAGGTGTCAAACTTGGGCCTAAAGGTGAGTGTTGGAGGGCAGGTACATCTCGTTACATATTATATGAGCAAATCAATATGTGACGGTTTCATGTATGTATGTGTGGGCATTAACAGGCATCTGTCCAAAAAATGATATTAGAGAGTTGGTGGTGTGCTGAGGTGGTATGCCTTTGTGTTAGTCCATGTTTTCATCAGCCCATTCTTACTTAGTTAGAATTACTCATGTGTGTTTGTGACCACACTTCCTGTCCTCCAGCCCAGCAGCAGCTGGACTTCCTGCTGATGCGTAGGCAGCAGTTCATCCGCGCAGCTCTGCGCTCCAAACAAATGAAGGACATGCAGGGAGCCGCGCTGCACCTGCGCCACGCAAAGGGCCTCGATCACATGATCACTGCCGCCAAGGGGGGGCTGCCTGTTGACATCTCCAAGGTAAAGAAGAGCCGACAACCTCATCTTTTCATCTTGCACCCCCCCCACCCATCCCCATCCCACCCCCTTGATCTCATATATCGTCATGGCCACAGGAGGTCTCGGTGTAACAGATGGAGAGAAATATGGAGAGTTTAATGAAAGCCCCTGAAGGTTTGGTATTTTTCTTAAATCGCCTTGTCACTTCACACCATGTTGTCGTCTGTCTGCTTCTCATTTTGCTTGTTATTTTTTGCCCTCTGGAAGTGTCAAAATCCCCTTTTTTTCTTTTTCCATCTCCTCTGACTCCTCACTTCTCCTTCCCATTCTTTTACAACAGCACATATCTATCAGGAGTAGCTTAAATGTAGGTTTTGAACCATGACCTTCTCTGTGATACAGTGAAAAATACGATTAGCCCTCTGCATTACAGGAACAAGGTCTTCAGCCAAAGGAATTACCTGTCCACTTATTATGTCTCCAGGGGTGACATCACAGTCTGTTGTGGACGCGCATGCACTGATGTCATGTTTCTGCATTTCTGTGTAGATAAATCCTGTCCCTAACCGCCTCCCTCTCTCTCTCCTTCTCTTTCCCTCTCTCACTTTTTCTTCCCCTCTCTTGCTCTCCTGCCCTCTGTCTCGCCATCCCCCCCTCTAGGTGCCCAGTGCTCCGGTCGCTGAGGAGGACTACTCTCTGGCCCAGTCCCGACGCTCCCCGCTCTCCCCCCGCACATCAGAGCAGTACACCCAGCTCATGGACCACCTGCGTCAGCAACACGAGGTCATTCTGGCGTTACACTGCAATTACACTCACTTCTGTTCACATACAAACACAGGTACATTCACAAGTGTAATGAATCAATGTGCAATCACACCATGTAGTGTTCCTATAAGTGTATATTGCACCACATTTCAGTCGTATGTTTCTAGACTAATACCCCTGTGATACAGTGTATCGTCATCTGTTCAGAACCGATTTGAAGCCACACCACTTCACATTCATCAATGCACTTTCAGTGGGCTCTACAGACTCACTGCATCATGTGCACACCTGTTTGCACAGAGTTGCTTTGTTGCCGTACTACATCACATTGACACCTGTGCCTACCTGTCAAAAGCGCCGTACCATATTCACGCCTGTATAAACTCCTGAGTGACGTGGTGTTCTCGCCACAATGCATTCACTCCCAGTTGCGCAGTGACTCAGGCAGAGCTAATGGTAGCTCACATCTCATCAACTCCACCGTCAGAACCACCCGCTTAACACTCAGCACATTTCTACTGTATTTATGTCCTGTGCTGAAGCTACGTTAATCACACTGTGTTTCCCTCCGCAGAAGTGCCTAGGCTATTCCCAGCAGTTCACTCACATGGGCAACGTCGCCGAGACCTCCAGGTGAGCGAAAGTTACAACCGCATGAATAACACTCTCCGAAACTGACTATTAAGTTGTCTGCGGACAGCAGTAATTCACATGGAAAGGTTGCTTCCAAGGGCCCATTTCATGTAACGCCAAACGTTAAATTGCGGCAGTAAAACTGTGATGGCTGCAGCCTCTGGCTAAGCCTGTGTGGGTGGAGGGGGAATTGAGCTAAGAAGAAAGAGTGAATGAAAGGATTCATATTGGAAACATCTTTTTATTCAATGGACATACATGCGCAATAAAGAAAACCAGCTGATGTCTGGCAAATGGGTAAAATCGGGACACAGGAAGCACATAACTGCTTTCCAAGATATTTTTTTTAAACCCACATCAAATCAACCCAAAAGTTCAGCATTTAACAAACCACCATGTCCAGTGCTGCAAAGATTCCAACAGGTCATATGGGAGCTCCTTTGCAAAAACAATTTCATATAAAAACACAAACACACAAGCAAACCTTGCTGCCGTAAAAGGTATTCCTACATTTGTACGATGAAATCCATTGGTCAGACTATTGGGAGGTAAAGGCGGGACCTGGGGTATTCTAGCCAAATGTAGGAGGAGAGTGAAATGGTGTGTTCGCGTGTCCCTGCAGGTTTGAGAAGCTGGCAGAGGAGTGCATGAAGAACATCGAGACGCTGAAGAAGGCGCATGCAAAGGGCTATCCTGTCCCCAAGTTCCACACGGAAGAGCGGACCTTCAACACCATCAAGTCAGTAGCTCCTTCGAGACCGACGACAAACACATTTCACAGTGCGCTAGCATGGAGGCCAAGGGCATTTCATTTAATTATAAACCAATCGCTCAAGTGGTCTCTCCGTAGTACTTGGTTGATGTCAGCCATTTTCTGTCTGAGTTTTAATAGGCTCTCCTCAGTCACAACAGATGGAGAGCTGGGCTGCCACCGGCTGCAGCTATAGCAGTCATAAGGTTCTCTTTTTTTATTATAGGTTTGATCAGAGGTTTTCCTGGACTTTGATTAAGCCTAGTCCTAGACTAAAAGCCTCTTTCAGTGGAGATCATCGTTGATGTTTTACTTCAGTCTAAAGCGAGGGTTAATCCATGTCTGGGAAACTGGCCTGGAGAGTTTTCAGGATCTGCATGTGGCCAAGGTTTTTTTTCTTTTGCAGTTTAAATGCTCAATTCAGGTCTTAATCTGAGTTAGAAGAGATGAATAACCCCCTGCTGATCGCAGCATGCCTAATATCACTTCAGAAATAAAATGTGTGATAGGAAGGCACTCAGCTCTAGCTGGATTAGCCACTATGTCTGAATATACTTCAGTAATCCAGATTAAGCACCTCACTCAAAGGTACAATAACAGCGTCCTGCTACCGACACACATGCCTCAGTGTTACCTGCTACTCAGCATCAGTATCCCTTTTAAGCCTCTTTCATTTCTGGACTGCAGGAGGTTCTAATTTGTAAAAGGTAGATGTTGTGTTGCCACACAGAACATGTGCTTCCATAACATTGTTTGTGGTCACGTCCCTCCGCAAGCTTTCGGAAGATGCCATCTTTTGCGCTTGACAGTTTGGAGACAGAACTTTCACTGTTAAGAGTACAGAGCTGAGTATCAGATGAGTGGAAGAAAATATGCATTGGGGCCTCCTGGTGGCTCACTGGATAACACATTTGTCTGGGATGCTAGCATGAGCCCTACGGCTGGGTGTTTGTATCCCTGCTGCGCTGTCACCGGTTTGGCTGGAGGTTTGATTTGGCAAGGCAACTACCGGCCGCACCTCGATGGTAAAAGACAGGGGGTTTCGTGTGTTAGTCTCATTGCTACCCAGTGACCACTCCTGGCTATAGGGATGTGTGACAATACACAAGCAATTTATACCCTGTGGAGATAGCTCAGTAGCTCCCCCTTAGGTTCATCTGAGGTGGTTGTGAGTTCAGGCTTTTGATCAGGAGCACAATAAATGGCTTGTAACACAGGTCTTTGAAGTGCAACTTATTTTCTCCACACAAGCTCGAGGGAGAGTCATACACTTACTGTAAGGCAGGAGAGAGTCTCCCCAAACAATGGTCAAATTAGCATGCATAGATTACTGGCTCCTCCTTTTTCTGAGTCCAATCATCTTCAGCTGCCCCCCCTTACAGCGTCATTACTATGGCATTTCTAGGCCAATCACAGAATTTCATTGTTTGTGCAATCTGGGTCATTCTTGAGGGGGTGATCCTGTTCTACTTATCTGCTATATTGCAGGGCACCACCCCTTGTCTATCACTTGACCCATCATAATGTAGGTCTGTTTTGTTCATTAAGTTGAGTGTACACCATAGTTTACACATTCCACCCTTCCCTATCACCATTGGCTAATCGTATTGACATCAGCTGCTGTTCTCCTTCACAAGACAACCTTGGTACAACTTGCAAAACATCTTGTCCTCCTCACAATCTACTGTTTTCACCTCATTTGTCCCATGAATCAGAGGAGTAGTGTGCTTGCTGCTGCCTCCACCTGAGCTGGCAGGAAAGTGCTGCTGCTTTCATATTGAGTCCAGGGCTGGAAAAAATCGGAGAAAAAAAATATCTGTGCTAGTCTCCAACACTGCTTTCCACACATACAGTACATCGTGTGACACTCGGCTTGGCTTTCACCCTTTAGTGCTTCAGCAAAGTTCAGCAGGAGCTTGAGTGGGCAGGATTGATATCTGCTCTAACTACCCTGGATAAAGGCAGCTGCCAAATGGATGTAATGTAATATAGAGTTTGGCCATGTGTTCCTATGTAAGGAACTCTGGAACCTAAACCAGATGCGTGTGTGTATGAGTATGTATGTACGTGTGTGTGTGAGTGTGTGTGTGAGTGAGCATGTGTGTATGGATTTATGTGTGTGTGTGTGTGTGTGTGTGTGTGTGTGTGTGCACCTGTGCTTGCACACATGTATATGCGTGTGCATTTGTGCGTGTGCATTTGTATGTGTGCATGTGCACGCATGCTTGTGTGTGTGTGTACGTGTGTGTGTGCGTGTGGACCCGGAGTTTACTCTGTCGCTGCAGCGCTGAGTTATGTGTGTGCTGATTCTCGAGGACACGGTGACTCACTGACTGATACTGCCAGCCACCGGCCCCACCTCATCCTCAGCCCTGTATTGATCTACTCATTACACATCCATACTTCCTGACAGATTGATTACCTGAGACACATGGCCACTGCAGAGCACGCCTACTCACACACGCGTGCGCGCACACACACACACACACACACTCACACATTCATATCCTGACAGATGGATGTACTTAGAGTCAGAACTCTGTATTACTCATTCACAGGCTGACAAGCTATCAGGAGCACTAGTTCAGTGACAGGTGGTGTCAAAATCAGAAATGAAAAATAACAGTCCCTCTCTTTCTTTTCTCTCTCTCTCTCCCTCTCTCCCTCTTTTCTCTCTCTGTCACTCTCTGCTCTCTCCTTACCTTACATAACCCTCTCTGTCTATGATATATGTAGGATCTTCCCTGACCTCACTGCTAATGATTTGGTGCTGACAGTCGTGAAGGGCATAAATCTACCTGCCCCTTCAGGTACGTACTTGTGTGTAAGTGTGTGTCTCCCTGTCATGATGTGAAATTTAAACCCCAATACTTTGGAATGCGAACGCCAAAAAATGATGCAGTAATTCAGCCCTCTGTGAGTACAAACGTGTGCCCGTGTAAGAGCCTTGCCAGGTTTAATCAGAGCGACCCATCTGCTAATTTAATGTTGTAAACCAAACGATCAAATTTAGCTTAATATAGTACCTCTAACAAATGTACTGTCAGATGGCTTTGCATGGTGGAATAACAGGAATTCATGTGACAGAGAGCATATCACATAGTGATAGTTAAAGTTGATAAAAAAAAATCAGTTCTATTTAAGCCATGCTCCTCTGTGAACTAAGATATCCTTACTATTGTATGTAGTCAAGCATTGCATTTAATATTTGTGCCTGAGGGCTTAAAACAATCTGTCAAAATCTGTCTCTCACACTCTGTCTATCTGTCACTCTTTTTGTCTGTCCAGGTGTCTCTCCCAATGATCTGGATGCCAGCGTACGCTTTGAGTTTCCTTTCCCCAGCTCGGTAAGAGACGTACGCAAACACATAAATACATACAAACACACAAACGCATGCATGCACGCACAGGTATGCACAAATACACGTTTGCTACTAGAATGGCACTGTATCTGACATATTGAGGTGCTATACTTGAAATTACCTCTCTTCTGTAAACCCCCAGGAAGATGCCCAGAGGGACAAAACCAGCACTGTGAAAAACACCAACTGCCCAGGTACAGGTGCACTGATTCACTGTTAACACACACACTCTTCAGTTACCAGCTCATTGACTGACTATGAAAAACAACACCTGTCCATGATCACTAACTTCACTGCCGCATGGAAACTTTACACTTTCACACCTGAATGTGACACTGACACAGAGAAACCCGGAGATACTGTAATGACAGGGTAAGGAATGGTAATTTTCTTCCTATGACTTGTTTAGTTTAAGTATAGTTGGATCTCATCCAGCCCAGTCTTCAAAGACTCCTAACAGGAATGCTCGCACAAAACTGCAAAAACAAAAGCAAAAGATCTACAGCTGCTGTTTGTCTTCCTCTGTCATTCTGTCGTTCTGTACGCTATCATTCCCCCATCTCTCTGCCACCCCCTCCTTCTCTCTCCCTCTTTCTCCTCTTCGCTCTTTCCAGAGTTCAAGGAAAAATTCAAACTTAACATCAACAGGGCCCACAGGGGCTTCAAGAGGGTCGTTCAGTCCAAAGGCATCAAGTTTGAGGTCGTTCATAAAGGGTGAGAGACAGAATCCTGCTTTCAGTCACGTGTCCCCTGTGCTTGTCTGTCGCGCTAGCACTCCTCAAAGGAATACTTAGAGGCCAGTTGTACCTTTGCTGGTTGACTGGCCTTCATCTTCGCTTTGTTTTGTCTGCGAGTCTGTTAGAAAGTGTGTGTGTGTGTGTGTGTGTGTGTGTGTGTGTGTGTGTGTGTGTGTGTGTGTGTGTGTGTGTGTGTGTGTGCTTGTCTGTGCACAGACATGCATTTAGAAAAGTTATCATTGGATGCCAGTACAATTTGAATTCACTGCTGCAAATCCTTAAGAATGATCAACAAAACATCATGTAAAATTTTGAATGTGAAATTGAATTGATTTTCTCAGCCGAAGGGGTTTACAATTTGTTTGTTTTTTTTGTTTGTTTTTTTAAATGTACTTTGCTTTTTATAAGTGGATGTGTGTTTTGGCTGTGATAAGTGCAGCTGCCTGCTTCTGCTAATTTGGTGCGTGTGTGTGTTTCTCTGCAGTGGGCTGTTCAAGGGGGACAAGGTGGTGGGAACAGCACAGCTCAAACTGGAATCTCTGGAGACCCAGTGTGAGATCAGACAGCTGATAGATGTAAGAAACACTTCCTTACACACTCTCTCTCACAATCTGTCTCACTCTCTCACATACACACACGCACACACACATACACACAGTATACTGTATGGCAGTACTCTCTATCCCCCTAATATAAGTCTTGTGTGTGTGTGTGTGTGTGTGTGTGTGTGTGTGTGTGTGTGTGTGTGTGTGTGTGTGTGTGTGTGTGTGTGTGTGTGTTTGCCTGGGTGTTTCTGACTCTGCCCGGGTACTTGTGTATGTACGTGTTTTCTTTTGTGTGTCGGGCTCCTTATGTGTTCATGTGTATGTATGTTTATTTGCGTGTGTCTGAGAGTGTGCGTGTATGCTTGTTTTTATTTTTTTTGCCTGATTTTCTGTCACTATTCATATTCATATGCATATGCATGTGCACGTTTTCCTGCGCAGATTCTGGACGGGCGGAAGCCCACGGGGGCGCCTGGAGGTGCGTGTGAAGATTCGGGAACCCCTGGGGGGCCCGCAGCTCCAGACTGTCACAGAGAAGTGGCTGGTCCTGGACCCCTTCACCGAGCCCCCAGCGAGAGAGACAGCACCCAGGAAGGGAGAGCAGGCCCCCCATAGAAAAGAGGTACCGCGGATCCCACACCTGCAGGACGTGTGCTCTCAGAAGCTGTCAGATTTGACATGTGTTTTTCACTGACAGTGGTAACAGTGATCCTTAGCAAGAGATAAAAATGTCACTTTAATTTTATCGAGCTTCTTTTAATGAGGATGATTTTATCTGCTGCAGAGATTAATAGAGATTTTATTTAGCGGCAGAGCTGAATTTTTTTAGCAAATTAACAGTGTTTGTGCTCCGTGTTCAAAATAATCTTGATCATTTGAGTAATTGCGTGCTGTTGTCATGGTGATAATTACCAGCTCATTGGAAACCTCTATATCTTTTATCATCTTCATTTTCCTTCATAACCCAAAAAACATCTGTCGCCGTCTTTCAGGTCGCTGCTCCAAATCAAAACCTCAAAACGACCATGTGAAGCACTCCAGGTAAGTTCCTGCTGAGCCGTCTCCGGATGCATGCCTGTGTCTGTGTGCCTGGACCCGGGTATCGATGGAGATGAACGAAACAGAAAGTAGCAGAGTTGTGTACACTCTGTAAATATAGAGGTGTGTATAAGTGCATACTGAGAGCATGCACATTGCTGTCAACCTCCCATCTTAGACTTGCTCTGCAGTGTAGTCTGGGCCCATCAGGGCCAAGATCTTTCAATTGAATTCTTGATTGAATTCAGTTTGTTAATACAAACTGTATTTACCAAGTTTTATTTTTTAGCTTTATTATATTAACAAACACTTATATGGAGCTTTATATCAGTATGGTAATGTAGTGTTTGTTCTCCCATGGTTTTTCTTCTTCATTTTTGGCCTTTGTCTTTGTGTTTAAACAGCTCTGAGCTCAGGCCAGATATGCTTTATTCTTTGTTTGACCCAAGTGATGTTTTAAGAGAATTCTTTGAACAGTCTCTAATAAGAGCTGAGGTGGACTACCTAATCCTCAGATTTAACTCTCTCTGTGTCTGTCTGTCAGTCCTCTCCCAGCATGAGAGCCTTAGCAAGAACTTTATACCTTCGCTACCCACCACCAGTGAGTCTCTGCAGTCTCTCCGTCTCTCTCCCTTGCTTCTATGTGTGTGGTTTCCGTGTGTGTATAGCTGTGCACTTGGCCTGGTTGTGACAAATGAAAAGCGGAAATGCATAAAGAGATTAGAGATGGAAAGATGCATCGCATTGACAGACACAAAAAAATCAAAAAGATGACTGAGAGAGGGAAAAAAGGGCAAGAAAACAATTGAGTGCTCCGGCAGACTCTGCCTGCTGGCTTTTTGTCTCCCTGCAGTGAATATCATCCATCCACTGTAAGAAGCCTGAACTTTACAGAATTCACTAGAGTCGCACCCACATGACCAAAACTACACTCTTTCCACCATAATCAGCTGGGCTCAAACTGGGCCACCCACTCGAACTGGGCCACCCAAAAGAACGTGACACACAGGGACTATGAGAGGGAGAGAAAGAGAGAGAGGGGGGAGAGAGACAGACAGAGAGAGAAGGAGAGAAAGCAGGATATTGGGAGAGAGAAAGGGAAGAAGACACATGAAATGATTAGAGCAAGTTATCATAACCCACACATGTCACCCCAAAAGAAGTTTTTGCATCCAGCAGTGTATGCATTATAGCCATGGTTGCTGTAGCAAAATTGAGAAATGCCAAAATGTTTGAGTTGAAGGCATGCAAGGACTTAAGGAGGGCGCAGAGAAATATCTGCCGTTGCAAGAAGTGACAGAGAGAAAATCCCTGTCTCATTTTAATTAATTACTGACATGGTTTCGGAACAGTTGTCTGCTTACGGCTGCACTACAACTTTGGCTTTATTTAGAAACTGGGAGAAAAGCTGAATATATTTTCATTTTAAATTCTCCCTCAGTTTTTCTCCTGTTACATTAATTTTCCATATGGGATAAATTTGCATGGAAGGATAACGCGATTCCTTAATCAGTCAGTGCTCCGAACTGCAGAAAGCACTTATTATTCATAAATTCTGCAAATCGCAGTGTCCTTTTTAATATTGAGTGTGAATCGCTGCAGTTCAGCTTTAATAGATCTTATGCTGCTGTTCATGTAACATTTGAGTAGTGAAAGACTGAATTCTGCTAATCCGAGCAATTCATAAAAATGGCCAAACAAGAGCATGATAGCAGGACCTATTCTGGAAAAAAAAAAAAAAGAAAAGCCTGATTTTAGGTGAAGAGGAGGGATCAGGAATGTTGTCGTCCATGTTCTCTTGATGACAGCTTGAAGTCCAGGCAATTATTCTCTGATAAACCCTCTGGATAGCTTTAACTTTCTGACCAAGGATTTTCACAGTGTGATTGATGCCAGTACATTTTTGAGGGATGGTGTGGTTGGCTGGGGCAGTTTATCGTTTCAGCCAACCACCCTTGAGACTGAGTAACTGGGCCCTCTGGTGGAGCACTGAGTAAAGGCAGGTTTGTCCTGAGGCTGTACATCTTGTGCCTCGATTGGGAACTGTTGCTGGCTGTTGCTGGAGATCTAATTTAGCGGGCCAACAACTAGCTCCATCTCGCTGAGATTAGTAAGTGTGTAAACTGGTTGGACTCGTTCGTCTGCTCAGTCTTCTGGTGACCTTCACCGGCCAGCCAGGCAAGTTCAGAATCATGAACTGAACAAAGGTTGAGTCCGTGTTCCTCCGGCAGTATGGGTAATATGTGATCGCTGTTGTATCTGCAGCATAAGAAAGTGTGAAGGTTTGTTGCCAAGTAAATTGGAGCAGTCTGGTGTGCTGCTTCTTCCTCCTGGCGAGGCTCACAGTAGGACTGCTCAGTTAGGGAGAATGGGAGGGGGTGGCGGTGTAGAAGTAGTTATTGAACAATGGATTATTATCAAAGCGCATCTCCCCGAATTTGGGCAGAGTTATACCACATCAGACAAATCAGGCAGGTTCACAGTTGCAAGCCTGACAACCTGAGGTTACCTTGACGATGGATCCTGGGATGGTGGGTTCTTTAATGAGGAGCGAGCGGCTTCGGTCGTGTGCGTCAGCTCGCCAGGGTGAGGGATCAGAGCTGATGCTCTGACACAGACAGGATCAGGCCCTGAGGGTGACAGACTCCGAGGGAAGCTCAGATACTCCATGTCACTGCACAGGCTTCACCAGTTAAAAGGGACCGGGATTTGCTGACAGACTGAGTTTGGCTATGATGTTATCGATTCTTGAAGTCACAGCCTGGGAGCTTTTTAATCAACTGATACTGCACCTTTGCTGTATTTTTAATCATATGAAGATTACAGATATCAGGATAAGTAATTACTATATCCTTCTGAGGTCTAATCATGGTATGTGTTTGTAAGAATGTGTTTTCTTTGAGTGATGTCATTTATTGATGGTACCCTTTGCTTTTGCAAATCCTGTTAATACTGCTTGGCACAAGTCATGGTACTGATACAGACTGGTCGAAGAGATATAACTGATGGGGGTTGAGTTGAGACCACTGTGCAGTATGGGTAATGGTGAGGACAACAGGAAGCGCAGTGTGTGTGAGGAGAGAAACAGACATGAAATGAAGTGTCTCATTGTTGGGAGAGGAATTTTGGTGTGTGATGAGAGAACCAGGCAGGAAGCTGACAGCAACAGTGGCTTTGCTGTGGCGATGATGTCAGGCAGTTACTGAATGAACCGAAATGGTCACATCTTTGTTTCCTCTCCTAGTTTTCAAACCTGGTCTTAAAGAACCATGGGACACACTAGGTGGTATTGTTATTCAGTATTTGATTGATCAATTAATGCATCTGATTACGCATTCAGTTCACCACACCTGGTTGCTTAGATCTGAATCGTTTTCTGATCCTAAGATGGAAACACACACCAGCATACCCTGCAGCTCTTCAGAAATTGGAGACCTCTTCATTAAACTCTCAGCTAAACGTTAACTGACAGTGAGCACATGACTTTCATTACTGATCACATATGCGCTTGTTCTTCTCTTACAGCCACTCCCCTCCACAATACAAACTCCACAGCCTCAAACTGCTCACCTTTGACAAGGAGAGACTGGAGAGGAAGGTGTGTTAGACTGCCTGCATGCACACGTGTGTGTGTGTGTGTGTGTGTGTGTGTTCTGTGTCAGTGTGTGGAGTGCTTGTGTCCTTATGCTGTATCTTAGGTGTACGGAAAGAACATATCTTCACACAGTGTTGTGGTCCTCCAGCAGAGATGACTGGCATTTCAAGGGAAGATTTCCCAACAAACGCAGCAAAATCCTGCTAAATCTGCTGTAAAAGGGCTCTATCACCATGAAAGAGACACTTTGTATTTGGATTAAGAGCTCACAGTATTTCTGCTGTGTGTGAATCCTGTTTGACTGAAGGTGTATCACAGTATCACAGACCGCCAGAGACTCCAATATTTTTAAGGGGGGGTCAGGTACTTGCAGTGTGTGTGTGTGTGTGTGTGTGTGCATGTGTGCTTGTGTGTCTTTGTGTGTGTGTGTGTGTGTGTGTGTGTGCGTGGGTGGGTGGGTGGGTGGGTGTGTGTGTGTGTGTGTGTCTTTGTCTGACTCTTCTGTGCTTCATGAGGGTGTGTGTGTTTATTGTGACATGTGTTTGTGTGTTAAAGTTGTGTTCCTCCCTCAGATCACAGAGTACAAGCGGAACAGGCGGGAGGTGCCCCCAGACCTGCTACAGCAGCACAGGGAAGTCAGCCACCGAATTCACTGGCAGGCAGCACAGCTAGAGAGAGCCTCCCCCAGCATGCTGGCAGGTACGCAGCAATACGCACACGTATATGTACACACACACACACACGCATGTACGCAAATGTGCACATGTACACTATGTATACACACACAGGCATGCTCGAACACATTCACTTCCACACATGCATGTAGACACATACACACACACAGCAGCAGCCTGCTCTCACGCATCCGCTTGAGCTTCCTCTTGTCAATGCCATACTCCACTCAACACAATACCAGCCACATGTCTTCACCTTGGCTCCTCTGAACGCACCTTCTCCTTATCTTTTCAAGTATTTTCACCCCAACTCAAAGGGTATTTTTGGAGAGCTTGACAGAATGTCTTTTTGGCAAACTTTGATAATAACTGAGAAGCTGTTGTGTATCTCATCATCTTATCTTTTGTCCCTCTCTGTTTTGATTATTTTATCCCAACGCTCTCTCTCCCTCTCCCTCTCCTCCTTTCCCAGAGTATGAGAAGGTGCTGCATCGGCTTGTCCAGGGCCTTGGCGATGGAGTGAAGAAATATTCCAGCCAAGGAAACAGGGTGGGTTGAATGGAGGAGGACAGGAGCCCTGCCGTACAGTCTGTTTGTTTATTTCAATTTGATGAACACTGGCCATTTTGAGGAGCATTAGTCATTTAGAGAGGAAAAATGGCTTCTCAAACTGACACTCCACAACAATCCAAAAGGAAATACATTTGAAGACACCCGGGAGGTCCGTACTAAGAAACCTGCGCTGCTTAATTAAGTAGAATGATTGATTGAGAGAATTTGCATTAAACATGGACTACATTTGAATATCAATGCAAGTTAACAATTATACTGCCTGCTCCACTGTCAGGTGAGAGCCTGTTTTGCAGGAACAGTTCTACCTGTTATTATAACACAAATTGTATTATAATTATATTACCATTGTATTATAATTATTATTCTGCTGAAATTAGATTCTTTAACCACTGCTTAATCATAACTTTTCTGTTTCACCCAAATTTCAGTGGCTAATCGTATTTGTAGGCCCTGCTAATGTACCTAAGAGCTTGCAATTCACTGTGCATTTCTCTTGCTCAGCTCTACAGCCATTAAGCCGGAGGTATGCACTATACTTAGAGGGAGCTGGCAGCACCATTGGTGCCCAATCAACCAAAGGAGTGGGATTTTCTCGCGGGGGAGGGGGGGACACCTTGCCCACTGAAACTGTCTGTCCCTGGGCAAGACTACAGCCAATTATGTGTTTCTCCATGGGACTGGCAGCCAAAGATGAGACTGGCAGTCCCAGACTGTGGGGTGCACTGCAAGACCAGTGACTCATGCTGGAGCTGGAGTGTTTGCATTTCCTTTGAGTTTGAGTTTGACTTCTCTCCTCTGTAGGAAGCAGCTAAGGATGCCCTGGGGAGAATGAAGTTGGTGGAGAATGAGGTGCGTGTTGAAGAGATATGGCAGAGGCTATGCATTTGAATGGCCCAGTGAAAGTGGTGCTGTGGTTAAATGTGAATTCTCATCCTCTCTCTCTCTCTGGCTTTGTGCCCTCTGTAGATGGAGAGTCTGAGGCGAAGACGAACTCTCTGAGCTGAGAGGAGAGGAAGAGGAGAGGGGACTGAGGCATGGGCTGGCATGGTGTTACACACACACACACACACACACACACTCAAACACACACACAACACACGCACTCACACTCACTCACACACACACACACACACACATGAACACTACAGATGTGTGAGCAACCACACACACTAATCTCACACACACACACACACACACACACATGCACAGGCACACTCCATAGTAATCAGAAACATCTCACACACTACTGACACTGCCATCACAACAGCAGTAAGCTAAGCCCCTTCACCTGCTTACTGATAACATAGTAAAGGCTCAAGAAAAAAAGGGACTAAAAAACTTGTGCATTATACTTTATAATTAATTAAGAATTGGAAATCATGAAAGCTGAAATTAAACCAACAGATTGAGCTTTCCAAATTGGCACAGATTTCTGAATATTAAGAAACAGGAAAAAATATGTTTGTGTACACTGTACTCTACCATAATACATCAGTTTATACCATATCAGATTTCATGTTACCAAACACTCCTGGAAAAGTAAAAAAAAAAAAAAATGCATTTGGTGTTCTGCCGAACTCTCTGATTCATGAAATCTGTCACCAACTACAGAGTTCACAGACGAAGACCAGCTGGCCTAGGTTTTGTTGTATGTTTAATGATAGTGAATGTTTGGAGCACTGAGAGTGAAGTATTGAATTAATCAGGTGGATATCAAGAAGATGTCATATCTCACAGTATGGGGGATTTACTCTAGTTTGGGTGTGTGGGGACGGCTTGCTGCACTTATAGGGGATAGGCTGAGAGAAGAGAGGGGAGTCACAGATTTAGGCCATGTCAACGGGCAGCCCTGCCAAAACCACCTTTGTTTTGTTTTTCATTGGAGTCCAAGTGATTTATAAGCACCCCTATAAAACTTATATAGTTGTCTCCAAAGAAGGCAGATTTTTCTATCCAACTGTGGTTCTGAACCATCCCTTGTGCCTGCAGGAATCCGTTGCTTTATTGACTTTTTGGAGAAACAGGCGTTGGGTCGTAGCTCTTGGGAGGTCTTGTTTTAGAAAAATTCTGGGCAAAGTATGTAAAAGATTTCAGTTTCACACATATATTTTGGTTCAAAACCCCAACTTCTGAATTTGAGTTCACAGTTCTGGTGTAAGAAATCAGTTCCACTGGTGTCCGCTCTGCCTGGCAGCAATGACTATGTGGACCATGATGTTCTCTCTTGCGCCCCCTGTGTCACTCCTCTAAAATGACAATGGGGAAAGACTATATAGCAGGGGTGCTAAACTCCAGTCCTGGAAGGCAGTAGTGTCTGGATTTTTTCAGTTTCCTTTCCATCAGTAACCAAGCCTTGGAAACCAGGTGTGTGGGCTCTTTATGCAATCAGTAATTAAAATAAATCACTTGAAACACACCAAAAACAGCAGACAGCGGGCCTCTAGGACTGAATCCTGACATGAGTGCAATCCATATATAGCCTATTTGCATGTACTCGATGTAGATGATGCCCAATGATGGAGACATAGGTGTGCTGGAACATCTGCAGTTTGCATTAGATAGGATATGCATTAACAGCTTGCATGACAAAATTAGTTATTTTTGAAAAATGCTGTCTTCCTCTTGCCTTATGTATGCTGCATACTAAACTGCACAATGCTCAACCTAGATTTGAGTTTATACCATCTTCAGCAGTGTCCAGGAACAGAAACCCAGTAATCCCATGCCTGCTTTGAGCCAAGAGATAGGAACAAACAAACGCTGTGCAAAAGAAAGCCTGACTCAGTGGCTGGGACCCTTAAAATGCAGTTAGCTTCTTTAAGGGCATAAGGAATCAAATCAAAAACAGGCTTTACATTGCAACATCAGTTTCTTTGAGTATTTTACTGTGTGATTGGAGGTGAGCAAAAATGTCCTTTGGAATGTCTTTTTTTTTTTCCTTCTTTATGAAGGCTAAATCTGGTTTGATTTGTGTTTGTCCTTGAAGAGGGAGTGTCCCAGTGATGAGTGCTTCTTTTTCATTGTTTTTCATTTTGTTTGGTTGTTTGTTTATTTTTATTTGGTGGGGGGGTAGACGAGGATACAAGACAAGCAAATCTCAATAAGGCTGCACTGTAGACATCGACCATGAGTTGTGGCAGGAGAGAATGGGATTTGGGGGAGGGGGTGGGTTGCTCTGTGCTTTGTTGTTCCCCTAATCGGGGGTTGCATTGGGGGCCATTGATCCCCATAGCTCGGGGATCAGAGGCTGGTGCTGTTTTTTTTTCTTGGGGTGAATTGTTTTGTTTTTCGCTTGGACACGGAGGGCCCAAGGGCACCATCTTTAACCCTGTCAGGGCAGCGGCTCTCAAAAGAAGAATCGCTCTTCATTCCTCCGCTGCCTTTGTAAAAAAGGAATGCCAAATTTGCTCATTCTCATGAGTTTCCACACCACATGCGTCATCTCCCCCTCTTAGCAGAATGGAGATCCCGATGCCCTCCCCTTGAGAAACAGAGGATTTTGAAACACAGCATAAATACTGCGTTGATGTAATGAAATGTGCAAAATTTGTATTTACTACACTTGGGACATGAAAAAGTGCAAAGTGTGTTCTTAGCACCCCTTGGATTTTAGCACTCCATGCAGTTATGGCAATCAGTACACAACTGTTAATATATACTGCTCTGACTATGGCTTTATTTTTATAAATGTACCTATTTTGTGTCTGGGCAATGGGATAAGTGTATATGACTAATTTCCTGAAAGACTGTATGAAAGGACTGTATTAAAAAAAACTCAATTTAAATGCAATAAATGGTTGTATTTATTTTGATACTCTTTGTCAGAATGCATTTCTCTGTGTTAAAGTTATACGGAGTTTTGTTTTGTTTTTGTTTTTTTAACTGGCTTCAAGTATTTGTAAAGGAACTTCTGCAGTGATGGTTTCAATGTTTTGTGGTCTTGTTCTAAAGAAAGGCTGTGGGAGAAGGCATCTGTCATCGTTTCCCTACTGGTCCAAGAAGAATGTAGTTTTTCTCGCTCTCATTGTTAGACCAACACATAGACCCCCCTGTTATGCTAATAAAACTAGTCCGAGTGTTAAATTTTCTAACAAAGAGAAGGAGTAGTCTCAGCACCGGAGAGGAGTGCACCCAGCGGGGGAAACTGAGCGCGAAAGGTGGGCGTGGACAAGGAGACAGTGTTTCCTGCCAGATAGGACACGTGGTTCCGTGTCTGTATGTCAATGTGAGGTTCTGGGTTTCTGCATTAATTTTCCAGCCATTTGTTTCTGCCCTCCGATCCACTTTTAGCCCCCGGATAACATCTGATACCGACTCGAAGAAGATCTGCGTACCGTGTCGCAAGAGTGACGAGAACTGTGTTCATCTCAAGCGCCATGACGCTAGAAGCGATCCGGTACCGGCCCGGGTCCCTGCAAATTCTTAATCAGCTGCTTCTCCCGCAGGAGAGTGTGTTCGACGAAATCCGCTCGGTCCAGGACGGCTATGAGGCTATCAAGTCAATGAAGGCAAGACCGCACAGTCTTCCACGCTGTGCTTCTGTGGCGTTGTCCTGCGTGGCGTTGGCAGTGAAAGTGTTCATTAATAATGTTTTCAGTTGCATCATTGTGTGAGTGCGGTTGCCTTTGTGTCAGTGGGAGTGCGGGGTCGGTCTTTGTGTGAGCGTATGTGCATGTAGTTACGGAGAGCTTGCCTGTATGATTATTTGCATACGAATGCGTGAATACATGTACAGCCACATGCGAATGGAGTCGCATTCATGCACCATGTACGGTCTATCCTAACGGTGGCTGTGTATTTATTTTGGGGTGCCACGCATTTCGGAGTATTTTGTATTATAATTTTTAGATGTTATATGGTTGCTAGCTAAGTGTACGAAATGCCCCTTGACCGCCTGTCGCTCGTTCAGTGGACGCAGGGTGTCTCGCTGGACACGTTCGGGAGCTAATACTCTGACATTATCTGTTTAACGTCAGCTAGCTAGCTTGCTAATCAGCAGCAGTCTGACAGTCCCTCGCTACGTCATGAAGAACAGAATATAGCCATAATTACATTGAAATGACAGTACACGAACAAGAATTTACCCTGTTGAATTGCAAAAAACCAATCGTTAAAATATCTTTTAGTACATTTACCTCATATGATTATTGGTCGTTTTGGAAATAATTTAACTCTTCATCAATGGTTTGTTAAATTGACATCTTTGCTGTGGGGTCTTGGGCGGCAAAACATCACATTAAGACACAATCAATCGCAGCTATTAAAATCAATGACCTAATTACCTTACAATTTTAGCTTCTTAAACATGTATATTTATGCATGGTACATGCCAGTGTTCATTTATATTCCACCTATCCAAGTGTCAGCCCGTCTCCCCGGGTCTTTTATCTCAGTAGACGTACGCTGCTTCTCCAAACTGCCTGCACATTATAACTTTGTATCACGCTTTGATCTTTCACCTTCTCTTTGTCCTTGGGTCAGCGCAACACTCCTTGAATAAGTTATTGGGTGCACATTTGTCTCACTGCAGGTTTTCGTGGATCACTCTTCATTATGGGACAAGCCAAGGCTATGCAACTGTAGTCCTGAGGGGTAACAAATCCTGCCAGTTTTCCATGACACCACACGAGGTGTAGACACAGCGCGTCCTCTTAGTAGCTGTTCCTGGATCAGTATCAGACCTGTTATATTTAATAATTGGGGTTACAATTGAAAACGGGCTGGCGTTTAGACAAGCTGACCTTAGATCTGTCAGATCTTAAGGGCAGAAGGTATCATGAGCTGCCGTGAGAACTGGGAGGGGAGAGCTAAACTGGTTTGAACTCGGGTGTCAGAATGCAGGGCTGAAACGGCTGAAACAGCTGAAGCCAGTTGTTTAGTGGCCCTGTTGTTTAGGCCTCATCCAGCAGGGCTTTCATTCATTAAGCAGTGGTGGTTGAACTTTGACCCACATGTGAACAAGGGGGAAGGATGCCTGTAAGCTAGATTTGCCACAGCCGTAGTACAACCTTACCCTTACAACTTGTTCCCAAAATATCTTTTTACTGTAAATGATCTTGAGAACTCCAACAAAACATTCCTGACATTTTATCCTAAAAACTATGTACCATGATGTTTATATTAGGCTTCATAAAACATGGGAAACTGATGTTTACAGATTGTAATCTGATAACCCTTTATCTGGCACTTACACCAATGTTTATATGAAACAGTATTCAGGGTGATGTTGCCAGTTATTGGCCCCGCACCATGATGATAATATAGATGCTCTCTAATAAGTACAGGGAAGGGCAACAAGACTAGTTTCACAAATTAAACTTAAACCTTGAATGGATCATTTCCGTTTCTAGATCTTTGTATAAAAGACACTAAGGGGTATGACTAAGTTGGCTTTGTTAATGTGGAAAGGGACTAATCGTAGACAACAGAAGCTGTTTTAAGGCAGGCAGAGACCAAGACTTGTTCAAGACCAGGTTTGACCTAGTGCTGAATGTTCTCTAAAAAGCAGGTAAAATGACAAGCCTAGACAGCCTAAATGAGCTTGTTATTGGCAAAACAATCTATGCTCCTATGGAGATGCTTTCACACCAACAGGTGCTATTTTCTCAAGGTTATTTTATTGATCAAGTAAAACACCTTTTTCATCATGTTGTCTGTTGTCATAACAACCATACTTATGTTAAGATGCATGGTGTTGTGCCCCTAATTTCTTGCAGTTTTTTTTTTCCTGTTCTAAGTTTTTTGAATGACAAGCTGTAATTGAAAATCTGCAGTTGCAGGTACCTTTGTCAGTGTGGGAGAGCTCGTCCTGTGAAATGTGTCCAGCCAGGCTCAGTTGTTCTAAGCCGGTGGCTTAGCCCCAGTCTAACTGCTTTTTCACACTCTTCAGCAGCTAAGATGTGTGGCCAACCCTCAGAACAGTGTGAGCACCACATGGTTCTGGTGTAGGAAAACTATGTGAGAGTCGCAATTATTGCGACTGCTTTGTCATGGGTTAACTTCCATTTTGGTGACATGTTAGTCTCCGTGTCACTGTCTCTCACTGTGTGTGATGTGATTGTACAGCAGCAGCACAGTGTGGGCATGTGAGTCCTGAATCCAAATCTCAAACTTCCAAGAACAACAATTTCTGTAAGTGAATCCTGAACCTCAAACCCATCATTTGGCCCACAGTTCAGATTTAGCTGACGTCTGGGTGCGTTACATTGAGGCCAGACGAGTGTGTAAGAATCCTGCACCTCAAGCGGCCTTGCAGCTCACAGTGCAGGTTCAGCTAATGTCTTGCTGTGTAATGTTAATGCCAGATGTCTGCCTCTCCACAGGTGCGGGGCGCACCCGCCATCGCCATTGTGGGGTGCCTGAGTCTGGCTGTGGAGCTGCAGGCTGGGGGAGGGGGCGATGACCTGGTCTCCTTCATCCGGGACTCTCTCAGTCACCTGACCTCCGCACGGCCTACCGCCGTCAACATGGGCCGAGCCGCCAGGGAGCTCATGGAGTTCACGGAGAATGAGAGCATGGACAAGGCAACCGACCAGCTGAGAGAAAGGTATGAAGGGAGGGAAGGAGGGAGGAAGAGTGTGTTGGAAAAGGGAAGTAAGCTGAACAGCGGAGAAAGGTACTCAGGGGTAGAAGGAAGGAGAGAGAAGTGGAAAAGAAAATTCAACTGAGCAGCAGAGAGTGTTGAGATGAGGAAAAAGAGAAGGGTTTTGAGCAGAATCCATCTGAACTGCAGAGAGAAGAAGATAGGAAAGAGGTTATCTGAGCAGCTGAAAGAAATACACACAGAGTCACGGAGAGTGGGAGAGACAGAAAGATGAGTAAAGGAGAAGTCACCTGAGCTGCTGAGAGACAGTGAGAGTGAGCGCTAGGGCCCTTTTTGGCATATAACCGCAGTGATCGATCGCACCTCTGTTTGCTCTCGCTGTGTGGGCACCAGGGCTATAGTGAAACGTGAGCAAATCGGAGGCTTTCCATTGGCAGCCCCTCCTGTGGAGCTGGACACGCAAATTAATTCTTTAGCAAGCGGGGCCTTGGCAGGAGGCGGGCCACTCTCGTTTTCACAACAGGATTCATACTATGCCTATGCAGAAAAATCAATTAACAGTTTAAAAAATGTGGCTCCAAGTAAATTAAGCTGATGTTTCCATCAAAATAAATGTGACATTTTTGTCTGCATAAACAGCTAATAGCCTCAGTGCAATATATTTTTTAACAACTTGGAATTGGACATCGCTGGTTGGAGTTGAAACTGCTGCAGACAGCTCATCAATAGCGCCAAATAGTGCATTCAGTCATTCTTTTCAGTTTTTCTTTTTACCAGTAAGAGCATCCAGTAAGAGCAGTTGGGTTGCCATGACAATTCTCAAGTGTATACTCAAGATCTTCAATCAAGTGGAAGTGAAAAAGACACACAACAGTGTTGTCGTTTTTCAGTCATTCGATTGATTGTGGTAGAAACTAAATAAACATGTTGTTTTTTAGATTCATTTGTGACTACTTTCAAATGGCACACAAAAATTTGACTGAGCTCAAGGTGTTTTTCTTGCATATTTTGGATGCGTCAGTTTATCCAAACATTTATATTTCTCATTGTTATAAAACCCGTCTTTCCAGTAGTACATAGGAGTAACAATATGATGGTATCCATACTGGTTTAGCCTCACCCTTGTGAGAAAAAACACAAGGGGAGTGTTAGAGAGTCTTCTGGGCGAGCAGGTAGCTGTAAATTTCCCTGCTGTGGAATTTAGACATCCCTTTTTTAAGTGGGTTAAGTTTGTTGCATGTCTGGTGCCGCATGGCTTTTAACTGGTGATAGGAGAGAGATGCCTCATGAGCCCTGTAATGGGTGGTGCTACCAAGTCTTGTCATTCAAAGACATGTATGAGCCTATCTGAAGACTTTCCTTTGCACTGGATTCAGTCAAGTAATTCTCTCATACCTGCTAGAGTTTCATGCGGCCTCACTTTTAATGCAGCTTTAAACCTGTGGGAAATAGAAGAAGAAAAAAAAAAAGTCTGACATTGTGTTTCACGCCAAATTGGTACATCAGGTTAGAGGAAAGAGTAGAGCTGAAATGTTAAACACAGTGTTGTGATGTGCTTACAGAGGAAGGAATAGGATTCAGGAGAACAGCTGAGAGGCAACCAGAGAGGTGTAACGAGAACATAATGAGATCTCAACTACTTTGAAAAGTATAACAAGCAACAGCACTGTTCAGAGTGTAAAGACACTGGAGCACTCGGGTTTATCAGAAACGCTTTAACTTTCTACAAATTCCTCTACAAAAGTGAGACACGGTGACATTGTGCCAGGGGTAGATGTCCCTGGAGCATGAGAAATAAAGGGTGGGTTTAGGTTCCATCAGGTTTTTTGTTTTATCGTTGTGCCAGGCAGGCAAAAGCCGAAACACTCCGCTAATGGTCATGACATCAAGATGTTCATGATGAAATCAAGACCCACTTGTTTTTTGATTGTATTGATTTCTAGGCAATTCAACATCTCCTTTGCACCAGGGCTACTGTGTTCTTCTGTTTTGTTTTAACCTCAAAATCAGTAATCAATGCTGAACCAAGAAATAAGGGGAGGTGAGTTAAGTGTGTGATCAGCTGATCAATCAATAGTGAATGAAAACAAAAACTGGGACAGACTGTAGCTCTCCAGGACCAGGGTTAGATACTCCTGTGTGTAAAATGACTTACGCACTGAAATACAGGACACAGATGTGAATGAACCTCAGATCATGGCATCTAATATCCCCCACTTCTTGGTGTCCTGCAGTGTGATTGGCTGGATCGAGGAGATGCTGGAGCGGGACGTCAACGACAACAGGAAGATTGGGAACTACGGGGCGCAGCACATCCTGTCTGGCGTTCCCCGAGACTCGGTCACCATCCTAACGCACTGCAACACGGGGTCGCTGGCCACCGCTGGTTATGGCACTGCCCTGGGTAAGGACCGTATCCCTTCCGTATCTGATCTTCTCTGTGAGCTCTGGACTGCAAATAGTCACATGAAATTTGATTTTGTTTGTCTAATTGATATGGGAAAAATCAGATCGGAATCACTGCAAGCTGGCTGCCGAAGCACAGCTGTGGGAAAGGTTTCGGAAGTCTAGCTTGAGCTTATCGGTAAGTTCAGCTCAAATTTCAGCTGACACAAATGATTTCGGTTAATCAAATAATTAAGATTATGTTGCCATTAAATCCAGAATTGAATATGGCCCATCTTGCCCACCCATGGTCTATTGTGGCTTTAGGACAGGAATGTGCAAGTCCAGTCCTGGAGGGCCAGGGGCTATTTATATTTTTCATTTACCAATTAGCATGGCTGAATTCTGTTAAGCCGTGCATGGCCTCGCTGGTTTCCTCCTGTATCAGGACCACAGTAAAAGTCAGCAGGATTACTGTGCGGTCTACAGCTGTTGCTCATCAATTAATCAGGAATGTCAGATCAAATTAATGGTTTCACTAATTAAATAATCAGAAGAGCAGAAGTTGGCATGAAATCCTGAGACGGATCATTCTTGGAAGTGCACCTGTGCTTTCCAGCTACTCTTACCTCCGTTACTCCTATTACCAAACTTTTTGTACCTGACACAACAGGTGAGCTGATTCTCTCATCAGAGAGTGACCGCAGTGGGGGCCCGGCGGTCCTGTAAGGACACTGCCGGTCTGCAGTGTCCGATCCGCTCCCTCTGACTGTGATATTTCAGCCGCCAGATGCGCGGCCAGGGCTGCGAAACGGCGCTGAGAGTTATTTATTTACAGCCCCTGCTCAGCGTTTGAAGGCCTTTTGATCTCTTTGATAAGATGTGACTGTAGCGTTTGCTGTCGGCATTGTTCTTCCGCTGTAGCCGTGCAGTGCGAAAGTGCGTAACATCCATTCTGCTTTGGAATGAGGTCCGCCAGGTGCTGCAGCTCTGACTCTAGTGAAAAAGAATGACGCTTAAAAGGACTGCTCTTGATTAATGAATGGAAATGCAGTAACCTTCTTGCTATTTTCAGCCCTATTCTTTTTATTTCTTTTTATAAAGTTGATTTGTCATGTTAGAACAGCTAAACGATTGAAGTGTTATGGGAAAGATATAGATTTATTGATTTTTGTCTTTAAGTGTCTGGCATCATTTCAGATGCTCAGCTCCAGTAGGCTTAAAAGACACTACCATATCAAGTATATATTTCACACTTGGTGCGCATGGTAACATGATACTTTATGAATTAACAAACACAAAAGGAAGAGCACATCATGGAGGAAAGTACTGCAGGAAATCAATATACAGGCTTTAGTAGGTGGTGGCATGGCACGGGGTGTACAGAAACCCTGTGACATCAGCTTATTCTCAATGATCTTAGTGCTCAGCGTTGGAAAATTTGCACAAGTTCCTCAGTGACATTGCAGCAGTGCACTTGAGCTTTGTTTTATCAGCTAGTCCAGAGAGGTATATGTTCATGATGAACTGCAAACACATGGTCTTAATAGCATATTGGTACATCTGTGTGTGAACTGTATTGAGGTGTGGCCAGTCATTTACACACCGTGTGTTGTGGGGTTTGTGTTTTTAATAGTGTATGGGCGAGTCTATATGAAAGGTGTTTCTTTTGTTGTGTCTGTCACATGAGGCGTTGCTGTATCTGTGTGTTGGGTGCAAGTTGCATATCATTTGTAACTGAATCTGTCCCTGCGTTGTGTGTGATAGGCTTTGGCTCCGCCTCTGGGCTGTGTGATTGGATGCCTGCTCTGACTCCATGTCTGTGTTGTGTAATTGGATGCCTGCTCTGATTCTGTCCCTAAGGTGTGTGTGATTGGATGCCTGCTCTGATTCTGTCTCTAAGGTGTGTGTAATTGGATGCCTGCTCTGATTCTGTCCCTAAGGTGTGTGTGATTGGATGCCTGCTCTGATTCTGTCTCTAAGGTGTGTGTGATTGGATGCCTGCTCTGATTCTGTCTCTAAGGTGTGTGTGATTGGATGCCTGCTCTGTTTCTGTCTCTAAGGTGTGTGTGATTGGATGCCTGCTCTGATTCTGTCTCTAAGGTGTGTGTGATTGGATGCCTGCTCTGATTCTGTCTCTAAGGTGTGTGTGATTGGATGCCTGCTCTGATTCTGTCTGTAAGGTGTGTTCTGTCTCTATTGGATGGATGCCTGCTCTGATTCTGTCTCTAAGGTGTGTGTGATTGGATGCCTGCTCTGATTCTGTCTGTAAGGTGTGTGTGATTGGATGCCTGCTCTGATTCTGTCTCTAAGGTGTGTGTGATTGGATGCCTGCTCTGATTCTGTCTCTAAGGTGTGTGTGATTGGATGCCTGCTCTGATTCTGTCTCTAAGGTGTGTGTGATTGGATGCCTGCTCTGATTCTGTCTCTAAGGTGTGTGTGATTGGATGCCTGCTCTGATTCTGTCTGTAAGGTGTGTGTAATTGGATGCCTGCTCTGATTCTGTCTGTAAGGTGTGTGTGATTGGATGCCTGCTCTAATTCTGTCTGTAAGGTGTGTGTGATTGGATGCCTGCTCTGATTCTGTCTCTAAGGTGTGTGTGAATGGTTGCCTGCTCTGACTCCATGTATGTGTTGTGTTCCTGCAGGAGTGGTGCGCTCTCTGCACGCTCTGGGCCGGCTGAAGCGTGTGTACTGCACTGAGACCCGGCCCTACAACCAGGGAGCCCGGCTGACGGCCTACGAGGCGGTGGCAGAGGGCTTCCCTGCTACCCTCATCACTGACAGCATGGCAGCTCTCACCATGAGGGAGAGGGGCATCACAGGTCAGCCTGGCGCCAGGGCCCAATGTGCCCAATGTGCCCATGTTTGTTTGTGTTAGTGTGTCTCACTGCTCTCTGGAGGGATCTGCAGAATGTGACTGTATCTATGTAACTCTGATACATGGTGGATTTGTGAATGTGTGTCTGTGTGTGGACGTATGTTTTCATGCCTTTATTGGTGCGTTTGTCCCACAAGGGTTGTGAGGCTCTTGTTTATGTCTTAATCTGTGTTTGTTTGTGTGTTTTTGTGTGTATGTATGTGTGTAGTCCCTCATAAGTCTTTTCCCATAGGTCCCCGTTGTTCTTCTCCAGCACTGTGTTGTTACAAAGAGGGAGCCGTGTTCCTGAGGTGTCAGTTCTGTCTCTGACTCTTTTCATTTTCATTCTGTGCATAGCGGTCGTGGTTGGTGCGGACAGGGTTGTCGCCAATGGAGACACCGCCAACAAAGTGGGTACCTACCAGCTGGCCATTGCTGCAAAGCACCATGGGATACCCTTTTACGTGGCAGCCCCCAGCACGTCCTGCGACCTGAGTCTGGAGAGTGGGAGAGATATTGTTATTGAAGAGCGCCCCCCAGAGGAGCTGACCAGCATCAATGGCGTGCCCATCGCTGCCCCAGGTAGGGGATGGAAAGATCATGCCTAAATACAAACAAAAGCAAAATGGACATGAGAGGATTTGGAGGAGAATAGCTACATTACATTACAGTTATTTAGCGGACGTTTTTATCCAAAGCGACTTACGGCTGGTTGGGCAGGCCAAGGGCCAGTCCCCCCTGGGAGCAATGTAATGTAGGGTTAAGGGCCTTGCTCAAGGGCCCAACAGCAATGGTGTTCTTGTGGTGACTAGACTTTGGCTTGAGCCACCAGGGGTCCGAGTGTACCTTAGCCACTAGACTACAGGCTGCCCCCCAGCTAGACTTAAAGGCCCCTCTAGCCAGTTTTAACTCCTGATTTTCTTGAAAAAATGTGCCAAAAACAGGAAGCAGAGATTGGTGGTGCAGCTGAAAACATAAAAAAAAAGTCACAGAGAAAGAAAAGGGGGAGATTCATAGATGCACTAAGACTGGAGGGTGCATGAGGGTAAGCAGTACAGGGATGTGAATCCCTGCCAGATACTTGATTCATTACGGTAATTGAAAACTGTTATGTCACTCCTTAATTAATCCTTTAGTAGAGCTCGTATATACCTGCACTGAGTGTGGAGCAAATTACATCAAATTAATTAAAGGACCTCAATTAACAGCCTCATTGATTCTGGGAATCAAGAGCTAATTTTAAAAGAGCTAGACGTCCTTAGGGAGGGCTGAGGCACTGAAATCCATGGGTGTGAGAGAGGCTCCAATCTGTTGGTGCAAAAGAGTGAGAGAACACCCAGGCACAATACTGATGGTATATAAAAGTTGGAAATTGGCCTTCAGATTTGTTTAATGTTATGCTTTTTCTTCGACACATTGTGATCAACTTCTGTAATTGAAATGGTGTAACCTGTCCTCCTGTCCTTGTTTCTCTGTCTGTCTGCTTTTCTGCAGGTATTGAAGTTTGGAACCCTGCTTTTGATGTCACCCCCCACCAGCTGATCACGGGCGGGATCATTACCGAGCTGGGCGTCTTCCTGCCGTCCGAGCTGCAGGCTGCGCTGACTGGGCGCCTCACTGCACTTTAGAGACCCCTGCTGGCAGCCACGTGCAACTGCACCTGGATCCTTCTCACACTTTTTTGCTGTATTTTCACAGACACACTGGAACCCACACACATCTCACCACTACATACACGCACATACAAAAGTATGCACCGTAATCTTCACGCACGTATGATACCAAGGTGCACACAAACACATACACACAGTATCCTTCCCTCCTCCTTCTTTCACTCCTCTCTCTGTCTTCTCTCTTGTCTGTCTTCTTACTTTTTCTCCTTTGTTAGACAGCTTGGATCCCTGCCCACATGCAGGTCAGTCTCCTCACTCTTTCCTTCCAGGTGTGTTCTGCTCAAACTCTATCCCAGACGTCTTCACTGTATGGCTTAAAAAAACGATCAGTTACTATCAGATCCAACCCAATTGGAAGAACCTCACATTTCAGGTATACTGACCCAACAGAAGAATGTGTTTTCATTTTCTTTCCACTGAAGCGTTGTTTTTAAGTTTTTAGGCTGGTTGTAATAAATTCAGGTAATGATAATCAACTATTAGAATTGCATCAGCCTAACTTTTTTAAAAAATTTAACAGTTCATCAGTACAGCTCAAGTGATTTTTTAGGGCAGCTTCTGCTATTATAACCTATGTTACCCTATGTTGTTCTTTAAAAATAAGTTAGTCGTACTACAGTTAATATGTACAACGGTCAGCCAAAACATTATGGCCACTCACTGATGAAACTGTAGTCAACATGTTGGATGTGGGAGAAATGGGCAGGCCTAAAGACCTGAGGGACGTTAACAAGGTCCTGTAGAGTCCATGCCTCAACAGGTCGGCGGAAGACCGACAGCATATTTAGCAGGTGGTCATAATGTTTTGGCTCCTCAGTGTATCTCAACAGGTTTGTCCACTGGGTCTTTTTTTTTTTTGCAAATGATACTTAATGCATTGAGATCCATTTCCTTTGTTGGTCAGTATATATTTTAATGAAGAATCAGTATCTGTATTGACACATCTTATAGGTTTAAGGAAATTGTATTAAAACATATTCAGATATAAATCTTAGATTTATAGCTGTGGGAAAATTATATCATAAACAAAGAGACATGTATGATATATTTAATGTTCATGAGCTGGTTTGTCATTATTTGTTGTAGTTCTTCCAGAAGGGTAAACAATGCATTTTTCTTTGTTTAGAATAAAGTATAACAGATATGCTGCAGTACTGTTTCAGCCCATATGTAAATATATAATGTTCAGTTCTAGTGTAAAGAATGTGCAATAGTCTACAAGCTAACATAAATAATGCCAAACAAAATACTAATCAATATAGTAAAATTACTAATAGAATTATGAAATCGTACCAAACCAAAATGTTACATTAACATTTGTTTTTGTTTTTGCCTTCTTAGTAAATTTTATAGAAATGTTTTTTAAAGAAAAAGTAGAATTTTTTTAAAAATGGAGCCCAAAACTGCTTAACAGTACCGAATTCAGAGACGGCCAAGAGCCGAAGCAAAGATATAAATGCTCTGACCGAAAGCTCACCTGATCCCAGGCAAGTTGCAGCAGAAGAGACTTTTCGAAGCATAGTCTTTCCCGCACTGTACCGTACCTCTCTCCTCATGCAGTAAATAGACCCACTCACTGTACTGAATGTCATGAGGCCCAGCCCAGGGCTACCGCTACTCACTGCCTTACATGACCACAATAGGAACACAAAGAGCAGAGGACAGACAAGCAAGAAGAGCAAAGAGACAGTGACAACAAAAAAGTAGACATGCACTCACACACAGGCAGACGAGCTGAACGCAAAACGTAGGGGGACCCCCAAGGGAATCTGAGGGCACTTGCACACACTGCTCACACACTCACAGGCACTCAAACGGACGGTCAGGCCTGCACGGTGTGCAGATGAGGGCTGGTCGGTGTTCTGTTTGGCCAGCTTTGGCTGTGTTCACCAGGTACAGCGTGAGGTCACTGAGCATCAATGGAGCGGGCAGTTTGAGTTTCTGCAGCAGTTTGAGTTTCCGTAGTAAGGTTGACCACCAGGTATTCCTCCCTCAGCCGCGTCCCCCATGCATGACAGCAGCAACAGGGAGTCGCAGGGCTGGAAAAGCCAGCCCACTCCCACCACATGCAGACCACAGCTGAATTTCTACAGTCCTTTGTGACCAGGGTGGCCCACTTCAGATTTTGCTGTTCCGCGTTTCCGGAACTGTTCCATGTTCTGAAAGCGTTCCACTTATCTGTAATGGCCCTACGTTCCGGAACCGTTCTCGAAGCAGGCGACCATCACAAAGTGTTGTCGTGTGTCAGATTACATGGAGGGAGGGTTATAATCAACACTTCTATGTCTTTGTTTTTGTTTGAGAAACAATAAGAAGGGACCGTAACATTTGAGAATAATGTAGCAACTTTGTCACCGTCTGTGTAAAATAGTTTGTTTCATTTATGGTACAAGAAAATGGTTTGTTTATTATCATGATGAATATTCTTTGGCTGTGATCATATTTCTGTGGTTCTTGGTGATGAACTGTTGTTGAAGACCATGACTGAGAGGCCTCCATCACATTGATACTTTGCAGTCTCACACAGTGTGCATTGAATAAAGACTTGGCAAAAGTGATAATGTGCTAGATAAAACTGAGTATGCTCCCTTTACCCTTTCTGTTTGGCACGGGTCTAGGTCCTAACATTTGCATGGCTGATTTCTAAAGTCCCATTGTAGTTTATACAACTTTCTTTCTGCCATCCCACTTGTCTTGATTTGATTACATTGCATCATTTGTTAATTTCTGCCCAATCAGGGTCAGAGTCCATCAAAGCCAATGGGTTAAACCACAGGCTCACCCCCAGAGTCACAATGCACAAGCATGTATGCACATTGTGAGAATAAAGTAACTCTTAAAAATTGTCATGTAGGCAGGCATTTGTTTTGGAGCCATTTAAAACAGATTTATCGATCCCTTATTTTAACCTTTTGGGACGTCCACGGCTCCCTGTGTACAGGGTTCTTTAGCTGCTGTTTCACTTGTTCCTGCCTTTTCCCCCTACGCAATTGAATATGTATTAACAACACATCATGGCAGTCGTGACAAAGCTGCTGCTTGTGTTGTCTTGGCTCTGTGGGTTACACAGTACATATGAGTCCATCAAGTGTTGGGCTGCACACTGCTGCTTCCTGAGCTTTCCCAGTAAACCAGCGAGGGATGTATCAAGTGAGAGGGCCTCTCTGTGTAGGTGTTGTTAATCACAACAGGATTCAGTTTTGTATTCTGTGGAAATGGTTAAAACTGGATGTTTTTTTTAAATATATCAATATATGCTGTATACTGCATACATAATGAAAGAAAGAAATGCCTTTCACGTCAAGTCAAATAAAGAACTGGGAACAGACCTGTCTTTTGTCTATCTGTCATTTCTAATTCCAATACTAAACTTATCCTAGACTGTTGTGTTTTGCTGTTGTAAAGAAAACCCAAAATGTATAGCTACGCTTTAATAAACCTACTGAAAAACAGACTTAAACCAGTTTGTTTATGTAGCACATGGTACATACTATCACATTTTTAAATATAACTAACATGGTAGTTTCTGTCAGCCACATGATTTAACAAGGAGAACAACTACTTTAATATTTACTAAAGAGCTGGAAATAGTTAATGGAAATTTCCCTGGGTGTCACAAAACCTGCAGAATTTTAAATCTCATTGTATTGACAATGTTTGCTATTACATCCAATCTTACAATCATGTGTAAATGGTATTGGAGCAATCCATCTCACTAAGGTTTTGCGACAGTCCGAAGTCCCACCATATCCCACAATGCACTTCTCTTTCCAAACAGTAGTTCTTTACGGTAAGGGGTTTCGGAAGCCAGGCATCATGGCCCAAGGAAAGCAGAAATTTAAAGCACAAAGACCGGGAGGAGCTAAAAAACAACAACAAAATAAGCAGAAGGGACCTAAGAAAGGAGGTAAATGCTACTGGGATGTAAGAAACATTCACTGGGAGTCACATGTATTCGCTTTACAAAATTAGTGAAATCGCTGCATGCTTAGCCGCCATTTTGGCTCAGATTTTCAACGTAGACTTCGGTGTTCGGCTTTTTTGTAAATTATATTGTCACACATACAGGAGCCCAAATGAAAGCAGGGGAGCTGGTGTTCGTCATACGTTAAATTCACTACGTTTAACTTTACGCTTTACGAGTTAAGTTTGTGATATATTATGAAAAAGGTGATGTTGCTTGTAGCAGCCTGTTTCCTTCACATGTATTGTGGTGAACTTTATAGATACCCTCATAGGTTTTCGACTTTCTAATGTTGCCGTTCCGTTGTTCTAAGTAACGTTGGAAGACCTAATGTGGTTATTTCGTATTTCATGTTTTTGCTGTAATGTTTTCACAGGAAGAATCATTGCCCCCAAAAAAACCCAAGTTGTACAACAGCAGAAGCTTAAAAAGGTGAGAGATCTCGTTTACATAGCCAGGGTGCTTCAGTTTCCAGTCCCTTGGACAATTGTAACTGCTCTGACCTCAATTCTACAACTTCAATAGGCTCACAATACATGAGCAGGGCATATATTATGTTGTGTCCTGCCTAGTTGCCTACATCTAATTAATCATTAGTCCTGTGCTACTGCATTCAACCTCCTGATGCAGTGATGACCACTCTGTGAGATCAAATAACTTATAATTTCCTGCATTCTGCTATGCGATATGTACACCAGAACATGGAAAAACAAAATCTAAATTTCCATACACCACTAGTACTGTTCACATGGGCATGACTACTAAGATAGGTCCAATGAAATTGAATTACCTCAGCCAACAGAGTGAAGAATAATTGTTGCACTCTTAATTTTCACCCACATAGGACTACAGCCGCTGATTTGTCCTTTCCCATTCAGAATTCTTTTTCAGTTGTAATTGTAGCCTTCTTTTCTATTTTCTAGTCTAGTTTTCTCCTTTTATTCGGCAAACCCCAATTTGACCAAGTGCTGCTGTTACCTTACAGGGCCTGGAGGTGGCGATCAGGAACAAGATTGAGCAAGAGGTCACACAGAGAGCGAGCTCCTCTCTACACAAGCGGCTGAGCATACTGAAAGGCAGTGAAGGACCGAGCTCAGGACCACCCCGTCCTGCAGCCAACACCTCTAAATAGAATCCTACCCACAGTGTCCCACTGCGGCCCACCAATCAGAATGTCCTGGAAACTGACATCTCCTACATTGGCCACCAGGGGGCAATACGTTTGTATAATCATGTGGAACTGTCCAGCAGTAGCCAGAGAAGGATCAGGAATGATCATAACTCCATATTTCCTGTCCTCTCACAAACACAACACGTGTGATATTTGAAGTGGAGGACTGTCAAAACAGGAAGCCACTGCAAACAAGGCACTGTTGAATGATTTACAAATTCATTCATTATGCAAAGAGGGGTGTGGTTTTGACCCAGTTGCAGTTTTGTTAAATACCAAAAGCCCTATGTTGTCCTAGTTTGTGCAAAATACGGTGTCATGTTCAAAAAGTGAATAATGTTTTCATAACAACTTAAAAGTTAACTGTGGGTTGTGGATATTTGGGTTTTTATCAAATGCTGGTGAAAATGGTGAAAATCCAACAATATCCACAAGCCACTGCCAAAAAGAACAGTAGTGTATTTTATCAGATGCTGATGAAAAACACAATTAATATTAACAATTTACAGGAATTTTTGTAACTTGCCAAAAAACCTGCTGTGGGTTGCAGATATGAGTTGTGTGTTTTATAAGATTATTGTTAAAGTCATTACAATGTATGGTGAGTTTAGTGCTTATACCCAAACTTTTTTGGCAAAGAAAGAACAATAAATTCTATTTCCAAAGACAGCAAGGTAAACTTGTTTTAAAGTTCTTAAGGGTACTGTACATGAGGGGGTGGGATTTTTCCTACTACTTTCTTGAGCTCCTGTGTCATCTTTCTGCTTCCATTTTATATTTCATAACGTGAAACCTAGGAGGCCTTTTTTTTGCTGCGGTGGGTCTTTATTGTTTGGGTAAAATGTAAATCCAATGAGCAGCACTGCTAGTGATTACTGTCCAGCTGGAACAGGAGGAGGTGCATTGGTGTTCCCCAGTATGGACCTAAAATAAGCCGTTAGCCGGTATGTCTCTCTCTCTCTTTCCCTCAGTCCACACTTAATCACCATTGTGTTTCTATTCTGGCACCTTCTGCTTGCCAGTGGAGTGAGTCAGTATGTTAACGACAACAATAAACACACTCTTCTGGGGCAACATAAGAGCGTGGGGATGTGTTCGCATGAGTCACTGCTGCTCGCTGCCCTGGTCCGTTTGGCAAGAGCAAGGAAAAAATGTTTTTTGTGTACATAGTGTTCTCTGTGTGTGTGTGTGTGTGTGTGTGTGTGTGTGTGTGTGTGTGTGTGTGTGTGTGTGTGTGTGTGTGTGTGTGAGACTTTCTCCTTCTGCTCAGCTTTGCATGTTAACCCTTATGGCTATTGTGGTGTGAAGTGCCAACAATCTTGATTTACTTCAGCTCTGTCAAGGACAAGCAGTGCAGGGCCTGAATACTGTGTGGCTCTACATTGGTTGAATGTCATAGAACAGCAGAATGTTGACTTCCTGCCATATCTGCATGTCTGTTGTTGTCAAACTTTGGGCTGGTGGTGGTGTGGCTGCAAATGGAAAACATGCCGTCTCACAAATCTTGTGCAATCAGATTGGCTCTGTGTTTTGAGATTAAGCCCCTCCAGTCGGCCTCAGCACAGCAGAATGAGTCAGCAGCATCTGATGCTGTTTTAAAAGTTTTCTTTGCACAAAAGGCAACACAATCTAACTTTTCAATTGACTTTTCTGAGCAGAATGTGTGATCAGAAGAGGAGAGCATGTATACTCTGGTATTTTCTTAATGTATAGTGTAGGATTCGCATTAGTTCATGTAAATTATTGTAACTGCTTTTTCAGTATTGTGGTTGTGGAAGGGTCATATATTCATCATTTAGACAATATCAGAATTTCCAAGTCCACAGCAGTAGCAGGGCAATGGCTAAATTCAGCAAATGAGAACATTCTTAACTTCAGTCTTTATTTTATTATAATAATGAGACGAACAAGACTAGGATTGCCAGGGTCACTACAAAGATGCCTTTGTGTCTTTAAAATAGCAGTTAATTAAAGTGAGATACATAATGCCCTAATACTCAAAGGTTACATTAAAATGATGCCAGTGATAAGCACTTTGCATTGAGCATGGTGAGCTGGTAGGAAGTTGCTTGGTCATCCAAGGCTGCAGGGGGCACAGTTTCACAGAGCCTTGAGAGCCTCCTGGCAGTGGGTTGAGCGCAGGAATCGTGGGAAGGAGTCTTTGGCCATGAGTGAATATATGCACTGCTGGGCTTTCTCAAAGGTGTCAGGTGAGGGCTCCTCAATCATGCTGGTGAGATCCCCTTTGGTCTCTGAATCCAGATTCACCTATACAGACGCACACAGCAGAAACGGTTTCTGTTACTTGCTCTGCATTTCTGCACACCTACCACTATCTTTTCCTCCTTTTTTTTTGCCATCGGCCATCCAATTATCTTTTCACTTTACCCTTTCCATAATCTCCTGTCTCCTCTCTACTCCTTCTACCTCTTTCCTGTTCCCCCTCCTCACCTCCTTGGGTGCCTCAGAGTTGATGAACTGACCGTAGATGCTCAAAGCCTTGGCCCCCAGCTGGGTCTGGGCGCTCATCCGGTAGTCTTCACACGCGAGCCAGAACTCAAGGTTCTCCTCGCTGAACTCGGAACGCAGGAACCAGCGGAATGCCTGTTGGCCCACTGGGACAGTCATAGGCGGGATCAGGGAAAGGCCAGGATCGTGCAGGACAGGTACGCAAAAGAGAGGTGGAGGAATTCAGATGAGAAGGTACATGTGCATTTGATAGTGTAGCCACAATATCATTTAAGACCTCTTATACCATTTTCATTTTCCATCTAATGGTAGCTTTGTGCTTTAAAAAAAGAAAGCCAGTCAAGAGGGTGGCATGCCTTACTCTTACTGTTGAGCAGAGATTCAAGATCCAGAAAATTCTTCTCCTCTTGAGCCCTGGCAAAAAGTAAGGGATTGTTAAGTACCTTCATTGCTCTAGTTAATGTAAACTTTAACAAAGCAATGCATATCCCACTCATGACATAACATACTGAGAGATACAGCAGTCTTAGTCAATACACACTCCAGACTACACTACAGCATTAAACATTACATTTATTTAGCAGATGCTTATCCACAGTGACAAACCCTCTGATTAAGAATCTTGCTGGATGCACATGGATACTGAAGCCAGAAGGGTTACCTGTGTCTGAGGGCCCATTCCTGCTTCTCTGCTAGGTGACTGAGCTTCACCCGCATCCCTTTCGCCCTGAAACACAGACAAGAGAGAAATGTGCACTTTCAGCACACAACAGCAGCAGATGTGCAGCCATTATTTAAATAGAAAAAGGTACTATATGTGCACACAAAGAAAATGCAGCATCCCCTGGCAGCAGTCAATAATACACAGAATGTTAACACACACACACACACACACATAGTCGCTATTACAGTAATAAAACAAAAATAGCATTACAGAATAAAATGTAAAAAAAAGCATACTTCTCCAAACATGATGAGGGGAGATGGGACAGTCCCTTACACATTTCTGATGTAAAATTAAAGAAAATAAAATGTCAGGCTGAATGGTGAGGTCCTTGGTTGCTTCTTCTCTGTCCTTTCTGTGTGTACTCCAATGCCTTTATATAGGCCAGAGCAAAAATGATTTCAGGTGTGGGAGGGTGGTAATGGAAGGCATTACTGCTGTAAATGACCAAATGAACAAAGTGCCTTAATTTGAACAACAAAGACAAGAAGCTTACACAATGGGTAAATGAGTGGCCTGAACAGCGTGTACCGATGGCTGTTTTGATGAGGCCTTCATTAACTGTGCTGGGTTAGAGTGATGACAGTCTTATACAGTAACAGCAGACACGCTCTGTCAGCGTCTGTGTACCCTCAGTCTGGTTCTGCACTCTTCAAATGCAGGCAGAGCAGGTGTCTCACGCTTACAACAAACACTAATCAGTCAGTGACTGTGAGTCTCTTTGGGTTTGTGCATGTAGTGGTCTAATGTTTGCTTCATGCAGTGTGTGTAATAGTGTATTTATTCCCCTTCGAGCTGATTGGTTGAATTGTTGTACGAGAGTAAAGGGTGATTAAGTGTGGGGACTGCATCTAACATAATGTTGAGCAAACGGTTCTATCCTCCCTCAAGACATTAAAAGTGTGCAACTAAGAACTAACTAATACCGAGTCTGAGAACGACTGATCTACAATAGCCATAACTGCGAGTCCTGCCCCTATCAAACAGCAGTAAGGGACATTTACCATTGGCTATGAGTAACTGTTTAAAGACAAGAATAAATCTAACTTTGCACTTACAAAATATGCTGCACAGCAGTTGTTTGAGCAAACCGCTAGACAGATGAAACACAATAAATGTTAACGTTAGGCTGCCATGCATACTGTAGTTTGAGAATAACGGCTGTGTGGTTGGCAAGGGCCACCTAGCAACAGTGCCTAGGTGCAACGCTTCAGGGAGGTGTACTAATGAGACAAGTAAGTGACCAACGTTATAAAACCATAAATGAAAGTGAAATAAACGTCTCTTCTAAAGTATATTTTCGTAATAAACTGTGCGTTTTTAAATTACATTTTATTAGGCACTGTTCGCGACTTAAATGTATATGAATGACTGCACACATTTCAAAATGTACACTACTTGGAATCTCATGACGTTCAACAAATAGCCACACATTATTGCTGCAACACTTCTTCAGCTAGCACAGCAAAGCGCAGACTCGAGTGCACATTCTTCGCAGGTTTACTTTCTCCAAGCTGACGCGAAGCTATTTTGAGGGAGAAGGAAACTGTAATGGAGGGTAAGTTGTGCTTCCATTGGTCACGCAAGAGTGATCTTCTTTGATGTTAATTTTAAATTAATCCCAAAAGCATGGGAACACAGGATACAATACGAAACAAAACAGGGATTGAACAACATTATTTTCCATTGCAAGCTGCTATTCCAATGTGAAACGCTAAAGAGCTATCATATTCAAATTGATGCACACTGTAACCCGACACTCAAGAGTACATGCTGTCAAGTAAAAGGTTGCGTGTCGAAAATACGATGCCAGAACAATTATTGTAAGTTAATGACTTAAAGGGAAATAGTTTGTGATGACATTAACAAAAATAAAAAGCCTATCTCGTGTGCGATGGATTAACCATTACTCGTATGAGTAATTTCTGTGTTTGGCTCTCTCCAGCTTCGCTGTATCGAAGGTGTCATCTCGGAGATGAGAAGAACTGAAAGCGTGCAGTTTAGTGGGACCTCGACAGTATGCATTTTGTTGTGGGAATGTATTTTTCACGCACACTTAACAAATGGAACGCCTTTTCTTGCAAACTGTATGGGGAAACGTAGCCGGAACGCAGACCGGATTGTGTAAGGTCTGATAGAAAGTTGTCCTTCTTGCTGTGTGTCTTACCATTAACTGGTACTACAACACGCATAGAATGGGTGATCCCCGGAATAGACACTGGGTGGGCTGGACCCAGGCGCGCTGTCAGGACAACAGCGCGGATCCAGAACGAGAAAAGCGTTGGGCCGAACTGTTCGATCAACTGGACCTGAACAAGGACGGGAGGATTGACGTGCACGAGCTGCAGACCTGGTTGAAGGCGCGAGGGCACTCTCGGAGGGCACTGGAGCAGGTAAGGCGCCCGTGCTCAGAACGTTACTTCCGATAAAACAAGGAGCAATTAAAGACGTTTATGCAATCCGCTTAACAACGGGCAAAATACCTCTGTACTTATGCACTTGTGCCTTGTGTCATTTCCTTCGATTGTAATCTTTCCCTCTTAGTATTTTAGCTCCATGTTTTAGCGTTCAAACCACGGCGTTTGGCTTAAGGGAAAAGAGGCGTGTCTTTGTTTTGGTTAGGATTTCTGGCTCCTGATTGGAGCATTGGCAATGCCAGGTCTGCTGTTACAGGCTGCATAACAAGCCTGGGGGAGGTGTATGTGCCCTAAGAAAACAATGTTTGTAGAGAAACATCAGTGGTTTTCTATGTGATAAGACCTCTATGTCATTTTGCATGTACTCATTTACTTATTGAAAGCCAATAATTAGGTGACTGAGCTCTGAGGTGATCCAGTTTCAGCAGTTTTAAAAGCCAACAATGAGGGGTTCCTCAGGTGGAGTACATGTTTGGGGTGCACATCCAGGTCCTGTAGCAAGATGTCACAAGTCCTAGTCACACTGCTAACAGCCATGGCGAGGGGTCCCCAGTGGTGAGGGAATGATTTGCTCATCCTGGGTTTGGGGTTAATTTGATTTGTGCCCATATTGTAACAGTGTATTGGGATATAGTGTGAGTAGTGTTGTGAGGACTCCGTGTGATATGAGTTAATTGTATTCTGTATGTGCTGAGACTGCTATATCACAGCTATATCACTTGCCCTGTTCTGGGTGAGATGTGATAAATATTTATTCACCAGGCCCGGTGATTTTCGCTGTTTGTGCCATGTGGTTTTTGTGTCCATGTGACCAGCCTGGCACGCTCTCTCTCTTTTCTTTCTCTGCTCACTGGTCTCAGCTTTCTTTGGACCAGTGCCATACTCATGACATTTACTCTCCAGCTCCTGTGACCCTCCCCAACCCCCCATTTCTGTGTCTTATTCTATACTGGGGACAAGGTGTCCTTCAGAAAGACAGGGCTGGAGTGTGCAATCCTATCAAGTTGATGCTAGTTTCCACCATACTTTCCAGGGAACAATGTTTCTCTCTGTTTGGAGAGGGTTGTAGGTGGACATTCCATTCCATGGGTTGTGGGATTTGTGGAAATGTGATAATTTTCACTGGAAATGTGGAGACGTCTCTGGAGCGATTCACGGCTGGACTGCAGAACATTGATAAAAATGGTCAGAAAAACAGCAGAGACGTAGCAGGAGGTTATGAGCATGTGCGCGTACGGCGCTGTGGTTCCCTCCATGCCTGCCCTGAGCTGCAGCAGATCCTGATAGCAGAGGCAGTTCTGGGCGGCTCCATTCCACTCCACTCATGTCCAGACTCGATCATGCAGTGATTACCATGACCCTGGCTGCGGCCTGTTCTGTAACGTCGGCCTCAATGGTAGCTGTGCTGAGCAGCACATATTTGGCATTTGTTATTAATCTACCCTAAAAAGTCGGATCATGCCGTTGAACACTTCAAAGCATCACAGTCCTTCAAAGGAATAATCTGTTGAGTGTTTCATTGCACCTGCTATGCATGAAACACAGAAAAGAACAATGAAACCTTTAAGTATAAATGAAAGAGAGTTGTATATTTTGAGAGCCATTGTTTGTGTCTAGTCTGTGGCAATCACTTTTTCAGTGATGGAAAACCTTGGCTTCAGAAAGTAGAAGTACTTCCATGTATTTCTGTAACCCATATAGCACTAAACCAGCTAGGTTTCACTAATTAACTCTAATAGCTGGTTGAAGAATTGTGCTGAATACAGTCAACTGCTTAGAATGTGGGAATGAAACAAATACATGGTAGTACTTTTACTTTCTGAAGCCAGGGGTTTCCACCTCTGGTTTAGGAGACTGTGTAGCAGTGTACCGTTGTTTTTGTCTTTGTTGCATGACACTCTTTTCTCCCCTTTTCTCTTCATGCCTTTCGCCCCCCGTTCTTAATCTTTTGGCACCCCCCTCCTCCCTCCCCCTCTGCATTTCTTCTTTGCCTCCCTCCCAGCAGATACTGCGGGAGGGGGACACCAATCAGGATGGGGAGCTGGACTTCGAGGAGTTCGCCCGGTACCTTCGCGCCCACGAGAAGGCACTGCGGCTCATGTTCCGCAGCCTGGACCGGAACAACGATGGTCAGCGGCCCCTGGCCCCGCCCTCGTTCATGTTACACGCCGCTCTGGTTGTCATAGAAACATACAGCATGTACTTGTTCATTCTACTCATAAACATACACGCTCTGTAGGTTTTGTTGTCACTCAGCATCATTGTTTGATCATTTAACATATGTATATTCTGGGGATACTTGGGAATTGTTCAGTTCTTTTTACTGATTTATGATTTCAAAGTAGAAACAAACACCAGCACACCCAGGGCTGCCCACCCCTGCTGCAAGCATGATGCACTGCACTGTGAAGTTCCAGATTAAGGAAAGATCAAAGTAAATCGCAGGTTTTTCAAGCTGAGTTCTGTCTGTGAATCAGTTTAGCATTGGTGGAAATCAGAGGCAAATTTCACTCTGGTAGCAACAGGTGCTTTGTCACACAGAGAGTTGCCAATGCATGGAGAAGCTTGCCAGGTCATGCATCACTGTACAGGTATGTGTCGCTTAACGTATGTAATACATTCTGTGAAATACGACGTTATATGATTTGGACGTTATGCAAACACCATATTTTTATATATACTTATCAAAGCTTTATGGGATACTGTAGTGCACCTGTATTGACTAAATAGCCAAGATACTGTACACATACAGCACTGTATTTCAGCTAATGTATCTGGCACGGTAATATATGAGTTAAAGAGATTTCGTCTGCTATGTCCCGTTCTCCAGTCGGGATTTTTGAACTCTTTTGTAACCTTATGGGACCATGGGCGTATATGCGGTTGGACGTTGCCTGAACGGACGTTATGCGGCACACACCTGTATTGTATTCTTGTCACATGCATTATTTTGCAATCCTATTTTGCAATGCATGGGCGAACTGATGTAAGTCATTGATCTCTGATTCCCTGTATCCGTCGGTTGCCTGGGTTTCAGGTGAAATAGATGTTGGGGAGATCCAGCATTCGCTGCACAAGCTGGGGGTGGACATCTCCGTGGCTCAGGCAGCAAAGATAATGCAGAGGTCAGTGTGTTGCAACATGGTGCTGGTGGGGGAGTGAGGGAGGGTGGGGGAGGGAGAGCAATGACTGAGACTCACAATGAGGAAATTTGTGTAACCGTGTTATCAGTGGCAGCTTGTGCCTTCATACCCTGAGAGAGCAGGTAAAGGCTATGAGCCATTTAGCAGTTATTAAGAGGTTATGGTGATTTATTTTCTCATCTTTCTCTTTGTATAAGGAATACAAGGGATATACAAAATACAAATACAAAGGCATACAAGGGAAAGCTGACACTGGTTGTCCCTAGCTCTCTCTCTCTCTCTCTCTCTTAACTTCTTTCTTTCTGTAATTCTCTCTGTTCTCCCTCGGGCAGTATTGACAAGGACGGCACCATGACCATCGACTGGAACGAGTGGCGGGATCACTTCCTTTTCAACCCCATACACAACATCGAGGACATCGCCCACTACTGGAAACATTCTTTTGTTAGTCTGTCACTCTGCGCTGGTTTTGTATTCATGTCACAGGAGGTCACATGGTATCCATACAGCACAGCAACACCATGGGTTTAGCCTTTCATACATAGATGAAGAAAAAATAAAGCTAATGTATTATAACCTTGGAAAGGTAAAAAACAAACAAAACTAGTCCAGTGGAGATGTTTTTTGAAGCAGGATTATAGAGTTAGCTGGTTGAAAATATTTTGTATCATATATAATAATATTTGTATTTGGTGAGTTTCAGTTGGATGGAATCCTGACAGTTGGCCATTTAACTCCTGAATTGTCTCACAAGAAAGACCACCACAGGATAATATTGCATAAGCAGAAAGTGCTCACAAACTTATCTCCAGACATGCAAAAACATAATAATGAATACAGTCTTTTAACCTTTTTAATCACACTGTAGCAACATTGCTTTGTAGTTCATACATTTTATAATTAGATACTGGTAGTAGTTACTGTCATTAATACTTTTTTGTTTCTTGTAGTTGCTTAGTTAGGGCTGACATGGTCTCTGCAGAGAAGGATGTTTGTGACACCTAACATTAGTGGGACTTCAATTCAAATTGTCCAGAACAAAAGTTAGCGATAGGAGCGTCAGTCTGATTCTGTATCTAATTCAGGTTCCCTCTGCCACCACACTACTACACATATCCTATCCCTGCCAACTGTGTGTTCGTGGTTTTCTACCTCCATCTTTCCCTCTTTGTGTGTGTGTCAGATGTTGGACATTGGGGAGAACATGACTGTGCCCGATGATTTTACGGAGGAGGAGAAGAAGTCGGGGGCGGTGTGGAGGCACCTGATGGCGGGGGCGATGGCGGGCTCTGTGTCCCGCACTGGCACCGCCCCGCTGGACCGCATCAAAGTCTTCCTGCAGGTGGGTGCGGGGCAGCGTGAGTTTGGGCTGTGTCTTCCCGACGCATTGATTGGCTGTGTTTGTACAGTGCAGTGTGGACGTGCTGCAGGTGTACGGATCCAGCTCCGGCAGGATGCGGCTGTGGACCGGCCTGCGCGGGATGGTGGGGGAGGGGGGCATGAGCGCCCTCTGGAGGGGCAACGGGATCAACGTGCTCAAGATCGCCCCGGAGACCGCTATCAAGTTCATGGCCTATGAGCAGGTGGGGAGCTCTCTCTCTTTCCCACTCCTCTCTCACTCTCTCTGTTGCCCTCTATTGGTCCTTTTCTCTCTTTCCTGTTCCCTCTCTCCCTTTCCCTCTGCCTTTCTCTTGATCCCTCTCCCTCGTTCAGAAGGCCCATTCTTCCTCTCTCCCTCTTTCGTTTTCTCTGTGTATCTCCCTTAGAGTTCTGGCACACCCTTAAAATCCTGAAGAGTCCTGAGATATAGAAGACCCCCTCGTGACTCATTGGGTTCCCTCCTGTCTCTCCCCCTCCAGATTAAATCCATGATTAAAGGCAGTAAAGATGGCACGTCCCTGTTGGTGCAGGAGCGCTTTATCGCTGGGTCCCTGGCCGGAGCCGCTGCGCAGACCGCCATCTACCCCTTAGAGGTGAGACGGGTTACCTAGGATCAGTGGAATCCATGCAGCGAGCCACTCCGACCCCGAAACCTGTGGTACTCCATACATACCCATGCCATTGCTTGCGTAGTGTTCAAATCCAGACTTTCTCTCTGCATTATCCATGAGATCTTAACAGAAATAGCAGATTTTAAAAAAGTGACCGGTTATATGGTATCAGTCTATACACTCATGTATGACTAATCCAGATATATGATGTATGTGTATAAATACGTCCTAAATCTTTAATAAAACTCATATGGTTAACATTTATACCAGTTTTTGAATGTTAGAATGAATATACCTGCCCATGGCAGATGTGGTCCTATTCCCATTGTGTTTTTGGATGGCCTAAAGACAGATGTGCTCTTTCATTATTAATGGTCTCTCTCAACATCTCATTGTTACATAACAGTCTCTCTATGCACTGCCTTTGGAGATGTCACACACTGAAGGTCAAAACCATAAAATAGAGCATTTGGCTTTTCCAAACAGTAGCAGTAACGTCACGCAACCGTGACCAAACTGGCTTTTGACGTCGGAAACAACTAGAGGAACGGGAGCTAACGGCAGGGTGTCTCTTTCACCTCTGAGTGCCATACCGTATGACACCGCACTGAAACGAGCAGCTTTAAAATCAGCTGCTCTAGTCAGCTGAGTCTGCGTTTGGCATTTAGCGAAAGAGGCAGATGAAAGCGCAGGGGCAGGTTTTAGCTGCTAGGAGGAATAGCTTACATTTCAGGCTCCTTTAGCTCTGCGTGACCCCACCGGAGGCCTCTGTGAGCAGATATGGGCGCTCACACACCCCCCCATCCCCAACCCCTAACATTCCCATCATTGAGTTTCAGCGTCAGGGATACCAAGCCTGCTGACTCCACAAAAAACCTTCTAGAAAGATCCATAGGATCTTGAGCTGTCGCAGTGAAATCTGGGAATCTGGGAAAGGCCGGCCTAGGTTCAGACTAATCAGAGTGCTTTGATGTCTGATTTTTTTTTGTACTTCTTCACGAAAAATAAAATACTTTGTATGAATTTCAGCAAAGGCCAAAGTTATCATGTTGGATAAGAAATGCAAAAATACTGTAGGAGCACTTAAATGATTTCAAGTGCACTGCAGGTCAGTTTGAAGAGGTTTACTATATAGTCCCCGTTATGAACGGTATGTGAAAGGAAGACAGGATTAAAAGGTTCCTCATCTTAAAACTGTAAAAGAAGAGACATCTAAGAACACAGCATCTTCCTTCATCTTGATTGTGTTTGGCTACTGCTGAAGCTTCATTTGTGTAATTTGACATTTGGATGCTTTTCGGTGAGTTATCAGTAAATCACTGTTTTTCCCCACACTGGCCTCTCCTCAAGGAGAGATACAAAATTCACTAACAAAGAGTAGAAACAAAAAGGAAGAACAAACCATTCTTAAAACTGAAGAAACCAATCAAACCTAAGCTTCCACCATCATTAATGATAACGACATTAGTATTAAAATTTTTAAACCTGCGAATGATCTAAACTTTTATAAAACTGTTTATAAAATGCTAAATAACCCAAAAATACTTACTTTGGCTCAGATTACAGCCATCCAGGATGTGAGTTTGAGATCCCTGCTCCAGGGCACAGTGAGGAACCTGATGGGCTCATTAAACATACTTTTATTTCCTGTGTTCATGGTACTCTTTCTCTCACGGTCAATCCGCTGTTTCATTCGAAGCTTCCTCCTCCCATCCCCACGATCCCTCTCTCCACCCCTCCCTTAACTTTACTCACTCACTGTCTGTCTGTATCCCTTCCCCCCTCCAGGTGCTGAAGACCCGCCTGACCCTGCGTAAGACAGGACAGTTCAGGGGCTTAACAGACTGTGCCATGCATATCCTTCAGAAAGAGGGGGTAGGAGCATTCTATAAGGGCTATCTGCCCAATGTGCTGGGCATCATTCCATATGCGGGCATTGACCTGGCAGTCTACGAGGTACGTGTGTCGGTGAGAAAGCTATAAGGCCTCTCTTCCTCTTGCCCTCTCTCTCCTCTCTCGTTCACCCTCGCTTTCCTCTCTCTGTCTCAGACACTGAAGAATGCCTGGCTGCAGCAGTATGGCGAAAGCTCAGCAGACCCCGGGGTTCTGGTGCTGGTGGGCTGCGGCACTTTATCCAGTACCTGCGGCCAGGTGGCCAGCTACCCGCTGGCTCTGATCCGAACCCGCATGCAAGCCCAGGGTGAGACACTGGGAGAGATGGGGGTTACGATTAAGACACAGTAAAGACAAGTAGGGAATAGCTTACGTTTCTTTTTTTATTTTAATATATTTATTATTTAATTAATATATTATTAATTAATTTTTAATAGGACATCAGCTTTTAGTTTTCATATAAATAAAGGGAGAACACAGATAAAAATATGGTTAAAATGAGATTAAAAATTTCCGGAAAAATTCTATTTCAAGTAGGAAACAGTAATTTTAATTCAAGCTTTAATATTGCTCTTCATTGTAGGCTTTGTAAATAGGAATTGATTCGGTGCATTTTTGAAGAAAAGTTCAAACCTTGTTTTGTCCTGAGCCACATATTTCACCACAAGAGGGCGCCAGAACTCTTATGAAACCTTAAAGTTTTTTGACGCAGGAAGAACATGAAAACATTGAACTTCGGCTGAAGCCTAGTTGCTCTTTTTTTAACAAATTTGCAAATTTTGTGGTTACATAGGTGAAAACTGGAAAAGATAAGCCTTATTCATTGGCCATGAATACATTACATGTATTTGGCTTTCCCACTCTTTCTGTCAAGTCCTCTCATCCTCTTTTTTTCTTCTTTTCTGTTGGTCTTTCGGTCCCAGCCTCCTTGGTGGGAAGTCCCCAGCTGTCAATGGTTGGCCAGTTTAGGCACATAGTGTCCCATGAAGGAGTGCTGGGGCTGTACCGTGGCATCGGCCCCAACTTCCTAAAGGTCATCCCAGCAGTCAGCCTGTCCTACGTGGTGTATGAGAACGTGAGGCGGGCTCTGGGAGTGGACCCCTGATGGCTGGGGGAGAGAAACGACCACCCAGGGAAGGAAGAAAAGAAAGACCTGCAAAGACAGGCCCTGGCACGGAAATGGTGGATGAGCCGGAAAGGAGGGGAAGTGAGGCCAGAGTCCCAGTGGAAGGACGGAAGGAGGACTTGCAGAGTGGAGGCTCTCAGAGAGACATCCGATAACAAAAGCAATACTTTTTAAAAAGTATGTTTGACAGACAGTGCATTGTGCAAACCAAAAAGAACAAAAGGATATTCCCAATGCAAGGCAGAGTGTGGGAACTAGTGTAAGAGATGTTGCACTATGAAGTTTCATCAATGCATTTGTTGTATCTTTATGTTTATTTATATATTCCCTGTTTTCTAAATGTTTTCCCCCTGAAAAGTGACTCTTTTAGTTGTTTGCCTTATTAATATCCCAAGTGATTCTCACCCATTCTCTACTGGTGGGGAAGAACCATATGGAGTTAAGATTTGTCAGTTATTTCCTGCTGATACTTAATGCACAGTGGATATATAGACATTAGCAATAAATGTTTTTTTTTAACAGCCACAGATACTACTACAAAGAGGTCTATTTCTTCAGCTACTACTTGGACTACAAACAGCTTTTTGACAGAATCAACTTCTGTATTTTGTTCAATATTTGTATACGTGGGTGTTTGTATTGACAGGATGCATTTTTGTTTTATTTTTTATTTATGGTTAAAATGGCTAAATGCATGGTGTTGTCTGTTAAAGTATTTTTTAGAATGCAGTGTGTTACTATCTTCATAAGTGCATGATACAAGATAAGCTTTTCCATTTGAATATGTTACCTGTTGTACAAGAAAGTCCTGTTTGGCTTAGTTGTACATCCCAATTATGCTTCTGAATGTGAATTAGTGCTCTTTGTGAATTATTGCTGAAGATGTGTCAAAATTTCAATGGGATAATACTACCAAAAAGTACAGAAACTCAAAAAACCTGCCAAAAGCTATACTACAAATCACTGCACAAAAAAGAAATGACAATTTATCATCCCTTATCTGAAATGGAGAAATGATATTGTCTGTCGTTCTAGGTTTTCTGTCAGAAAGATGAGAGAAGACATTTATCTCAGGGACTGTTTAAACATGCATTTTTTATGTGACTGTACTTTGAGTGACATAAGGGAATCTCAAAACCAAAAAGTGATTCGTTAATAGGGGTTATTTGCAGGCCTCATTTATTTTATATTAAATATTTGAAGTTGATATTTTGTCATACTTTTATTGTTTTTGTTTTTAGATGGGCAGAGTGAATATGTGGTCTTCATGATGTGGTATTATCTAAATACCTTTTGGCGGTATACTTAGATGTAATAATTGATCCATTATACAATTAACAAATCTCTAAAAATTTATCTCTTAAATGAAATATGTATTTCTTTGTAAAAAATGTTATAAATTGAGTGTGTCTTAATCCAATTCAGGGATATACATTTGTCATTATTTAAACGGCAGTTTGTTTTTCAACATGTCAACTTTAATGCGCTGCTTTGTGTTACTTTTAGTTATTAATGTCCTTTAAAATTTGAAGTGGTTTGGATTTGTTACATTACCTGCTGAATAATATTCTGTTTTTCTTCCCTATGTTCAAAGAAAATAAATTAAATGATTTATTTTATGGTAAATGTTTTAATTCAGTAGATCCATTGTTGGACTGGTTTGTTGCAAACCTTTTAAGACGTACCACTTTTGTTAAATAGAGTGGGATATGCTGGATTTTTATTCAGTGTTGATTAAGGTCATGGATATGTATCCTAGAAATTCAATATTTACCCATTGATTTCAATGTATAATTTTTATAAAATCATCTGTTTTAGTTTATTTGCAATAACACAACTAATTTTACACCACTGTTTAATTTTACTGAATGCTTAGAGTGAATGCAGTGCACCAGTCTGGATAGAATTTTCCAAGATCCTGATTCTTACATGAACATAATATCTTAATATATGTTTTTAAAGCCAGAGTCTGCAATATCCCCATATATAACATTAATGTATGTAATATAAGGTAATTATTATACCTAGTTATAATCAACATACAGTTCAGCTAAAAGAAACCACTTACCGCTAGTGTGTAAAATGAATAAATTATAAGTGAACTCATCAAGGGTGTGGCCACTGGTTCATATCATTTGGCATATCTTGGCCTTGCTCCTAATGTAATTACCAGTGCACACTCAAAGTGGGCGTGGATTTCAAATATAAAAAAAATACACAAATCAAAACAATGCCATCTTGGTAGGAATTGTCTTTATGACTTGGCCAGCATTATTTAAAGCTGCACAGTTACCAAGCCCACCTGATTGAAGTCTCCAGAATGACTTGGGGTACAATAAAATTACCTATTTCCACGTAGGTAGAATGCCTCATACATACTATGATTTTAGTTTCAAATTACGAAGACATTTTAGGCCTAAATATTTTCATCTCAAGCTAAAAACTGGCAGCAAAAACCAAACAACAAAACTAGACCAGTTCTTGCCTGTCAACTGAGGTTGGGTGGATTTCTGCCCAAACTTGCGCAATACCACCCGAGGGGGAAATGTGAACGCACTTGCGTTTAAAGTCCACCAGAGGGGGGAAACTCGACTAAACGGACGAAATGAACGCTTTGCTGACACCAAAATAAACGCGGTCAATGTTAGCCAACCCTGATCTTGCACTACCAAGTCAGTTTCTGTTTTGGCCCCCTGCAAGTCGGATTGCCTTGTTTTATCGACTCTTCTGCAGGTTCAGCTGAAAACATTGAGTTCCTCTAGTATATGGTCTTTTCCGTTAAACTAAATCATTACTGCAGCGACAAAGGTTAATTAAACTGGAGTAAAATCATGAAACAGCTCTAGTTTTCCAGGACTAATGTTTGTCTAACCACGCACTTGCATGATTAAATAAGACTTTCTAAGATTTGTAAGATTTTGTGTAAAAGTATAAATGCTGTGTTTGGTTAATTAGGCAACAGTGTGTGCTAGGTGACAAAATTGTACTGGAGGTAGCCAGCCTACTACGGCTGAACTTCACAGCACACACGAGTAATTTAAATCCAGCAAGCTGCTGGCTCGTAAGTAAGACAATAGCTAGTGGTTGTGATACAGTATATTGCAATGTATTAATTGCGTATTTCCATTTTCGTTAAAATGTGTGACTTTATTAGAAATTCACAGAATTCTCCCTCCAACAGCAAAACCGACTTCGACTCCGGTGTCAAACCAACTCCACAAGGTTATTATCCTCAATCAAAATTCAGTGAGGAAATTTTCCGGCCTCCTTAACCCCAACTATTATTGGTCAATCACATATCTACCGGTTTTTATGTACTTGAAAAACATTGGCCAAAATGCAGATCGCTCAGGATTCGTCAAATCCGTCATTGAAATCTGATTGGGACTCCCAGAAGCGCCAACCATGTGGATACCATTGATTTGGCCGATCTGTCCATCAAATATTCCTTTGACTTTCGTTATAGGCTAGTGCGGATGTCAATTACCCTTACATTAGTGAAAGGCGGGTCTTATGGCCATATTCAGATCTTTTATTGGTCGTTTGAAGGAAGAAAGTCACGATCGCAGCCTCCTTGACTTGGTTCCCACCCCCTTTAAACCAATCGCTGTTTCCTTGTCCCTCCCCGAATCTTGCCTTACTCGGCTTCCCGCTTCTGCGCACCTCGACCCGGCCTAAACCACCTGCTTCAACCTTTTTCTCCTGGTAACACAAACAGCATGTCGGACTACAACTCAGTGCCGCCACCCGGGGCCGGGGCAACTCTAGGAGCTGGAATCAAGAAAGATGCCTTCGCAGATGCGGTACAGCGGGCTCGGCAGGTGAGAAACGGGGAATGGCCCTCTGTGCGTGAATTAGAGAATGGGTACACCGCTTAGCTAGGCTAGCTAAAGCTAACTAGCTAACGTTAAGTTTGGGGGAAATTTGCGTGCCGAAGCAATGACTCGAATCAATGGAGCCGGCGTGGTTTCCTTGCTGGCTCATACTTTTTCAATGAAAAATGTGAGGGTTACTCTTGCATACGGTGTGTCTCTAGGCTCAGCATTTGATAAAAGGCGTGTAGGTAGTTGGTTATATGGACGGTAGCAACTTCTGATTTCTAAACACAGTGTGTTAATGTGTATCCTGAACACATTGGATTACCGATAGCTTGCTAGCTACATTCGTTTATGTGAGGCCTTCATGAAATCACCATATCTAACTAGCTAACCAACGTTAGTTACCTAGCTAGTTATCAAACTATTTAACATATATTCACATCACAGTAGCTGTCTAACTGCCCCGGTTAATTTACAGCTATGAATTGTTTTCGACCGTGTTCATTTAGTTCGCCTACTTATATTTGCAGTCGTTAGGCTAACTAATTAGCTATCCTAGTAGTCTTGCTTGCGAGCAAGCGGACTAATGGTACATGCCCTGCCGTACTTCATCATGTAACATACACGCTAGTTAATGTGTAGCTGTATTTATTTTGAATTAAATAAGTTTGCGGTTTAAACACAGTTTACGACTGTAAAGTTTGTTTCAATCACGATATGAGACTCAGGCCCGGCCCTCGACCAAATGCAGATAGTTGGTAGCTAACATACAGTTGGCTAGAGTTCGCAACAGGCCAGGGCAAAGAACCATATTATTACTTGTTATCTAGGTAACGCTAAATAAACGAGTCCCTTTTCTCATGTACCTTTGGCTCAGATTTTACCTTGTGGCCTTACCAGTTGATTCATAAAGTTAAAATGGTGTATGCCGGGACGACACCGCGAGTTCTTTTGCTTGGTCGTGCTGGACACGAAAGTAGAGATAATATTATTCGAAATTTATCCTTTTAGCATTCAAGCATAAAGTGGGTTTTACGTTGCAACGGTCACATTGCTCGGTTAATGGTAGATTGTAGCTAAACTACAGTTAACCAACTAACGTTTTGCTTGCGAAAATCTGCTGAGAAAAAAAATTGGCTAAAAGTTTTCTATTGATGATTAACATCAGTTAGCGTTGTTAAGTGGTAGTTACCATTGGCTAGATGTGTTGCTAAAATCTATCCTTATGGCCAGAGAGCCAGTTTGCAAGATTTTTAGAAAAAAATGTTCTACTAGGATAGGTGTTCTCTATATACTTATCTTAGCCATGCTCCTTCCAATCCTTTTTAATGGTACAGTGGGTAATCTTGCATAACTATCACTAACTTTGGCTGCTGTAACGCTCAGTCTTCTAATGGAAGCTAATGCACTTGTATGGAGGCACCAAGCTCAAACGTTGGTTACTGCTCAACTTTAGAAGCTGTTCCCGATCAGTTTATAAATTGTGCTAACTGATAAAATAATGTGATCTGAGCGTTCTGCGCCCCGGCTGCCCTACACATTATGTGCGGGCTCCCTTTTGCTGAAGCCAGTTCATTTAACAAGTGGTTTAAGTACAGGAAAGTTCAGGTCTTGTGGGGTAACATTTACCTTCGTTTCGCCTGTAGATCTGCAAAACGTTGTATTGTGCTTGGCCTGTATCACGCCCTCATTTAGTATGATTGCTTCGCATGACTTTGTATCACAGTGGGCCAAGTGTTGGCTGTAATCTATAACGTACACAAGGCTTTAACTTTAGAATTAAAGGCACATAATTGTGGCTTTCAGGTTTAACATACCCCACCCTCGGTACCATATAGAAGATGTTCATGTGGGCTCGAGTAGGTAGCTAAATGCAGCATTTCGCTGCACTGTATTTCAGACCCCAGTGTGTCACTGTGGTCATCCGTGACCATACCAGGTAAGTTCTTCACTCCAATTGCTTTGCAAGGTTAAGTACTCTGTCCACCATCTCTTTCAATACCACATCGTTGGTTAGCAAACTATTCAGCGCAAGGACTGTCTGTGTTTATTTGTACTATGGAAGGTGTAAAAGGTATTGAATTCCTGTGGGAATTCAGATGTCTTAAAGGGTGTGGTACATCAATTTCCAGGTAGTCTAGTCTTAGTTTCAGTTTATTTATCTTGGACTGGTTTTGCTTTCTTTGTGATTATGCGCACTCAGCTAAAGATATGCATGGGATTCAAGTCTGGTTTGAAATCCATTTTCATGGTCCAATTGCACTGCTCAGGCAATGCAGATAAAATGCCCCAATCGACCCTTATATAAAAGGCCTACTTGTGTCTAGGTTCATTTTTCCCTGTATAGAGTTCACACATCTGGTGATGTTGGATTGAATAATCACTTATTTATCCAATTTGTATACTGATCCCCTGGTTCTGTCATTGATTCATTTGGAATAACTTGATTGGTCATCCTTGCGCCTGTTTTAATTGCTCCATTTTGTTGAGTTGCACTCACACGTCCTGGCTGCAATTTTCACTGTTAATTTGAGATTTTAGATAAGCGGACACCATTTGTAAACGCAATTCAGCCTGCTGCTTTTCACCTGATTGTTCACAAGCTGAGAGTGCAGACATGAGTAGGAGGAAGATGCTTCACATGCAACTTGTGCAGGCTACCAGTGGGTATCTGACTGACCAGTGGGCCTGGATGCTGACCGGTGACACAATGGGGGTATCCCTCTCTCTACCTGTATTTACGTCACTCTGGGGAACTCAAAGCCACTGTTTGCACGAGTCGTTACTACCCTGAGGCACATCCACATCCTGCAACAGTACCTTAACAGGATGAGCCTCCCAGCAGCCCCTTTTAAATGTTGACAGCCCTGTTTCAGCAGAGACCAAGGAGACTGAGGGCTCATACATTCATGATCTGGGTCTAGTCTTATTCTCTTCTGTGTCATTTCTGGTGTGCCTCTTGGTGTGTGGGCCAAACTGACAGCAATGATTAGCTGTCAAATGCTGAATCCTTCCCATGATTCTTTTTAGCCAAAATGTTTTCAAGCCAAGAGTTGTTTCAGCAACATGAAAACCAATTACTTTTTGGTAGTGGGTATATGTGACTGCAAATGAACTTTTCCTCCATGAAGTGGTCGGTGTGGTTTGCCTTTTGTAACCCCTCAGATTGCTGCGAAAATCGGTGGAGATGTGGGAGGAGCCCCCATGAACAACGCTGGTGCTCCTGAGAGCTTCCCCTTCACTGCACAGAAACGCTCACTGGAAGATGCAGGTGTGCTAAAACTCTCTCTCACAGGAACACAGGCGCACACACATACAGAAATCATTGTAAGTCCACTGCTGCCTTTCCCAAAGTGTCATTCTCGCTCTTACTCCAAATTACTCCATGCGTTCTTCTCAATTCGTACATAACATTCAGAGTTCATGAAGAAAAACAGGTGACCCCAGCAGTCCCCCGCTTTACTGGAGTATCGTGTTCTAGATCATGGACTATAAGTAAAGCACGTGTGACAGGGGAAAAAAAGAAATCTGTCACAGACTTCACCCCCTGATAGTACTAATTGGACATTTTTCTTACAGGCCCTCTTCAGCCAGTTTTACTTCCTGCTTGGAAAAAATAGTCCAAAATATGGAAGCAGATTATGTAGTAGTTTACAGAACTAGTTGCAAAAGGCGCACTCCTATTTGCTCATTCTCATTGTCATCCTTGACTCTGTGGCATGTATATGGATGTTTATGGTGTTTTTTCCCTCTCCAGATCAACCTGACAGTAAGAAACTGGCCGCCCAGAGTGACCGAGACTCAGGACCCGCTATGTGTAACTATCCTCTTCCTTCCTTTCATCTTCCACCCTCCACTCCAAAGTGGACACTGCATCGTTGCCGTTTGGTCGCTTTGTTTGCCTTGTCGTGCCATGGGTCAGTAACCAGATTTTTGTTTTTCCCCCTCTGCCCAGCATCCATTGGTGCTACGCTTGCAGCCATGGCCCAAAGGTAAAGAGACTTTCAGTGGGAATGGAGGGGGGTGCCTCTGAGTGACTCCTAAGTCTGTGTCCTCAGCAGATTGAATTGAGTATTAATGCATTCGTGTTGCCGTACTTGTGCCCCAAAATTACACTTGTGTTATATTGGAGAATAAGTCACAACTTCCTTCAGTTCACCTGTGGTGCTGAAAGGGTGTTGATGAATTTGAATGATGGGAGTGGGGGCATTAAAGAAGAGAATGGAAGAATGGGGTGATAGATTTTGTTTCCAGTGGGACATCATGGAAGAAATGTCTTCTGTAGCTTGGTGTAATATGGGTGAATTCTGACGTGTGCTTTTGATCTGTAGGCCATCCAGCATAACGGAGGACTACAGAGTGCCAGATGGCATGGTTGGACTCAGTAAGTACACTCTCCTAGTACTGGCATACATTTTTCCAGTGGAGTTTGGTTTAGTTTCTGTTTAACTATGACGGTGGTGAGTTTCTCAAATTCCAGACTGTTACACCATTAGATGCATAGCACAGACAGTTATCCTTGCATTAGCTTTTTTCTTATGTTAATGGAATTGAGTTTGCCTTTGTGCATTAACTGCACTAAATTTGTTTATCAGAAGACATTGTCTGATTTGTCTCTGACTTCTGTTGTTCTCCAGTCATTGGCAGAGGAGGTGAACAGATCAATAAAATCCAGCAGGACTCGGGCTGCAAAGTTCAGATTGCCCCTGGTGAGTGAAACGACCCTCCCTCAGTGTGTTTGACTTGTGTGGAATGCCAGGGCTCCAGTGCCTTGTTTGAGTGCCAGCTTTATTCAGCCACTTCTATCAGTTCTCTGAATGCTCCACTTGTTTGTCCACAGACAGTGGCGGGCTCCCAGATCGTTCTGTTTCTCTGACGGGATCCCCAGACTCCATACAGTAAGTGTCACATCTCTGGGGTGGGGTGGAGCCTGGGTGCTGTAGCTCTGGCCTGTTTACTGACCAGGCCTGTTAAATTCTCCCTCCACAGGAAAGCCAAGGAGCTACTGGATGAGATTGTGTCCCGGGGCAGGGGAACGCCCCCATCTTCCTTCCACGAGTCGACCAATGGCCAGAGCGGTTCCATGCAGGAGATGATGATCCCAGCGGGAAAAGCAGGACTGATCATTGGCAAAGGGGGAGAGACCATTAAACAGCTCCAGGTACAGGCAACCCCAACCCCCCAGCATGTGGAAACACTGCTCCAGTATTAGTGCAGTTATACACTGCAGCTGTTAAAGGCTGCTCACTGGCATTTTCAAAACGCTTAGGTTTATGCATGTGCTTGGGTGATTGAGCTAAAATCAGCCCTATCACTTTTTATTTTTTTTATTAAAGTTTAATTGAGGTTGCATAATGTTTTACTCCAGGCGAACCTTCAAGTAATAAGCTAACTTTTCTGGGTCGCTGTGTCTTGTAGGAGCGAGCAGGAGTGAAAATGATTCTGATCCAGGATGGTTCTCAGGGCCCCAACATGGACAAACCGCTGCGCATCATAGGAGAGCCCTACAAAGTACAGGTAAAAGAGACTCCACATACTTCTGAAAAGATTTGAAAATTAAAACATCCATTTGGGCAATGTCTGACCGCATACATGACCGTGGTCCCATAAGCTTATAATAGAGTTCAGAAATCCCGATCGGAGAACAGGATGTAGCGGACATAACCTATTTAACCCATGTATTACCTTGCCAGTTACATTTGCTGAAATACAGTACTGTGTGTACAGTATCTTGGCTATTTAGTCAGTACAGGTACACTACAGTGTCACATATAGCTTTGATAATATAGTGTTTGCAAAACATCCAAATACATTACATAAAATCCTATTTTACAGAAGGTATTGTAAAAGTGAAGTGATGCAGACCTTTAGTAAAAAAGCAGGGGCCAAGTGCACATTCAAAAATGTGGCCATTTTGGTTTTGCTTGAAGGGAGAACCTTTTGTAGACCTAGTCATTTGAGTGAATTGTTGACATTATAGACTTGCAGAAGTGTGATGGCTGCCCTAACCCTCCCCAATCTCCTTTTATTTGCCCCCCTGACAGCAAGCACGGGAACTGGTACAGGAGATACTACGCGAGAGGGATCACCCTGGATACGGAGACAGGAACGAGTATGGATCTCGCATGGGAGGTGGAGGCTTGGATGTGAGTGTCCTCTGTGTGTTTGTGTGTGTGAGGGAGAGAGAAGCCAGCTTCTTGTCATCAGTTATGGCCAATGATTTGTGAGGAGCTGTGTGTGTATATATAGTGGTCCATTAGTCACTGGAACAGAATGGTTTCTAGCAAAGTGGATACATGGCTCACCTATTGACCCTAGTATTAGAATAATTTATTTATGGATCCTTACCAACTGCCTAAAAGTGTTCCCTCAGGCTGTACTGAAACAGTCAGTTTTATAACAAGCTAGTTTCCAGTCTAGTGGACAATCACGTTTATAGCCTATGGAAAACCTGGGCAAAATATTCAAAATGGTATCAAGTTAACTTTGCAGTTGATTTTCAGTTTTTTAAATTTTTCAGAATACTGCTGAAAATTGTAGATGCAATCAAATAGAGGAATATGTGAAAGGAGTCGCTTGGGTCATAACTTTAGGAATTTTTTGACTTGATTTTCAGTTTTAAAATTTGACGTTGCTGGGTATGAAAATGATTCATGAGGTCTAAAACCATGTGCATCATATTACATATTATTAGGGATGCACCTTCGCTTAGCCACTGGGGAATCAGTTATTGAATATGTAATAACCCACTTTCTCATGTAAATATGCAGTGATAACTCTGTGCTTTTGTGTAGTCTTGAGCTTGGAAATTCTGTGGTCTCAAACCTGGAGCCATGGAAGGCCCTGTTTGCTGGCTTTTTCTTCATTGTCTGCTCTTGATTAAATGGCCGGCTCCATTGTTTGCTAAATTACTCCCGTTGGTTTGCTGATAGTGCATATAAAGTGTGATTGTTGCACATATATGGCAAAGTGAGTAAATGCATCATCTAGGACCACTGTAACTGGTTGAAATGGGAACCTGCATAGCATGTACATTTGGTGTAATCCCTGAATGTAACGTGTGTATGTGCGCGCTGCGTCCCTGGACAGGTGCCTGTTCCACGCCACTCTGTGGGAGTTGTGATTGGTCGCAGCGGGGAGATGATCAAGAAGATTCAGAATGACGCTGGGGTCAGGATACAGTTCAAACCAGGTGACCGTGCTCTCCATTCACTGTTGGAAAAGTGTCCGCATCGTGTGTACTCAAAGATGGTGTGCTGGAGTTTGCATGTTCAAAACGGAATGAATAACATGACTGGTCAGATGGGACTTATCTTGCACTTAGCCTTTTCTCATGAACAAGAGTTGTAATTACTTGCCATACCATGGAGAAGATGTGTATAGTCCAGACAGGTTATGTTTTATGATTGCATAAATAAATTTATAAATCTAGCTGGCCTTCACATGTGTAGGACTTCTGCTTGCACAAGCTGAAAAGAACTTTGGGGATGCCTTTTAAATACTGATCAGATTTACTTTTACAATGTTCGCTAAATGTCTTGGCCTCGATGTACATTTTTTTTTTTTTTTTTATTCATGTTGCTGATAATAATCTGTGATTAACTTGCTTGTGTTAGTGTGCTGGGTTTTCTGATGCAAATCAGCCTTTTTTTTAAATTCATAACTGATTCCTTGCCACATTCTCACAGTAGCTAGTGCCTGATGTGCTTTCAAAAGCTTTGATGTGCAGCATGCAGTGGCACACAGTAGCCATATGCTTTTGACTTAACTCTGGCTGTTCTAATGCTGCTTTGATGTCCCAGACGACGGCGTGGGTCCTGACAAAATCGCCCACATCATGGGCCCGCCTGACCGCTGTGAACACGCCGCCAGCATCATCAACGACCTGCTGCAGAGCATCCGGGTTCGAGAGGAAGGACAAGGGGTGGGTATAGTGGGCCTCTTAGGAGTGACACTCAAGCCCCAGTTAGTGTCTGCAAAGCTCCTTGAAACGTTTGACAGATCTTAGCACACACCTACGGACGAATGGTGGTCATGAGGCCTGAAGGTCAAGATAAGCACATGATACCAGAGGTGTTCACGTCAATCAATACACTGCTCGGCATGTGTTCCTGCACACAGTGATGGCTTCCAATTGTCACTTGTTAAATGTAATTATGGTGTGTGTAGAGCAGTGGCACCCAGCTCCAGGCACAGGGGGGCCATAATATACAGGTATTTGTTGTGTTAGATCGTCTCACACTACACCACCTAATTTCACAAATCTGCCCCCCTCCTGGACCAAGGAGGTCGTTTGACAAAATCAGATGGTGTAGTTTGTGGTTGCAGTAAATGCCTGAATAAACTGAGGGCCTCAGGACCTGGAGTGGAGTAGCCTTAGTGTACAGTATGCACCTTAAACATTCATGCAAAATATAGTTTGTGCTGCCGTATGTGTGTGGGTGTAGGCTTAATAGAAAATGTGCACATGAGTATATTCTGAATTTACATTATTAAAGTATATCATGTTCATGCCGCTGCACGGTCTCATGAGTGTGGTTCCTCTCCAGGGCCCCCCGGGGCCGCCAGGCTCAGGAATGCCTCCAGGCGGCAGGGGTCGGGGTCGGGGCCAGGGCAACTGGGGTCCCCCGGGAGGAGAGATGACCTTCTCCATCCCCAGCCACAAGTGTGGCCTGGTCATCGGCCGGGGCGGGGAGAACGTGAAGGCCATCAACCAGCAGACGGGGGCGTTTGTGGAGATCTCCCGCCAGCCCCCTCCCAATGGCGATCCCAACTTCAAACTCTTCATCATTCGTGGCTCCCCACAGCAGATCGACCATGCCAAGCAGCTCATTGAGGACAAAATCGAGGTACTGTCACGCCCTCATGCCCCTCGGTCTCGCTGTCCTGAGTGGTTTGTCACCATTTTTTTTGTAAAAAAATTTCCGATCGATTCCGAATTTTACCATTTCCTTTACAGAATTGAATCGAAGAACATTTTCGCGGGACAGTGGCTTTCCCATGTAACCAGTGAATGCTAAATTTGGTGTGCTTTGATGGAGTGCAGTTATTTTGGTGTGCCAAAGTTCTTGTTTCTGCTTTTCATTGTTTCTCAGTGGCTTTTACGGCTCCCCAGTGCATTCAGATAGCAAAAATGAAAATCAGTGTAGAGAAAAGTAAGATGGTATGCTATTTCATATTGGATATTTGTCACAAAGACCGTCAAATCAGTACTACCTTTGCTATTTAAACCCACACTGCAAGTGTTTTTACAAAACCTTAGCACTTCCTGTGTGGGTTTTCCAGTCGCAAACATTGCACCCTTACAAAACCACATGCTGATTGTGTTAAAAAAAAAAAAAAGTCATTAAATATATAAATTACGCAATATCGTTACACAATTGTTATGACATGCTCTGACAGTCATTGGTAAGAATCTTTGTTTATTGCAGTAATATAATGGTGTTGCTAAGGAGCTGGGAGCTTTTTTTTTTTTTTTTTTTTCTTTTTTTTTTAAACCCAGATGTTTGGTGTCTCCTGTATTTGCATTGTGTTCAGCTTGGTATGTTTGAAACTAACCTGCTGTCTGGTTCTGTATTTTAGGCACCATTGTGTCCTGTTGGCCCAGGTCCTGGGGGGCCAGGCCCTTCTGGCCCGATGGGCCCCTACAACCCCAACCCGTATAACCAGGGACCCCCTGGAGGCCCTCCACAGTAAGTTAGGCTGAAACCACTGTAGCAGGATGTGCTCAACAGATGCTTGTACTTGATACTCTTTGCAGTGTTAGTGTTGATTAGCAGTGTCTGATGGATGTGCTTTTTCACTTGCAGCGGTGGCCCCCCAGGTGGCCATCAGTACCCCCCTCAGGGCTGGGGCAGCACCTACCAGCAGTGGCAGCCCCCAGGACCCCATGACCCCAGTAAGCTTCACTGTTTAAACTCTGCAGCGTTTCATCGCAAAAAACATTGAGTGTTGAGAATGAGCACTGCTAATTACCCCACTCAGGAAATAATGAAATTTCTCTGGTGCTGGTTGTTTGTAGCTTTATTGCTCTGCATTCTCTCCTGCTGTCAACTGCCAAAGAATGCAGTACAGCAGGCCTGACAGTGTGTTAATTTGCCTGTCTATGCTTTCAATATTTACAATCTGAATGTCAGTAGCTCTCTGACATCTGGTACCTTGTCTGTGCTGTGACACCATTTTGAGAAGGTACATTGTAATTTACTAGGAAGTATTTAGTACGAGTATGAATGCCTGATCATTGAAGTTGACCCATTTGTCTGAAATGAGAAGTGCAAAGACAAAGCAAATAATCGTATTGTTAACTTGTATTGTGTTTGTCTGTTGAAGCCAAAAATCATGTCACTCAGGCACCACTGTCTGAGAGGTACTGTTACTGACCTGTCCCCCTGATTCCTCCTCTGTTATAGGCAAGGCAGCTGCCACAGACCCTAATGCCGCCTGGGCAGCCTACTATGCCCAGTACTACCAGCAGCCTGCAGGTGCCATGCCCGGACAGGCTCCCTCCGCCCCGACAAGCGCCCCAGCGCCCACCGACCAGTCCCAGACAGGCCAGGCTCCTGGCGCCCAGCCCGACTACACCAAGGCATGGGAGGAGTACTACAAGAAAATGGGTACGTAAGCACCGTCTAATGTGACCTGGACTCATCCTGTCCTATATCCCATTGGAGCATCACGACTGTTTTAAATGGGAAATCCTAGCCTGCAGCCTTGCAGAAATACCTTACTGCAAATCAACCTGTATTGCGTTCATGGTTGCGATCCAAACCCCTTCTGTTTAATACACCATGGATCCACATGTATGATATTGAGTTGCAGCTCATTTTCTGTGACTCAGTGTCCAATAAATTGTGAATTTATGCAGCACTGCTTCCACCCCCAGTTAGTTGCTCCAATCTGTTCATTTTGAGCTTGTCAAGTGGATGTAGTAATTTACTGGCCCAGATTTCCTGTCTGTTGCAGGCATTGTCTGAGTAGATGGACGGTATGGATAACACGTTCTCTGTCTCTCCCTCCCCCTCCTTTCTCCCAGCGCAAGCTGGAGGCACAGCGGCAGCTCCAGCTTCCAGCAGCGCCCAGCCTGACTACAGTGCAGCCTGGGCAGAGTACTACAGACAGCAGGCTGCGTACTACGGACAGCCGGGACAGACTTCAGCACAGCCAGCCGCCCCACAGCAAGGCCAACAGGTATAACCCATACACTTCTGTGTAGCTTCAACGGTACTGGCTTTCCAAATGACAAGGTGGCAGTCTGTGCCTATGGTTGGTGGGATAGCTGCTAAAGATGTAAAAACTACTGTTAATCCTACATTGTACCAGGGACCTGTTTAGTCTAATCATATGTAAGCATCAGTGGGTGAAAGTGTCCACCAAATGTGACATGCCTGAGCTCTTAAGCCAATGGGAGATACATAGTGTGCTCTGAATCATATATGCTTAATGCCCAACACTGTGGCCTTTGAATACCAAATTCATAGTTCAGGTTCTTGACCACTAAAATTCCTGAGGTGTCAGAACCGCTCATGATTGCTCCAGCACAAACTGAGCTCAGGGTGGAGAAGTTGAGGCATTTGGGGCCAGAAATCCATAACTGAATCTGGTTGGCACTTCTAACTTTTTTTTTTATTGTTTTTTTTTTTTTTGTTTACAGACACAGTGAAACTTGGACTGGACTTCCAATAAGAAGACCCCATTCTGCAAACCCAGCCAGCTATCTGGACTTTTTAAAAACAAATTTTTAGTTTTTATTATTATTATTATTATTTTTTTTTTTTTTAAGTTTGAGTCATGATTTTGTAGAGGGAAAGTACCCCTTCTGCCCCCACCACCCCTCTGTGCTGATAATTTTTAAGGAAAGCGTAAAAGGAACATTGCTTCAAATATTTTGAAAGGCGACAAATGAGCCTGTGAAGGCAGGTTGGTTTTCTTTTCCTCATTTCATTGCTTCCTCCCCCCCTCAAACATGTGAATTGGGAACATGTGGAGTCTGAAGTACAAATAAACTCACACCTAATATCCCGCTTCGCCAGCTGATGCCCATCTGCCTGATCGACTGAAAGGACTTGCACTTTTCCTCTAATTTTCAAATGAAACTGTCTACTAAAAGTACTTAATTCAAGTCCTACTACAGCATCTACTGCATTGAAAATCAGTTAATTTCTTTTTTTGTGGGAGATGAGGGGGAAAAATTCTTTGTTTAGAATCTTAGACTGATTTTTTTTTATTATTATTTTGAAGGTTTTTTTATATAATTTCCCCTAGTTGAGTTGGAACATTCCCAGTACTGAAGTAGCAGGTTTTCCATCCATTTTGATAATTTTCAGTTTGATTTTATTTTTTTCCTCTCCCTGTTCTCTGTAGTTGGTATGGGTTTTCCCTGTGTGTGAATGTGCGTGCACGCATGCACGTCTGTGTACAGTTTGAGTGAGTGTCTGTCCACATCTGTGTGTGTGCGACGATGCATGTACGTCTGCCTGTCTGGTCTGCAGGTGTGTGTACAGTGGTACATGGTATGTTTGTGGTTGACAGTGATGCCAGCACAGCTCACATGGGACTTCCTTGTGCTCTGACTTCTGCTCTGATTACTGTTTTGTTGAGATAAGACTTCGGTTTGTATTTTTTTTTCCCTCCCCTTCCTGTTCCAAGAAGTCCATGATGTTATATATTGTACGCTCGGTTTTTACTTTTTACAGCTTGTTTTTAAAAACTTCACAATAAAAGATATCACAACAATGTGCTTTGTCTTCCCACATTCACACCCAAACATTCCTCTCTGGAATCAAGCTGCTGCCATTTATTGTGTCCACAGAATGGTCAACTTGTAAATGAAAATTTACAGTTAATATACACTGTGTGGTCTTTCTATCAGGTAGTTTTTCAGGAGGGTATGTCTACATGGTAACCCCAGAAATGTATAGCTGTAGTGGTCACTTGGCAAGGAATACGAAATAACGAAGGTCTTGCCAGTTTTCACTTCCAGAACTTGCAGTGGGTTTTCGAACCCCTGATTTACAACACACCCTTGTGTACTAAAGGAACCGGATTCAATTTGTTTTCATAATGGAATGAAATTAACCTCAACATAATGGTTAACATTGGCAAAATGTCTCAATTTTAAAGTTTGGTCTGTCACAAGCTTAAAACATCTTCACTTGCATAAAAAATACAAATATGAAATGAGCCAATTTTTGTAATAGGAAAAATTGTACTGCTGCCGTTAGTGGACTGTATGCTTCTACTGTATTTGTATCTGAATAAAGGTGTAGAGTCACCAAAACCCATTTCTACGTCAAAGAAATTGAAGCAGAACCTTCTATGCAAATTACACTGAATGTATCTGAAATCACAGAAGACCCTCGCAGATCACGCTGTGGCCCGTCGTTGAAGTCGTGCTCAAAGAAGCCGAAATGTGGTCATTTTTCAACTGTCTGGATGCAATCCCAATTTGACAGTCTGCAACTGACCCCACAGTCAATACTGTGGTTCGAATTTTAACGAAGCTATTCTGAACCAATTGGGCTACGAAAGGCCCGCACTGTTGGGTGTACTTTGTTTTTGATTGATAGCTGTTAGGACAAATTAGGGAAGTCAATGAAGAAGACTGAGCCAATGGGGTAGCACTGTATGCTAGTAGGTGGACTCGCCGAAGAAGTACTCAGCGGCCGAAAATGGCGCCCAGCTCGAAATCAGAAAAGGATGAAAACAAACAGAAAACACAGCGAAAACATAAAGAACACATCGTCAAGCTTCTCAATCGTGGAAAGGTAAGCAGTGTCCAATCACAGTACTGTTACTGAACGACTGACGGTGTTCAGTTACCTTCTGTTTTAGATCGGCGAGGTAGCTAAATGTTTAGGCACTAGCGGCGACTTAACTGTAGCTTGCTAGTCACATCTGCCGGACCAACCATTGTTGTTACGTTAGCTTACTATCTAGCTAGTTAGGTGGCAAATATCACATCTCAAGCTAAAGTAAAATATATTTTCCGCATGTACTGATATTGCTTTGTTTACAATTTATCATGTATATATGTTTGCATCTATGCTCCCTTGGTATGTAGCCAGCAACCACAATCGGAACTTATGTGTCGAGAACCTAAACACATATCCTAGCCATAGGTTAACATAGCAATGGTAGTGATATGTACGTAATGTGAAATACTAGTGAAGGCTCTCACTAGTTAAATTTTGTTTGACGAAGATTGGCGAATTGCTTTGTTAGTTACCTTGAGAGCTTCTCTCTATACTCTGACTAGCAAACATTGCTTTGCACGAAGGCTGACCTCGGAGGGACACTGGTTTTGTTCGCTTAGCTACGCTAGCTAACGACAATAATTGGTTATCCAACTACGTTAGTTAGCGAATGAGTTAGCAAGCCAGCTAAACACTAACGTTAGCTAGTAAAGTGCGTAGCTAGCACTTCGTCAACGTTAACAATAGCAGTCAGACTCAGGTCATTTGAGTTATTGGTGTGAAAAACATCAAGGTGGCTATCGATACCTTGTCTCATGTTTTGAAAGGAAAATGTAGGCTTTAAATGTTCAGCTCCTAAAAGTTCAGTTAATGTCCATTGCTTTGACATGTATGAAACATCCAAGCAGTCAGTCTACAGTAAATAGCTCGCTAACTGACGTTACGTTATACACTTCTGTGTCCGCATCTCTAACTGTGCCCTGTGCATGTGATCCACCATGGCTTGGATGTTGGGTCGTTGCCATCTTGGTCTTTATTCAGGATAGGGCAGTCTTGAGAGGACACTGGCAAGGCCTGCTATATTGTGTGTACCATTAGCAGCGTTTCGTATTTGGGTGACATTTGCCTAGTTTAGGAACTGACAATTTGCTTTCACACTGAATTCAGACAAATACGCCTAAAAGGGTACTGATAGAAAATGTGAAGACTTGGATGCTAGATGTTTTTTTTTCCCAGTCCTGCTCCATTCATTCGTTGATGTGCAACAAATGATGGCAAAATCTATCAATGTTGGATAAGTCCCGATGCGTGTTTTGTTTATATAATTTAAAAGATGTGCTCGCTTGTACTGCAAATCATAGCATTTAAGATTTTATCGAACCCCACTTTCTCGCACTGGCCCTGTTTTATTTTGTGTACCCGAGGCTGAACGTAGCTGTGTTGCTGTCATGCCAAATCTTTCTAAAATGGGTGAGGATTTTCCTTCTTTCAGTTGTCAGGTCAGCTGTCACAGCGCTTGTTCCGGAAGCTTCCTCCTCGCGTGTGTGTGCCACTCAAGACCATTGTCAGCGAGGAGTTCCTGAGAGCAGGGTGCGTGCAACGGTTGGCTAACGAGCAACATGGTGATTTTGCAGGACAAAATCACATCGTGTGTTTACATAAATTTTCATGCTTCCCCCTTCCTTGCAGGCACATTTTCTTGGGCTTCACGAAGTGTGGCCGTTATGTGCTCTCCTATACCAGTGACTGTGGGGAGGATGACGACTTCTCCTTCTACATCTACCACCTGTACTGGTGGGAGTTCAACCTGCACAGCCGCCTCAAACAGGTACAGCATTCTCAGACACCTCTGTCGATCTCATCGTAAGAATTGTCGTTGGGTTCACACTTCCACACACGTTGGGTTCACACTTTCCCATGCTGCTGGTCAAAACCAGAGCCATTCACTGTAAGACTGGTGGTCATAATGCTTTTGCATGAAAGTTGGCCATATTCTTTAAAATTGCACAGCGTGAAGGCTTTTACATAAACATCTATGCCAGTGGTCCACAATCCTTGTTCAAAGAGCCATAGGTTGTGCAGATTTTCCTCTTGACTTCTGGGTACAGTTAACTCATCTATTTCTTGAGTGTGAACTGGTTGCTGAACATAATGGGAAAACCAGTACACCCTGTGGTCCTCTGGATCCTGAACTGAAGACCGCTGATCTTTACTATAGTGAAATATTAACAGTTATAGTGGTATTACTGAGTTATGGTGTGATATATTACTACATTGTCTGTCTTTACTGTAAAATCACATCGGTATGATTACAAATGTAGTCTTGGCTCATACAGTGGCAGTTTATTTATGTCACATATTAACTGAACTGCACAGTATTCTTCAGCATTATACCTGTCCCTTACAGTACATACTGTAAAGTCTGTTCCAAGATACTTAAATTGATGTGGTCCTCTGAGCAGCACTGGAGCTGAGATTTCATGTGCAGTCTCAGTGGCAAACCCTTGTCAGTACTCTTACTAAATTATTATACAGCTTCTCAGCACATCTCTTTGCAGTGACATGTGGCAGGGAGCACACAGTGCATGTGCACACAGTGAATCAAGTGGTTTCTAAAGGCAGAAGGACTCATGCATAACACACGCTGTAATACCTGCTTCATCCCTACCTTTCCACAGGTGCACCACGTGCGCTTGTTTGCAGGCGAGGATATCTACAGTGACCTCTACCTGACCGTGTGCGAGTGGCCCAACGATCATTCCAAAATAGTAATCTTCGGTTTCAAGTAAGATCACTGCGTTTGTTCTGGGCGTGCTCAAAGTCCTTGGGCCAGTGTATGAAAGCGTGCATGACTGGAACAGCTTTTCAGTTGTCCTATGGGGGAATTTTGTATTTGGTACAGCAACACTGGGGATATATTGACCCCAGAAACCGAGATGTGTTGTGGGTTAAAAGCACTGATTGGCATATGTCAGTGTTCATGCATGATGAGTTGGGAATGGCAATGTTTTAAAATGAGGATGTATTTAGGGGATGTGCTGAGTGTGAGCTCATGTTGATGTTGCAGCACCCGCAGCTCCAGTTCGGTTCTGATGAACCTGATGATGAGTGATGAGAATAACAGGGATATCTACATCACCATCGCCTCCATGCCCCCCTCGAGACCCTGCGCCCAGTGCAGTGCCCCACCCTCCTCCTCCATACGGACAGGTACTGTGCACACGTACATGCACACACACACACACACACACACACTCCTTCTCTATATGCACAGTTACTGCATGCACACAGACACACACCCCGTAAACAAGTTTGCTGCTCTTGTTTACTGGCCCACTCTTTTCCCTGTTGTCGCGCACCTTTCCCTCACACGCACTTCTCCCTTTCTCTTACCGTCTCTCCAGTCCCTCACTCATGCACTGTGTGTTCATTCATTCCCTTGCAGGAGGCAGTGAGTGCCTGGAGCACGGCTTTGTGCTGAACTCGCGCTATCAGGTGGTTTACCCCTTCCCGACCTTCCAGCCTGCCTTCCAGCTGAAGAAGGACCAGGTGATTCTGCTCAACACCAGCTACTCCTTGGTGGCCTGCGCTGTGTCTCTCTGCCCGGGTAACTGCTCCACCCTTAAACTCTCACTGGTGCCTTCCAGTGGACAAAGAGTCATCACATTGCAATCTGTCACATAAAATTATATTGTGTTACATTACCTTAGATTCACGAAGCAAGTGCATACACCCAGTATGAAATATTAAACATAAATCTGTAAAATATGTATTAGAGCAGTAGGGAACAGTATCTGTGATGGTGCAATGAGAAGTATTAATAATTAATTATCTTCTAACATAGTCAGACTGTCTTGTTTTCTCCTAGTGGAGCATTGCACATCTGGGTAATATTGATATGTATTACTATTTGACTGATTAGACTTTTATTCATATCTGACAGTTTGTTTTGTCTCGTTTGTGTTCTCCTGTCTCAGCTGGGGTGCAGGGGGAATCGGGTCAGATTCTGTACAGGAAGCGGGCTTCCAAACCTGGCCTACCCCCCACAGGACCAGCCTCCTCTTCTCAGGGTTCCCCCGACCCCCGACCAGACTCCGCCCATCCCGTCCCCTCCCCGGCTTCCCCTGACCAATCGCAGGCTGCAGCTCGGGCCCGCGAGTTTGCAGCGGACATCTTCAGGCGGGCACAGGGCAGAGGATCAGGAGACGTGGAGCGGGTTGCCGAGGGGGAGGGCAGGAAGGCGGACGCTAGGCTGGAGACAGGGACGGTGGAGCAGAGCCACCCAGAGGCGAAAGCAAGGGAGGTTGAGAAGCAGGAGGGCAAAGAGGCTGAGAGGCAGTGCCAGGCTGAGACAGGGGTGGGGACAGCTGTGGGGAGCCCCAGCCCTGGGCCATCCCGGAAGGCACCAGAGTCACAGGGCACAGAAGATGCGGTGATGTCCCCAGCCTCCAGCTCGTCCTCTTCCTGTCTGTCCCCAAGGCCGCCCCAGGACCCTGTTTCCACGGAACCGGGATACGTCAACTACACACGGCTGAAGTACTGCTTACAGCAGCCTGGCGCTCTGGAGCAGGACACTGGTAAGGACATGACCACGGTAACACAGTGATCAGCCTTGAGCATGGAATAATGTACAATACGTCTGACTTACGAGCACATTGGGAATTGATAGTATATTATGTATGTTACTCCTATACTGTTTGTGTTGCATTTTTTGGTTCTTCACAACTTTGAAATTCTTATATTTGACATTGTACTGTAATTAATTCACCCATGTTTTTAAGATTGTTATAAACTCAAACAGATACCATACCATGCAGTGTTTTTTTTGTTTTGTAGTCTCTCTGTAGTAACACAGAAAGGGTCTTGGCCTGAGAGTGTGGGAGTGATCAGTTTGATGGTGGGAGCAGGTGTGCTTATGACAGTTCGGTTATGTTCCTGTTTCCTCCGTTTCCTTCAGAATATGAGGATGACAAAGTGCAGTTACCCTTCACTGTGACGGACCTGAAGGGCCGCAGCCTACAGCTTATAACTGGGCAGAGCAACAGCCAGGTATGTGTGTGTGCATGTGTGCACATGCGTGTGTGCGTGCAAATAAATGAATGTGCAGGCTACTGTAATTAGTCATACTTGTGTCTTGTGTAAGCTGTTTAGTCAAGTGTACATAATGACACTTTGGTTCAGCGCGCGTGTGTGTGTGTCTGTCAGTGTTTGTTGAGCTGAAGTTGTATTGAACAGCATCAGACTGAGTGTGCCCATCTCTCTTACAGTGTGTGTGTGTGTGTGTCAGTGTTTGTTGAGCTGAAGTGGTATTGAACAGCATCAGACTGAGTGTGCCCGTCTCTCTTACTGTGTGTGTGTGTGTGTGTGTGTGTGTGTGTGTGTGTGTGTGTGTGTGTGTGTGTGTGTGTGTGTGTGTGTGTGTGTGTGTGTGTGTGTGTCAGTCAGTCAGTCAGTCAGTCAGTGTTTGTTGAGCTGAAGTGGTATTCAAACAGCATCAGACTGAGTGTGCCCGTCTCTCTTACAGTGTGTGTGTGTGGAGCAGCTGACGCTGGACTTTGAGTATGTGATCAACGAGGTGATCCGGAACGATGCTTCATGGGCGCCGCAGTTCTGCTCCTTCAGTGACTACGACGTGGTCATACTGGAGGTGAGGCTGTCTCTTCCCCTGTGTGCTCACTCACAGGTTAACACAGCCGTGTGGCACTGATTTCCTCTGGTGCGATTCGCTCTGTGCTGAACACTCCCTCTGATGTCACAGGGAGGGGGAGGGGCACCAGGGCTGCAGCTGCTCTCTGAATGGTCACCTTGTTTTAAACTAATCTCCCCATGGCAGGTGTGCACGGAAACAAACACAGTGGTGATCAACATTGGGCTTCTGCTACTGGCCTTCTCCAATGCTGAGGAGGAGCATTGCAGGTGTGTGTGTGTGTGTGTGTGTGTGTGTGTGTGTGTGTGTGTGTGTGTGTGTGTTGCATGTTGTATGTTGCATGTTGCAGTCTTGGGTCACTGCCTATATGCAGTTGTCAAATTTTTTCAATGCAGGGAAAACAATGTGCAGAATCACATTTCCTGAAGTGTGTATATATTTTAAAATGAGTTAAGTTTCTTTGCCTGTGTAGTGCAGCTGTAATGGTTGCTTGAATTTGTACTTCACAGCTCCCTCTGCTGGCTGTATGTTTAACTGCAGATGTGTCTGTTTTTAGGCCCAACACGTACCACTCCAGTGTGCAGGTGAGCTGGGACCTCAACACGGGGGTTTGTCGCACAGTGGGCATCGGTGACCTCACAGAGGTGAAGGGTCAGACCAGGTCAGGAGTCCCCTTCTATGTGTGGCTGCACTATGCTATCCTCTCGCTGCTTTTTGTGTGCTCTTAAGGTGTTCTGTCTTGACCTCCTTGTGAAAGTCTTGTGCTCTACGCACTTTCTGTTTGCAGCAGTTTCTGCTTCATAACTTAAGCATTAACTTGGAAGCAGTTTGAACAAATGCCTATGTGTGACATGGGCAACAGATGAGATGCCAGGCCTCTGAAACATGTGGTTGGTGTGACCCAGTCCCATTTCAGAGTGCTGCCCTCTCTCTCTGCCTGAACATGTAAACACGGACTGCTGTCATCTTTCCCACCCCAACTTTGTTTCCCTCTCCCTTGTTCTGTGTGTGTCTCTCTCTGTGAGCCTTGTGTTTCCTTTTCCGAGTGAAAATGTGGAAAACGCAAGCCGTCGTTACTTTGTCTCTTTCATTGTTTTAATAAATGAAAGGCCTTGCTTTTGCTCTGCGGTTGATTGCCTAACCTAACTCATCCGCCCTCTTTCCCTCTCTCTCCCTCATCTTCTCAGTGGCAGTGTATGGAGCTCCTACAGGAAGTCGTGTGTGAACACAGTGATGAAGTGGCTGGTTCCTGAGAGCAGCTCCCGCTACATCAACCGCATGACCAATGAGGCTCTACACAAAGGTGCCACATCCCACAATGCTTTGCAAAAAAATTTTTTAAATGAACACATGATCAAAGATGATTATTGTAGATTTAGTGAGGCACACTTCAGCCTTAGTAGTTTTATGGTAGAGCTCTGAAGACCTTGTGTTTTTAATTTGCAAAGTACATCTTCGTGTAATCTCACTGCTGACTGCTGTCTTTTCAGGGTCATCCCTGCAGGTGCTGGCTGACAGTGACCGAGGCACCTGGATTGTATTGTGAAAGAGAGAAACCGACACAGTGGCCCACGCACGTTTGCACACACTCAGACACACATTCACTCACACACACACACACACACACACACACACACACACACACACACACATTATTTTTGTCCTTAAAATGGACACTGCTTTAGTTCTGGTGCATCTCACCGGCAACTGCAGTTCCAGTTATGAACAACCCGTTATAACGGATATCTAAATGCAACTGAATTTGCAACTATAAACTGTCCTGAGACAGAAATACTGAAATGTATTTTTTTTCTTTAACCAGGCTCTGATTTCAGAGCATTAGCTTTTAGCATCTTCCTCAGATTGGAGTGGCAGAGGGTTTGTACCCTGTACAGACCAGTGTGTGAAGCATGGGGTCATTTACAAACTGTGTTCTCCTGCATTCACACTGCCCCAGCCCCACCTGCTTGTGAATGTGCGTCCATGTGAGTGTGCGTATGCATGAGCGTGTGTGTTCGTACACACAGACCTGTCTGTCATTCTGATTCAGCTGCTGACCACCACCCTGGGTATTTCTCACCCAGCAGGACTCTTTAACCAGGCTGCTTCTGTTACCCTTTCTCTCTCTCCATTTTTTTTTTTTTTTTTGTTTTTAGTACAGTTTTTTCCTGTGTTGTAGTGACGTGGGATTGATTTTTATTTTTTAAGTGTATATATTTGTTGTTGAATTGGACCTCGGTGGCCGATCTTACCGGGTCAGTCTGCAGGAGTAAATTCTGTTTTACACTGATGTTCTTTCCACCACTACTGCAGCAGCAGTAGACGTGATAGTGTATTTCATTTGATCTGACTTTTGTTAATATTTTTATTAAAAACTGAAAACAAATGCCGACTGAAAAACATCTGTGTATGACCCGTTGTTTTTTTGTTTCTGCACCTGGATTCTTATCCTTATGTCCTGTGCTCAGCTTTGCTCTCCCCAGAGTAACACCTTCACTCTGTAATATAACCACTTCAGAAGACTTAATTCTGAAAGTACTTCTGCTGCCATTTTATGAATATTTCTGTATGTAAAATCGGGAAGTATTTCTGTCTAGAGGGGCTTTTAATTCATAAATTTGCATTGGTTTGCACATCAGGTATTGGTGGCCTGTGTGTTATAAGTAGTCTTTTTTTTTTATTGTCATATTATGTGTTTCATGAAAATTCAATGCAATTCAAAACAACCATACCTTAAATCCCAGTTGTTTAATAATATCTAAATACTTTGAATGGTACATCAAAATCTGCTACACTGACATTTGAAATAAGGCCATGATGGTTCAAAGAGTACAATATAAAAAACAGCCACAGTTGACAAAGGAACACGATATTTGAATTTACCAATAATTACATTTTTTTTAAAAGGAAATGTATTATGTACACACAGAAATCTGTACATTTTTGTATACTAAAATATGCCTGCATTTGCTGGAGGGGTGTAGCAACCTTTGGATAATGACAGGGACTGTAGTGTTGTATGAGCGGTCTCTGTTTAGTCTTGCTTTAGCCCATAGCCCGCTCAAATTGGGGGGGGTTATAACCAGGTCTGAAATGTTCCCAACTATTACAGTATCACTCACAACCATCTGCTTATTCTAATGTTATACAATTTAACAGCAAAGAGCCAGACAAAGGCAAGGCTGACAGGTGTGCAGAGGGGTAGGCGCTCAGTGCCAGGAGAGTGCGTCACAGCACTTGTGTGCTGAATGCAAGTTGTTGATTGGCTTTCATTTAGGACAATTTAAAACCATTGTCTCCAAGGTTCCTAAAATTTGCTGCTGATTGTAAAAAATAAAAAACCATTAAAAAAAAACCTGCAGGTGCACACGGGCCTCCAGGACTGCCGGATATGTGGACACCTGCTCTGGGCTGTGACAGGAGAGTGAACACAGAAATGCAGAGCCACAATGGCTGCCAGTGAGGAGAGTGCTACAAGGAGAGCCAGCTGACAAAGCCTTGGGCCTGCGGAGCCTCTGCTAGCCTCTGGCCGTGTGTCACAGTCAAATGGAGCCATACACCATCACACACAGGCAGTGGTGTCTGCCTGAAGCTCACTGGGGTGCTGTGATTTATTCTGAGCAAATATTTGGGGCAGGCTGAATGGAAGCAGGGAGTGAAGTGGGGTTCCCTGGACAAGGATGGACCAATGCTGTGTCCCCCCCACAAAATGTTTCCAGAAAATTCCAAAAATCCGATACATGTTCCCCTTGTACAGTTTCCTGAATGTCCCTTGAATGTTATTTGCTTTTTATTTTGTATTGACAGAACTTCTGAAAAATAAAATTGGAACAATGAAATGTCCTGGGAAACGTTTCAGTCATAGTGGTTGTAGTGTACTCAAGATCAAATGGGGAGCTAACCTGAATCTGAATGTCCTGGAAACGTTTTGTGCGGTCTGGCTCAGCACTGTTGTGCTTGTCAGAGCTGAAGTGACCTGGCACCCTTCCCACAGGCCCCTGGGTTAGGTCTCACAGCAAGACAAGGAACAGCAGAAACAGCGATGGAAAACGGAGACAATGGACCACAGAACCACAGAAAAATGTGTGTGCAGCTGCCAGATCCTAGTCTTGTGATTAGCTGCAGAGATTTTCAATAATGCCTGTATATATGGATACACTTCAGATATTACTCCTCTTGGCACAATGTGGGCCAAGGAGAGGTCAGTGTGTGCAAGCATTTGCCTTAGACAACATAGTGGATTTACACAACATTACCTTACTGTGAATGTAGTATACTAGAGGCAACCTGACCTCTGCAATACATACTGAAGTCCTATAGTAATTCAGAAGGGACAGTTCAAACAAACTCCCATGCCCTTGTGACCCTGTTGCTTTTCTGGAGATACAGGAAGTTACATGCTGTAGCATAGTGATAGTTTGATCTCAAACTGCTCCATAAAAGTACAGAGTACATGGTAAAGAAATAGGTGCTTTCTGAGATCATCATGAGTCTTTCCTTTTGAACCTTCTCTCATTCTTAGCAAGCCAAAGACTTTTTGCATTCACTGTAGACATAGCAGAACAGAGGATAGAAGGGGCCCGATATACTGAAATTAAGTTGTTTCGAAGCACCTCATTTCATTTGCATGTATGATAATGCTAGACTGCCTTCCTGTTGTTGATATACTTAATTTTTCACATGTCCACAAGGGGGCAATATTTCTATATTTTTCTGTCCCTCCTGTTTTGCAAATACTTTTTGACATAAACTGTGGTGCCATGATGGGATTAAATGACTAAATCTTCTATTTGTTTCTAGAGATTCTACAGTTCCCATCAATGACGCTGGAATATTTTGTTGTTTGTTCTCTGTACCAATGCCAAAGAAAGACTGCTTGTTATTGTGGTCCTCTTGCATGCAATACATTGATACCTAAAACAAAACTTTTTATAAAAACGGAAAAATACGTAAAACTTTTAAAAAGTCAATTTAGATAAATACTTAATTTATTCATCTTTTAAATGTTAAACATCTGTGCTGCATTCTATTATCTTTCCAAGGCACAAGCAAGTTCTGTGTTGGACAAATACATACAAAACTCCTTACCAGCCCACCGTTTCAGCACCGGCAGACTGTTAGCTGAACATCTCCACAGAAAAAATAAAGTAGTTATTATCTTTAATATGCTATATCTGCCTGGTGGATTAAACCCAGCAAATACTTGTAAAACAAAGAAAATAATTACAAGGTAAAAAAATATTTAGTATATTCGGATGTTTATCTCAAATAAAAGTTTTGGCAAAATAGGACCTGACATTCAGATGGACATGATAACACAGGAGACAAAAGTGGGACTGACGAATGAACAGAAAGGAAGCTGAAGAGTGACAAGGCAGTGCTTCTCCTTTCACTTTTCAAACAGTCAAGGTGAGAGAGATGAAGGAGGAGAGATGTTGGCATGGGGGTAGACTGTGCTCTGAAAGCTGACTTCCTCTGCCAGTAAGATGCTGTGACTTGGGGCCCATAATTAAGCAACAACCAATCACAGCCAAGAGACAACAGCCGTCAGCAGCATACAGGAGCATTTCCTGCAGTAGTGTGGTTTACGTTTCATTTCAAAATAGCCCTTTGTTGGTCTCAAAGACCATGGGACAAAGCCAATTCAAATCATAGCAATTTTAGAATAATGTCCTCTTTTTTTGCATCCTCTTTGAGGGTTAAAACAAGGCACTGATTGACATCTTTGCTGCTGAAGTGGGTATTGCTGATCTTGTCTTTGGCTGGTGACATCAGTGCTATACTTTTAACACACATACACAAACACACACACACATGCACATTACTGAAAGTACAGCACTAAAAACAGCACTCGGTTCAAAACCCAGGTCACATGGTGACACATACATAGACAAATTGCCAACACACTCCACCACCACAAATGCTGTTGCTGTGTCATTATTTTAAATAAAGACAGACATGGTCACTCACACGAGATCAGTAAAGGCAAAAGGAGGCGATTTGGCACAAAATTAAATGCAAAAGGAACAGATGACCCATGTTTTCCTAATTTTCTCCACCCGAATTGAGCTATGTAATCAGGTCCACCGCAGAGCTGATTCACATGGCAACTAGCCCTCACTTTTTTCTAACACTGTAGACGAGATGAGACACCATTCACATAGTACCTACACTGTCCATGGAACAGAAAAGTCAACATGCATTCAATTATGAACCCCCAGGTGCCTGGTCAGCCAGGAGAGGTCAGTGGAGATGGATGAGACTGATGAACAAGGCTAAGCCAAGTGCTGACTCCCTCATGCAAACCTATGACCATAGATGTTAATAGTGTGGCTGAGATTCTGACTTCTAGCCAATGCACACGTGGAGCATGTGTCTTTACCCAGTGTGCACCACACGAGAATCAGTTTTTGCGTAAGCAAAAGGCTAAAAAAGGCCACCAGGTTCACACAATGAATGAAAACAAAGCAAAACAGAAAAACACAAATCACATGAGGATAGATGCTGGTACACAAACAGACAATAACAAGAGCACAAACTAATACACTCCCTTTCAAACAAACATGGTCAGGACCACCGGAGTCCACACAGATAAGACCCCTGCATATGTGAAAGAGGGGATCCCTTCCACAGAGGGGGATTATGGGAAATCATATGTGACACACTGGTATGGAGCAACCTTATCTCTCCACTTCCAGACTGTGCTTTGAGTAGAGCGCGACTGCTAGACCTCAGTTTTCCAGTGTGTGTGTGTGTGTGTGTGTGTGTGCCTGGATACAGGCAACATAGCAGGCCTCCTGAATTGAGGATTCCTGATTCATACGTTACAAACTAAAACACAGCTGTTGTGCACCTGGACAGGGAACATGAAAAAAATGAGCACTTGTAAAATTGCTGTAGGCCTCTTACTCTTAGTTTAAATGTAAATGTTAGCATCTCAGCTCCCCCAAGAAATACATAACTATATATTTTACATGTACATATATCAAATATATTCTGTTATTTATGTTAATTACTGACAGATGGCATTCCTGAGATGACAACATTCTGAAAGTAAAAGTTTGCTGTACTTGAACAGAAAATAAAGAATCTTTTACTTTAAAGGTACGGATATCAATATATTAATTTTATCATGACCAAAGTGTTGCTTTTTTAAGCACAATTTACTCCAAAACATAATCTAACAGATGAGGCAGTATTCTTTGAATGAAAGCATACTGCAGTAGAGAACATTTTTGCAGGCATACAGCCACGGTCCTTGCAGGTCTTGTGCAGTGGAGTTGATCGGAGGACTAGCATTGTGCCTTTTACACAGAAAAAGCAGGACAAATCCGCCCCCTCCTGCAAGTCATCAAATTTCAGCATTCTAGGAATTCTCCTTGCACTGCCCGGTCTCTCTGAGAAAACCAACGTGCCTCTGTGTGTGAGATATGTGTGGGCCCCAGCCCTCAGGAGTCAGTATGGTCTGGCTTTAATTCTGAAAGCATTTGGAACTAAATCCTGTAGACCTGCGCCCCCCTGCTCCCCTCTCTAACATACACAGCAGCAGTCATACAGTAACATTATATGCACACCCATACATACACACAAAAGCACACGTATAGGAACACAGGCACAAAAAACGCACTCATGTAGATTCAGACAATTAAACAAATGCCACAAAGGCGTCAAGGCACTCAAACAAGCAGAGAGATGACTTTGTCACATGACCACGACAGCAACACCATAGCCAGCACACCTAAAAGCTGCAGTCACTCAAATCCCCACATGCCACACCCATTATCCCTGTAATTGGCCAGCGGGGTGCTTTGATTGACAGGAAAGGCCCTTCTGCCATTGCTGTAGCTGGGATGTAGCCCTCTGTTCAACCTGCAGCCATGGTAATGCAACATCCATCATCCTTTGCTCCTTGTGCAAGGGTTCATGGGATAGATTTGACGGGGATTCTCAGGACAGGCTGGGGCTGGGAGTCTCAGCTCCTGCTGCACCAGCAGACGTATCAGCAGAGGCGTGACAGGCAGCCGACAGACAGATGGCTCCCTCTGACCGCTCATTCTCAGCAGTCAGCAGAGGGTAAGAAAACTGCCAGACTTGTGTGAATGTCTGTTGTGTGTGTACGTGTCTTTAATGGGATACACAGGGGACTATTTTTGTATGTGTGACAGCCTATGAGTCACTGTTTGTTGGTCCACTGTGGTGGTGTCAACGTGCTTGAGTAACTGCATGTGTATGTGTGTGTGTGTGTGTGTGTGTGTGTGTTACCATGACTCCATAGCGAATGACACACCACACTCTTGGACAGATCATTCACTCTGCAGGCTGTCTGTATGTGTGTGTGTGTGTGTGTGTGTGTGTGCGTATCAGTTGTCCCCATGCCCCGTGTTGAAAAGCGCCTGGGTGTCGGTCCTCGCCAGCTTGGCAGGGGGCTCCAGTGACTCCTCCCCCAGGCCAGGAGGCTCGGACTGCAGGGACAGCTCCTGACACTCGTCCTCGCTCTCCTCCTCCTCCTCCTCCTCCTCTTCTGAGACACACATAAGGGAAGCATGAGTCAAATCTCTACAAATGACTAGACTCCAGTCGCTCAACCTCTGATAGTATTGTATAGATTTTTTTGGCATAGAGCATCCCCTTACAGAGGGACGGCAGTACCTTTGTCAGGATCCAGAGTGTTCAGGCTTCTACCCAGGCTGGCAAACTGAGGAGAAGGAGAAGGAAGAGAAAGAGATGTGAACGACTAAATCTTAGTTCAGTCTATTTTTCATGTTTAAAAACGTCCCCTTTCAGATGAAGCAGACTGTTCTTTTATTTTAAGACTAGATTCTAAAAATCAAAATTTCAGTAAATAGAATACGTGTATATTGTTCTGCAATTAATACCTTTTCAATCACTAAATAATAGACTTAAAGACTAAAATTTTACATCTGTAGACATGATTCAAGAGTTCGGAGTATGAACTTTGTCATCCAAATAAGATCATTTCAAAATGAAGGCAACACAGAGAAATACTTCAACTTTGTAGCCTCCTTATATTTCATTACAGGAATGGTTTGATGCAACCAAACCTGGCAGGCGTTTTGGTCCTGTCTGATGGGCATGAGATTTGATAGTTGACACTTGATTGAGGATGCCTGGTGTTGCCGTGGGGACAGTACCTCTCCCATGACAGCGATGGGTGTCTCCCCTTTGGCCTGTGCCACGCGGTGCTCTATCAGGTAGTACATGTACTCGTCATACAACAGCCGGATCAGGTGGAAGGAGCCGAAACTGGCCGCGCTGCGCAGAGTCAGGTCCCTGATCACCATTGAGCTGCGGGATGTAACCTGCTTAAGTTTCTCTGGATAAGTGTAACCAAATGCCAACATGTAAAATGCTACACAAATCCACTATGCCCAACTCATATCCGGAGCCTCATGACCGTAAATGTTAGCTCCTTTGCTACACACAAAATGGTGATGTTTGCTCCCTCCTTACCTGTAGAAGGACCACTTGAGCAGGAAGAGTTTGGCGGCCTTAGGGAAAGCGGCGCTGGCCTGGTAGGGCTTTAGGACCTGGGAGACAACGCTGTCCAGCCAGGCCGCCCACTGCTCCAGAGAGTTCTGCTGCTGCAGCGTCAGCTTGAAGTCCTGCTCCAGCCGCTGCACCACCCGGTCCTCACAGCGACACACCCACGAAGCCTGCTCCTGAGAGGGAGAGAGAGGGGAGGGCTCAGCCAATCACACAGCTTCTATGAGCTCTTGCCATGACAACCCACACACCTTCCTGCTCAAAGGAAGGAGAGTCGGGCCAATCAAATGGCTTCCATAGCCCTCACCATCACAACTGAACTCTCACACACCCTGTAGCTCAAAGGAAGGTGAGCTCAGCCAATTTCAGATGTTCTAATTTTCTCACTATGCAAATTCGCACACAATGAGAGAGACAGAGAGAGAGAGAAATACCACATAATCATACACCTGCAAACTCATTAGGTTGGCCCTGATGAGACCTGCTTAGTACAGCTATTCTCCCAACTACAGCTACCACACACACACAAAAAGACATGCTTATGCAAGCATGTGTCTTTACATCAGTTTGTGCATAAGCAGCACAGATGCTAAATGAACAGATCAGCTACACAATGGGGACAAAGGATGAAATAACCCATCCAGGTGAAATTGGTATCAGTGGATCTGTGCAGATTTAGCACAGCCCGAAGTCCAAGAACACAACCAGTGAAAAACCCACTGATTAGCGACCACGGATTTTGGGTTCTGTGTTTTCCCGCCAACTGACACACAGCCACACACACACACACAAACACACACACACACACACACACACACACACACACACACACACACACACACACACACACACACTCAAACACATGCACAGACCTGCACGTTGGCAAAGTCGACACGGTTGAGGTCGCTCAGCATCTGGTTGATCTGTGCCGTGTTCTGCAGGACTGCGCGCGCCGCCTGGGCCAGGTGGTTGAGAGAGGTGTACCTGCGCAGAGTCTGTGCAAACGCGTTGGCTGATGTCACCTGGAAGAGGAAGCACACACACTTAAGCACTCACTGAAGCTGCACGCTCAGGCACGTACTAGATCAGGTGTGCGACCAGGTGAGTGCCTGAGTATGTGATCACATGGAGAACAATTAGTCATATATGTGTTCACAGGCACGGTGAGGTGTATGATCAGGTGAGTGAGTGACCTGGTGCGCGGTCAGGTTAATGGCTCGGTGTGCATGCAGGTGCATGGCCAGGTGCATGGTCACACCTTGATACGGACCATCTCCTCAGGAATGTTCATCATGGCGTTGGTCAGCCAGCTTTCCAGGCTCTTGGCGAAGTTGCGGATGGCTTGAGTTAAGGCACCTGCAACACAGGCAGCAGAGTGGCCCGCTGTATCATTCCACTAAGCTGTGTGCAATGTTGGGTTTCAAAAAATAAGAGCTGATTGTTTGTAGAGATGAGTTACAGTTCACTATGGCTGGGGATATATATTTGGTCATGGTGCATTGTGTCTGGGATGATCCAGATTGAGACTGGAGGGTCTGCAGGTCTGTCACTTTGAGGAGACAAAATGTGGGATATTTGACCCACGGAGGAGAGGGAATATTACTGGCATAGCTGGAGGGTCTCTCGCTTGAAGTCATTTATTATAAGTGGACATGGAACCGTATTTCTCAAATAGTACCAGATGTGGCAGGAAGGAGGGCAGCAAAACTAGAACTGTAAATACTCGGGAATTTCAGGTCAATGTGCCAGTGCTGCTTTCTTTCACAAGATTTCCATACAAATTGAGTGAGAAACTACAGGTGTGGCATGAGATCATGTAAAATGGGTAAAATTGCCTTAAAACTCAAACTCAACTTTCTGGCTGAGATGTTAAACAGACGTCCTGGCTCACAGTGGTCATTAAAGATCCCATGACACAAAAAGCAGCAAAAAGTTACCCCTGATCAAGTTCCAAGAAAATTGTCAACGTCCATACACCTAATCACTCCTTCCTTTGCCGCTCCAACACACTGTCACTCCCCGGGCTTTCACCATAGAAGAGCACTGAGCTCCCGGTTAAGCTGCCGGGCTAAATACAGGATAGATGAAAAAAATGAATGCGTGAGAGTTTGGCAGCCCTGTGCCTGCGTGTTTTTGGATGTGTGCGGCGATGTGAGCCGCCCCACCCCGGCCCCACCCGGCCCCCGCTCCACTCACTGGGGATGGGCCGCAGCACGTCCGGGATCAGGATCTCCACCAGGCCCTGGTACAGGGCGTTGTCGCAGTCCCGGCTCCAGCGAAGCACCGGGTCATACTTGCACAGCAGCACCAGGCAGGACTTGGGCAGCCGCTTCTCTGACTCCTCATGCCTGCGGGTCACACGCTCCGCAGAGTCAAACTGGGCGAATTACTGTGGTTATGATGCAGGTGAGGGCGACACAGTGGTTCTGGAGGGCCACTGTGTACGCAGGTCTTTTGTCTCCACCGATTACTCTTCCTCTTTTCTATCATCAACAACACAAATGCTGCTTCACAAGTAGATGACCATGTTTCGTATAGGAACAAAAGAACAGTCTTTGACTGTCATTCATCAGTTAAATAATTAAAACAAAATGTGGCATGAAATGCAGAGAGAGACATGGCTCTCCTTGCCTACGTGTTCAGAAAGAGCAAGGCTCTGAGACTTTGTCATGGCAGGAATGTGTACAGTTGCCAGAATTTTCCTCCAAAATGTGAGGGTTTTGAAAAACTGTATGAGAACTGAGGGAAGATGGGGGATTTGGGGATTATCATGGGGGCAGAAAACCACAATCACAAGACAACACCCTGAGAATTACCCAGTATTCCAGAGGTTCACTATTTTGACAAATGTATTTAAAGTCGTCTAGACCCTTGGTCCTCTGCCGTAGCTACAGTCCAGTGATGCATCGCTGAGCAGAGCATTGCAATGCCAAGCACAGGGCCTGGCAGAGTCAGTACTTACACACTCATCGTGTCTGACTCGCTGGCCTGGCTCTCGCTGAACCTCCAGAAGGACTTCCACAGGGTTTCCACCAGCGTGAACTGCAGGTTAATCATCACATCCAGGATGGCCTGAGGTTTAACATGAAAAAACAGAAATGCAGAAAACATTCAGCAAAAAAAAAAAAATCTTCAAAACAGTTATGGGGGCAGCAGTATAATATAATGTTAGAGAGCAGGTCCTGTAACTCAGAGATTGTAGGTTACCTCGCAGTGTTCCCTGTAGAGCACCTGAAATCCCTTGATGTGTTCCAGGACTATCCCATCAGGCAGTGCTTTGCCCTGGAGGTCGATCTCAGGGAACTCTGGCAGAGCCCGAGATGCATCTGAAAGCAGCGAAAGGAGCCTCTTAGTGAGGCCGACTACACAGGACACAGGCCTCAACTACTAAGCTACCGTCCCATCTGTAACATGTGATGTGTCCAGGCAAATAAAATTTATGTAACATGTGTGACATGTTGAGTGCAACCCATGTATTCTCATGTATTCTGTTACATGGGCAATATGTGACAGATATAACCTGCTTCATAGGATAAAATATAACAGGTACAGTATTTCCTGCCACACTGGACACATGTAGATCAGTCATAGTCATGCACTGTGTTCCTGCTTCTGTATGAGTATTTGAGCATTAAGCCGTGTCACGTGGATGACCCATTCAGGAGCTCACTCTCAGTGTCCGCTCCCTTACCTAAGAACTGCTGGTACTGCTGCACCTGAGCACTGATGTCAGAGAGACCTCCTGTCTGTTGCTGCCCCGCCCCTAGTCCCATCCCATTGGTCATCCCCTCCACCTTCTGCACAGGCTTTAACCTGAAGGAGGAAGGGGGAGGGCGGAGACAGACTGTGTCAATCACATAAATGGAACACAGACACCGAGCAGACATACAGCCAGACATACGGGCCAGGGATAGACAAAGACAGATGGACACCCAAACAGAAAGACTAGAGACAGACAATGAAAAATGGAGAGACAAATAAACATGGAGGCCAACAGACAGGCAGAGAAACAAATTATATCAGTAGGGAGAAACATATACACACATAGAGAGAGATGAGACCCATAAAGAGATAGCAGCAGACATGTAGAAAGAAACAAACTGATTGAGGGATATTAATACAGATAAAGTGAAAGAGACAGAGAAAGGACAAACACAGACACACACAGAGAGAGGGACCAGCAGGTGTACCTCTGTTTTGGGAGAAAGGCTGCTGCCTCATGGCCAGGTGCTGCTGGTCCTCCATCAGCCTGAGCAGAGAGGAGCTGGCCTTGATCCGCAGCCCATAGTAATGGTACTTGGAGTTCCCCCTGCAACATGCAGGCATGTCATCAGTGCGCACGCGCCAGAGAGTGGAAGCATTCATTCTACAGCTGCCTAGCCTCACTTGAGACAAAACAGTTTCTCTGCTTTCCCGTAACCAAAGCCTAACTTCTGGAATGTCCATTTCTAATAAACTGTTGCTAATAAAGCAACACTTTCTGATTTATTGTGTTGCCCAGACACTTGGAAGTCACTATTTGAAAACCTTTGAAAACCTTTGAGTTGAAAACCACCCCAGCCAGGTGGATCCACCTGCAGAAATCTGCCATAAAAGCTGTAGGCTTCCTAGATGATTTTTTCAGAGACTGTGTGTCTGAGACTATCATGAGCCTGACTGGTGAAGCTAGCGTGTTGCCCGGGTGACATGAGTGTGTACCGTGTGCCCAGCCGGCGCGTCCGCAGGCCCAGGAAGACGGAGCGTATGAGTTTGCCGAAGGAGGCGGCGTTCACGGGCTCGAGTTTTTGCTCCTGGCAGTGGAGCAGGTAGTGGCAGTACAGGGTGGAACGAGGCAGGCTCACCCCCTCTGCTGTCTCATAGTTATCCAGCAGCCACTGCACCTGCAGTCACACGCCAGCGGGAGAGATCAGGGCCTCAGCGCAAACAAAGGGACTTACACACGCAAACATGTGTATACTGTAGCAGATGCTGAATATGTACTATGTTCCTACATGATGGCTCCATGGATGCCTGGAGCCACACCACCTTTTCCAGCCAGTCAGCCAGAACAGAGTTCACACATACTCATACTCACACATACTCTTCACCTCACACACACACTCACAAACACTCATACAAGCACTCACATACATTCATTCGCTTATTCATGCATATACATTCTTTTTTCTAACTCATACACTCATACATTCATACCTTGTAGCTTATACACTCATTTACCCACACAAGCCCACAAACATGTATACCCTAGCAACACACACATGCGCGCACACACACGCCTCACTCACTCCACCCATTGCACTACACTTACAGTGGCAGGTGAAGCGCGGGTGTTGTGTGAATAGTTCTGGTTGGTGTTGCTGCTTCCCAGCACATAGCCCCCCTGGATGACGTAGCTGCCCCCTGCACTCGCACTCGTGGCTCCTGCGCTGGGGCCGCAGAGGGGGCGGTGCCTGCCACCACTGTGCCCCCCCCGCTGGTGCCCGAGGTGGTGTTGGCCACGATCTGCCCTGCCCCTGACACAAACATGGACACTGTGGGTCCTCCTGTCGTCACAGACACTGTCTGAGAGGTGACGGGGGTCGTGACCTGTGACCCGAGGCGGGTGTGGCCTCATAGTAGGATCCAGAAGCCGTCTGGGTGTAGAGAGGGGTGTCTGAGTAGGTGTAGCTGCCAGAGCGTCTGGGGACCAGGGTGGCAGGACACAGGAGGGAGGTTGGAGAAAGAGAGCCCAGTGAGAAAAGATTTGGTTTAAATAATCAAATAACAGAGTTCACTCATAACCCCCTACTTCTCTGTATACTTATGACAGTAGCTCAGCCAGGGTGCCAAAATCCAGCCCTGGAGGGCACCAGTATCTGAACGTTGTTGTGGATTTCTTTTAATCAGCAACCATTCATGGCCTTAAAAAAAGGTGCATGGATTATAACTCTGACCAACAGACAGACTTAAATGAATCCTGGTGCGGAAACAAACCAGATACCTGGATATCCTGTGGCCCCCCAGGACTGTAGATGTGAGAGGTGCAGCAGTAAAATTTTTTCAGTCTACAAATGCCCTCTAGAGTCTGGTACCACAGCGTTATTATGAGTTAAGGCAAAAGAAAAAGGACTTTGTGCAGACAGTGATGCGACTCGTTTGACTCACATGGTGCTGGTGGTGTAGCTGACATCTCCCCCCTCCACATACTGCACCTGGCTGGAGTACACATGCTGCACTGGGACCTGCTGCAGCTGCTGCTGTACCTGTGAGACACACACACACACACACACACGCACACACACACTGTGTTAATTCTGCTATTTTATAAACACATGGACATGCACCCACATACCCTAATGCTGCTTTTTTTGAGCTTACATACACACCAAGACAAGCGCAAACACACAAACAAACAAACAAACCAGAAATTTCACACACAACACACAAACACAAATACTCGAAAACACAAACACACCCACAAACATACCCATCCTCTCACAACCCTCACAAACAGATGCACACAAACACCCACAAATGCACAGAAAGTCTGTGTTATTGCTGCTCTTGTAGACTCACATGCACACATACAGACAGTCACAAAGACAAGCAGTCACACAGATGTACTGGAACATAAATATGATTTTTAGTTCAGAGGAAGCTCCATTTACATAAAAATTTAGCTAAAGTGCAAAAGAAATGAGAAAACCACATGCAGAAACATACAGCCACATGCACACATCACTCACACATGCTCACAAACACAGACAGACATACCACACACAAACTGCTCACACGTGTGCACAAACTTACACATAGACAGGCATGTACACACACAAACACACACACATGCTTACACACACATGAACAAAATGGGTTAAGGTAGCTCAGTCAGAGGAAGTGATAAATCTACACGCTCAAGTTCACTCACAGACACACACACAGACATATGCACCCAATGGGTTTTGGAAGCTCAGTTACAGGAAATCATAAAACCAAACAAACAAACACTAAGTAGGTACACAGCCACGAGACATCATAACATCCTTCTTAGAAGAACGCACTGCTAGTGGCACTCTTTCCTAGGACATATCTATTCATAAAAGCGTTGTGGAAAAAATGTACTTCAATTCCCAGTTGATGTAAAGAATTATAATTGAGTGAAATACCTGTTCTTTCTGTTTATTCTTTCTTGTACAGTTAGTCAGAACAGACTTGAATACACACATTGTTAGAAACACAAGCAGACCCATTCACAGCCAGATCTCATAAGCACTGAATGAAACACCAGACCCCAGCAATCAAGGCTGCCGAAGAAAAAGTCATGCCTTCAGAAAGGAGGCTGCACATGTGGTCACAGAGAGACAGAGGAAGATACAGACAGAGATACGCCTTTTTCATCCATAGCACAGTTTCCTCTGACTGGAAATAACTTCATTTTCTTGGCAGATAACAAAATGCTCTAAGTCCTGTTAGGGAACAGACCAACAGCTCGGCCAGCAGTCCAGCATACCAGCCTGACATAGCCTGGGGGAAGATGACCCACTTGCCAAACACTAATCACTTATACTGCACAGGCATTGTTAGATATATGTAAGAATCATCTTTACAGTACAATTATGCGTCCATCATTACACTGTAACAATTACAGAAATTGTATTTCCAAATATTAACATCACTGTATGCTCATTTGTTTAGCAGTATGTTATTTTTTGTCTTAAACTGCTAGTGTGAGGATGAGAGCCCTGAGAGCCTGAGACCCAGAAGTGCTTCAGGCCTAGCAACATCCCTGACCGAAACTATCATCCCACAATCAGGGAAAAACAAAATATCTCCACAACCACTGGGTGCCAAGAACATACTGCATGGCACCTGTGCGTGACTGTGAGCTGGTTTTATTATGTATGTGTGTTCTGTGCGTCCATGTGTGCATGTCTCACCTCCTGGCTCAGGTGAACTGGCTGCAGGTTGGTGACGGTCAGCTGCGCGCTCTGTGTGGTCTTGGCTGGCTGAGACACTGCTTGCACCACTGATCTCTGTCAGCAGAGGGAGACAGCAATATCACTCAGAGTGGCAGTCACAGGTCACAGGTCAATCCTCACAGTGTCCACTTAGTCACACAGTCAACCCCTCCGCCTGCCACATGCCCTCTGTGACCTTGGACATCTAACAAGATGGGCTCCACTTGGCCTGTTAGTAAATATTAATGCAATGAAACATTTCCAAACATAAGTGTGGAAGTCTCTGTTTTGACAATCCAAACATGTAGTGCAATGATAAAAATAACCGTATTTACTGAACAACTGGTGCATCAAACATTTGAATACTCGCGTGATATCCGTGTCACAAACAGACTTGGCAAAAATCACCCAGGGCAACAGTTTACACTTGGTTTTATCCATTGCACCATGAGCTTGGCTCATTAAAATAAAACCCCCAGTTGTTTCTCACTCAATCGTGTACAACTGTTTTTATGATGATATAACCTATAAACTACTATATATAGATATAGTAGTTTTTATATATTTCTGGGATCCACTGGTTGCTGGGATTACCCTTTTGCTGTATCATTTTTATGTTTCACAGTCACATTAAAGACATACTAGATTCATCCCAATTTAAACAGCTTGAGTCTTCATTCCATCTCGTGTCTCTTCCCTATGCCATACTGCTTTTGTATATTTTCTTGAATTGTTTTCTATAGGTGCATTCATTTTGGATTCTCATCCCAACAGGTTTAATGTCATTTGTTCTTAACGCTAGTTGATCAGTAACTCCCAGGTTTCCTCAATATCCAATGAAAGCTTTCACTCCGAAACACAACCAAGACACAAACAGAAACAGATCTGCCTGTGTGGGAGTGAAGCTGACCAAAAGACAAGGACAACTCAGACAGTAGTTGTACCCATTTGAGTGCGTGGTGCTGCAGGTGGGTAGAACTATAGTGCTGTATGTTAAGTAGCAGCTGTCATTCTTGTAGCCTCTCTTACCAGCCATTTGAATGTAAGGCTGGTTGAAAGAGGAAGGTCAGGGGTACAGTGCAAGGACAGTACAATCAATCATTATTATTGAGTATTCTTATATTATGGGGAAAACATTCATATCAGCCCTGGTTAACCCTAAATACCAATGAACAATTAAAATCTTTCATAGGATGTACATGTGTGAAGGAAAGGAGTTGTAGTAGTGGAAAAAAAAAGAACAAATTAGTGCAGACAGAGTTGAAACTGAAGAATTTTCAAAATGCAAGCCTTTTGTGCAAATATATGAAAAGTATCAATTTTCCTCATTTTCATCTGGCTGGTCATTGTCTTTGCCTTATAATAATAACTGGTTACCATGGGGATGTAGATGGCTCCTCAGAAGATATCAATTATACTCATTGCAAGATTGATCTCTTACAACTGGTGAATGTTCTGTTTGTCCATGAACATGACAAATATAAAAATCTCAGATATTCCCTCAGTAATGACTCTGCTCACAGCAAGACAAAATTTAGTTATTTTAAAATTTTTCATTTGGAGTACCGCCTCGATGGTTGAACTCTGTTTGATGTTTTAAATGGAGCACTCAATCTTTAGGGAACATTGTGGTCTCATGGGAGTCTTTAAACCTCAGTGCCCGTAGGTAGAAATGTGACACATTTAGAGTGTTTGACAATGACAATACTCACAGCTCTGAGATTCAAACGGACATTTTCCTCCTCCGGCAATGTGATCTGGGAAGTAGGCTATACTCCACCCAGATTCATAATTTACCCCTCACAAGATAAGTCTGCCCAACCCATCAGTGCCTGAATGTGAAATTTAATATCATGTAACTGAATTTGGCCCATTTCAAAGAAACAGATGATTCTGGTCTGAATGTCATGCATTGCAGTATGGCTGACAAAAATGTAAAAATACAAGAGAAAGGGTAAGGCAGATTTTAAAATATGACTGGTCGATATACACATTTTTATTTTAATAATGTGAAAAAGAAGTTTGATATGGTTACTTGTGCTCCCACATTGATATGAATCTGCAAACTGATCAAAACGTTGTTGGCATCCATTTTATATTTAATTTTTTTTACAAAGCTGATTGATTGTATTCTGCTAATGATCCATGAAATTAATACGCACATTCAAACTTTGGATGATAAAAAATTCTGCCATACATTTTTAAATCTGCTACTGAAAATAGTTACAAAGTTTTATCCGTGCAGTGTTTGTGTAAATAAGGCTTTCAATACAAATTCATCACCTGCAAAATAAAATTTTCTTTTCAAGAAATGCTTTTATTTTATTTGGCAAATCCAATTAAAAAGTATAGTGTTGATCTGAGGATATTATTCACCGCAGAATAGGGAGGTGTAAGTTGTTAAAGGAAATGTGTATCAGTGATATTTCATTGTTGTTAGTTGCTTTTGCACCAGACATCTTGTCTAATCTTGTAACTGTCGAATATCTCAAAGCCACTAAAGCTGTCTTTACATCACTTATGCATATATGATTTTCCTACTGTGCTTTTCTTATTGATGGCAGTGTTACATTTTTAAAAAGCAATAAAGCCATCTAGCCTAGATGAGCCCTCCTGGTGTGTGATGCGTGTGCTGGGGCTGGTCATGTCTTAACGGTTTAGCTCAGGATTGAAGGTTTACCTGCTGGGCCGTCTGCACCTGCTGAACCACCTGCGTGGGGACCCCCGTCTGCTGCGCTGCCGCTGGGGGCTTGAGTCTGACACAGAGTCGCTGGAGTGGAGGGAGCCCTCTGGAGAGAGAGAGAGAGAGAGAGAGAGAGAGAGAGAGGGACAGAGAGAGAGAGAGATAGAGAGACAGAGAGAGAGAGAGAGAAAGACAGAGAGAGAGAGAGAAAGACAGAGAGAGAGAGAGAGAGAGACAGAGAGAGAGAGAGAGAGAGAGAGACAGAGAGAGAGAGAGAGAGAGAGAGAGAGAGAGAGAGAGAGAGACTTGCCATCAAATTCTGGAAACATATGAAAATGGGTGACCCCAAATCATATCATTACAAAGCCCTGCAATGCCAAGAGCTGAACACAGAGAGGAGTCCCCTCAGCCAGATAGTCCTGAGGCTGAGCCCCCTTACAGATACTAACACCACTAACCCCAATCAGTCTCAGGACAAATGATCAAAGAATTAGAGTAAACAAATTATGACTAAAGAAAAAGAAAATGCATCACTCATTGGAACCAAACTACACAGCTTCAACATAAGCTTGAATGCTACTTGGTCCTAAAGAGACAGTACACCATGGCAGAATATTTGACCATGGTGACTGATAACAAATACTGACAATGTACAGACTCAGTGAGCACAGCCTGGCCAAAGAGACGGGCCGTCACAGGCAGACATGACTGCCCAGAGAGGGCAGGCTGTGCTCCCACTGCGATCAGGGGGCAGTGGAGACAGAGCTGCACTTCCTTACAGAATGCCCCAAATACTAAGACATTAGAAATACATTTAATTCAAAAACTGGAACCACTTTTCTGAATGTGTGGCGCTGGCCACCAAATATGTGGCCTCCTGTCATAAAATGAGGGTCAGCCAGTGAGGCACCATCTCATTACTGTATCTTATTACTGCATTTGTCATGCAATGATGTACATTGTCCCATTTCTTTCTTTGTCCTTTTTTCCCTTTTATATATTATTACTTTTATTCAACTGTATTATGTATGTTTGTAATGTGTGACTTAACGGTTTCATTGCTTTAGCTTTGGCAATATTGCTTCATGCTAATGCAGTCATGCTAATAAAGCATTATTAAATTGAAATTGAAATTGAATAGAGAGAGAGAGAGACAGAGAGATTCACATTTTGAAGACATCTAGTGCAAATCACACTGCTAAATTATTTTTACATACAGTTAATTTATAATAAGCTTAATCACGATTAATTGTATGTTTTGCTGATGTAATTCATCGCTCATGTGTACAATGGCAGCGCCTTGGCAATCAAAACCTGCAACCTCTGAGTTACAAGTCCAGTTCCTTAGCAATGTGGGAAGTGAAGGTAGAAACAATGCACTGAACTTCTGCAAAATGAGAGAAATTTTCCCTGAATGGAAAGGAACTCAGAACTCTCAAAAGTTCTGCTGTGGGGAAAAAAGGGAAGGAAAGGGAAGTAGGAGGTAGCACTAGGTAACAGCATTGAAATCAACAGTCAGAAGACAGAGAGGTAAAAATCAGTTTCAAACCTTTTCTGTTAATCGTATCCAGTTTAATATTAACAATTATACATCAGCAAGATGCCTTAAATATATATATGCAAATCAAAAATCAATAAAAAAAAAACATTGTAATAAGAATGAGATAAAGAGAGAGGGGGTGGAGGGTGGAAAGGTAGACAAGCATTACATCCAGGTAATACAGACAAACATTCAATAGTCACACTTTCTCATGTCTATATTGCATCTTTCTCTCCAGGTGGTAATTGTGGGAAGGGCAAGTCTGCCTAAAGGCCAGAGAGCCCCACTTATCTCAAAGAGTCACAGGACAAACCGTTTGAGCCAACATCGGACTGCGCTACCAAGGAGAATAAAGAGGCCACAGAGTGATCTGTACTCACGATATCCACCCGCAGGGCTGTGAAACCAGTTATGGAAGTACATTGCACTCAGGACAGCAAGACATAGCCAGTGATGGAGACATGGAGTCAGCTAAAGACAGAGAGGTTCTCCTGCTCTTCACTCTCCCTCTCTAGGCTTATATCATGCAGACAAGGGGTAGCCTTGGGCGGCTAATCTCTGCGGATGGCAGGAAAAAATCCCCCTTTCAGATAAACACAGGTATCATATTGGGAAAAGAGGAGGGGCTGGGAGGTGGTGTGGTGGTGGTGGTGGGGGGGGTTCTCCTGTATTTTTAAGACATTCCCTTCTTCCTCCCCTGCCCCAATCTCTCCTCTCCCAACCCCTTTGTAAATATACTGATATTATTCTATGGGTGACACTGCAAATTCCTCATTAGGTTTCACAGGAACAGTTCTGATAACTACGCATCTTGTAACATTAGCCCTCACAAAACAAAGACCAGAGCATTGTGGTTTCACACTGCTGACAAACAGCCATTTCATTAGTACACGCCTTAGTAGCTATAGGCCAATTCTGCCATCAGATACATGATTCCTGTTGACTGAAGGCAATAAATCAATGATGTGTTAAGGATATTCTGTTGTACATTTTAAAAAAGAAATCTTGCAATATCAGTTACATATACTCTTTTATTCTGTAGCTAAGGTTGGCAACAACAATAACAAATTAAGGAGTGACAAATTAAGGAGTCTTTGAATGAATGAATGAATGAATGAATTAATGTATGACCTAAATTAAAAAAACAGCCCAAACAGTTACTACACATATATATTACTTGTACTTCTTTCCATTTTCCCCACACATTATAATACAAAATTCTATTTCTTCTAATTTTGTAAAAACATTGAACCCCTGACTAGCTTCTGCCACGCTTCAAGAAACGTGACACCAAATGTTAAATGATTCTGGCAGAGTCACCCCACTCCACTAATGAGGACGCCTGAGAGGATTTTAGTGTTTAATTTTGAAATACGTCTCACCATTTACTATGACTAACAGCAAAAAAAAAACATTGACAAAAACTCTGTTGTGTGCATGCATGTCCACGAAAGCCTGTCCATGAGGGAATGAGCTCCACTCTCAAGTGACTTGGAGACGATGCTGACACTGATTATACAATTGCTTGTTAAGTGGAGAGAAGAAAATCAAAAGCCAGGTTGATGTTACATAGCATGTCCCTTCAGAGACATAAACACAGAGCGAATGTAACCTTTGATGAGAACAAGGCAGACACTCATAATCCCACCTTCACTATCAAATTAAGGCAACATCAAGAATCACATGTGCTAATCTGGAAAGAAAGGCAGAGATATCTGTTGAAATTGTTCAAACCTACTCCAAACCAGATCTAAAATAAACAAATAGCTACCCTGTTTCCTGCTCGCTCACCTGTCCTTAGATTCCTCCTATTGCACTTTAACCACACGATCACACAGCATCTTGTGTTTGATTGTTAGCATGTATCTGCATGTTTGTATTCTGGATGGAAATCATTGAGCACTGATGTAAAGAGCACCTATTTTCAAGGCACATTACAGCATAAAGCATGAAATGAGAAGAGCGCGGTACTAAATGTGAAATAATGATTTAACATTAAAATATGGTGCAGTCATTTCCACCCTCATCCATCTTATAGCCAGAGCCTCATCAAATTCAGACCAATATTGTAAGTCATTTTTCTTGGGTCCAGTATTAATTGTGTCCTATTTTTGAGTGGTAATTGTTTTATCAATATGTCTGTACAAACTCGGACACTTAAACGTGAGAGTTAAGGTTTTTCCTTTACATACAGTTTCATGAGTTCATTGACCACTTAAATAAATGAAAAAAAGCACTGAACTGGAGGTCAAAGCTGAAGAGAGAAGTTTGACTGAATCCAGAATTATGACTTTGGTGTGCATGGCTCTCACCTGTGACAGTGACCACAATGTACTGGGGTGTGCTCTGGCCGTTGCTAGACTGCGCAGTGGCGCTCTGGATCTCCGCAGTGACGTATTGGGTTGTAGGGGCCTGTGTGGGTGTGGCCAAGGCCCCAGCGGTCTTCTGCGGCTGCTGGGGAGGGGCCGAGGTGGGGGGCGTGGTCTGGCCCGTGGGGGTCGGCGTAGGGGGAGCGGTGGGTGTGGCAGCAGCGTTGGTCTGCAGTTCTGCCAGGAACTGTGGCGGGCCAGAGGGCGCGGCAGGCGGTGGGGCAGAGGGCTGCCCGGATGCCACGGTCACACTGCTGCCCCCCTGTGGCTGCGAGGGCTGCTGCAGATCCTCCACGTAGCCTGAAGTCGCCATCACTGCAGCTGAGACGCCACACTGTCAAGCACAGGGCAGGAACATTAACCCCTCCACTCGCAGAGTGTTTCTCTATTTCCTGCTGAGATTTTTATGAGTGTACCTTATTGGGCTCAAGAGACACAAACTTACATGTTCATCATCCCAAAATGAGCTTCTCAGTAAAATGAATTAGAAAACTCATTACATAAAAAATAACAAGGAAAACTAATTGTAGATGTCTCAATAATACAATTTTCTAGTACTGAATTACAGCATGTCATGGCTTTCTATGCGCATTTTCAAAAGGGCTCTTTCACTGTGGGAGGGCAATTGGCCAGAGGCAGGCCCCTACTGAATAAGTCTGTCGACAAATGTTGCCATGTCGCCATCCATACTTCAGTCTGTTTGAATATGAGCAAATCCGATATATCCTTTGCCTCAAATATTAGTCCAATTCAGCTATTAATCCAACTAGTATTCCAATACGGCTAACCTGGGAATGATTGGTGCAAGTCTCTTCACAAAAGGCTTGAGGAAGCTAGATGTAGGCTACAGTATGTATGGCACATCGGATGTAGTCTTCAAAACTTTTTGGTTAGTTGTTTATTTGTGTACATCCAGGAACAAAAAATGAATGCCCCTGTTCATGTCACTAATTACATGATGGCTGTGTCTTACTTGCATGTTTGCTGCCTGCTGACTACGTCCTTTGCTGGCAGTTGTCATGTGACTGACACCCAGCCAATAAAATGAATGCTACATAGAGAGGGGGGGGAGGAAACCCCATATCTTAAACTTAATGGGAAAAGTCACTCATCTGTGCAAATTACATGTAGTCCTGATTAGTCTTATTAATATTACTCTCATTATGTTGTGAATGCCCTCAACCTCAGTGGCCCAGAACACATGCAAATGATATTAGAGATGAGCAGAATGACAAAGGAAAGATTTTAACCATGCCCAAAGCTACTTATAAAGCTAAATTATACCCATACTCATCTAAATGTCTTTTATAATCAGATAGTGGATCATTATTAACCATGTATATGTAAACTAAATGTATAAACATATCACTGGATATTAAATATAACTTGTATTTTTAAATAGTCAAGAACACAATAGTGAGAAGGCAGCAAAAAGGTAATAAGCTTAAGCATTAAGAGCATTACATTATTTAAATCTCTTTCAGATATACTAAATCCTGGTATGATTAAATCTTTTTATGGTGCTCTGAGTCTTGTTTTTAAATACTGGCCTCCACAGTTACGTGTAGTAGTCCCATGACCAAAGTGGTACACCAACAACCAAAATGGAAACCAAATTACCTCACTGAATTCCTGCTTACTATCTAACAATTGTAATTTTTTAAAATTATGAGCGGGCACATATTCCTTAAATATTTTCCAAACATAACAATCTGACAAGAAAATGAAAGATGGAAATCGTGAGCGAATTTAGCTTTGGCAGTTCAGAGTATGGCAGCTGTGGTCAGATCAACTTGAGCTACGTGCTGCTGTGGATCAGTGTGGCTGGCAGAAACTGAGGCAGACAGAATGTAAAGAAGAAGTGAGAGGAGAGTAGTGATGCCCTAGTTCCTCTTACTCTGTGGTTCTTAAGACAGTCCCAAGTTTCATGTTGTTTTTTTTTCCTCATTGTTCCTTTTTTTTTCCCCTGACCAAACTGAGCTATCCTTCTTTGGGCCTCACCAAGCACCTACAACACAGATCAACCAACTTACTATGATCGGCCAGCCAGGAGAGGCTGCTGCAGAGCCAATTCGCTGAGGAGTCTGACGCGCCCAGCCCCTGCTCTTTCCTGGCGAGACAGAGCCATTCGGCCATATCCGGTATCGATGCGGCTGGAACTTTAACCCCCAGTTGAGGGAGCTACAGCTCCACCAGGAGTGGGTGCTTTCACTGTGACAGCCAACCAGAGGGCCCGCCATAAACATGACCTTTAACCTGACAGTGAGAGACACTGACTATCACTCTCATTGTGGTTATGTAGGGATGATGGCAATATCCACACTGATTGACTGGGTTCTATGTTATTTTGTCTGTCCTTGTCTATACTTGTGTCAGAGACATTTCAGGTCCCAGACCACAGCCACAGAACCAAAGTCGTAATGTGTTCACAGGCACTCACTGCCACCACACACTCATAACCCCAGTCATAACAAATTTTTTAAAAAAAGAACCATGCAACAATAAGCTTAAAAATGTTCAAAAGATTTCTTTTAATAACAATGAGGCAGTCAGCCAATTTGCGATTTTGCATTGAAGACTTGATTTGATTTGTTTTTCTTTACTTAAATCCAGATGAAATGGTCTGAATGCTCTGCACTCTTTACTCATCACAACTTCTGTGTGCTATTCGCCACTCACTTGGTGAATGTGACATTACATCACAGAGGGAGCGAGGCAAGCCAAGGACTTAGACTAAACCTCACCAATTCCACATCAATTCCAGGTCTGCTTTAAAAAAAATTTAATTTAAAAGACAAATCACAGTACCGTGTAACAAGGGGGACAGACTTTGGGGATCTCAGTCCCCTTTGCTTGCTTAAGGTACTGTGCATTTGTCCAGTGTACAAATGTTTTGTTTATAAAGGACAAGAACAGCATTTCCTTCTCCTAAGACCGTCTCCTTTTTTCTAATTTCCCTCCTGCTGCCACCTCCATTCATTTCACCCTGAGGCTGATGGCCCCCTGATCTGCCCAGTCTGACTTTCACACTGATTATCATCTGATCCTCTTGCAATTTTAACCCCCTCCTGCAACAACCCAATCTCATAAGCCCATTATAGAGACCCTGTCCCACTGACTCAGGAGGAGAAAGCTCATTTGACAATTGACAGAATGACGACTTGCCCTTGCTTCTTTATTCCACGCAGCAGATTCATCACCCATGTGTTACATTGCCTGTGTCAGCCGGAGGAACAGGAGGTCAGCGTGTAACTAGCTCTCGCATCTGCATTTGCTCAGTCTGCCGGCCAGGATTGGCGGCATGAGAGTGGTCAGATTGATGACTCTTAACTGGCCTGATGTCCATCTTTCCCCAGGTGAGGCTGAGCCAAACACCCTGTCGAAGGGATCACAGGTGCCCAATGAACCTGAGCCTGTACAATGAGAACCACTCAGAGGAGTGGAGGGCTCCACTTGTAATTTTAATGAACTGCTGCATTTGCATTTTTTTTTTTGCTAATTCAGCATGTCACCAACAACATCTGCACATATTTATTGATATTTGTAATGTAAGAATAACAGACTTGCACAGTGAATAGAAGAACAAAGAAAATAGTGCCATGGAAATGCAAACATAGGGACGGACCTGCAGTGTTTTCCGCCCAAAAATGATATAACAGATCAATGAAAGCACTGAAAACCCTATCACAGCCTGACCCACTTGTATATAATTATTTATTTCCAGCAAATGTGGCAGATAGACGGTGTTATAAAACCTTCATTTCGTTAAGTGAGAACCTCCTTTCAATTAGGTTCCGCTTTTTTAATAATCTTTCCGGATATTGCATCCAGTGGGATGATTGGATTTTAACAGCAGCGCATGTGATGCAGTTAAAACATGACTACTGGGATATTAGCAACCCAATTAATAAGCGGCTGTCGGGACCTTCTTTACATCATCTCCACAGACCCCCACATTGCAAGGATACATCCCCCTACTGAGACCGCTATGGACCACAAAAAGCAAGCCACTGCTGTATCACACCGCCATGCCACAATTCCGCTTCCATAAATAACATATTCTCAGAAATGCTCAAAGCTTCACACCTATCTTAAAGAAGCATATTGTTGTTCTTCCCTCACATAATTTCCATGACGCACAGTCGTGCACATGCAAAAAGACATGCACATATGTATACACACGCACACACACACACACACACACACACACACACACACACATTCCTCACAAGAAATAATTATGCTACAAAGTCAGTTCCACACATTTTCCCTACACAATCATGAAATTGACAGAAGGTGAGAATTAGTTGTGGGGAGGGGAGAAGCCAGTCTCTGACACCACATGTATGGAGAATCTAACAAGGCTGGTGAAGCCAAGCAAACGGGAGGGGTTGAAAAGAGCAGGTACAAACTAAGGGAGGAGGGATGGCCAAATTCCTAATCAAACATTACAAATACACTAGATTACCATGAACACATCATGGAATCACCAAAAAATGAATTTGACACTGACACTCAAGACAGTGAGGAACATTTTACTGTTTACTTTTAGATGGACAAACAGCCTACCTCTGACAAATGCAACACTTAATGTGTCTGCCGCCTGGACTTCACCCTCGTCTCAACTCCTTTCATGGCGCACGCACAAGCCCAATTAAAACAAACACGGCATGTTTTTGTCCCACACAAGGCTGCTTTCTGACTTGTGCGTGCGTTGTTTGTCCTGAGGGTGTGTGACGAGAAGACAGAAACATAAAGGGGCAGGAGCAGGCTTTTGTTCTTCGCTGAAAGGCTATTGAAACACTTCCTGTTTGCAATTCTACACTATGAAAAATGTCTCTGTGCATATCTAATGTTTAGGGCAGGCAAGAAGCTGGGTAAAATATCAATGACATTGATTATTGTTCTATTTTTTCAAATTATGAAAGCCAAAAATGTATAAAAACTTGCTTCTACTGCTCTGAAAGGCAGGCACCAAAATGTCCATTTATGTGGGTAGGCCTATATAAATGCACATGAATGCATTTAGATTAAAGCAATACCGACCCTGCCAGAGGACTTTACACCTGGATTTTGAACAGAGAGTTCCCAAGGACAGATAAAGGCTTTACTTTCTTCAAGAGGACACAGAGCGTGCATTCAAAACACAGCAGCTATTCAAGTAACACTGAATCTTCCCTACAGCTTTTAACAATATAACTGCTGTTTTTATGATGCTTCTAGTGGCTCTGTTATATAACATAAAGAGAGATTAAAGCCCTTGAGCAATGTTTTCTACATCAACATTCTGAGAAAGGTAGATATAATATTTACAGGAATATGTATATCAACATTACTAATGTACTAATGTAAAGGCCTGACATTCGGACCCCTTCAGCATACGATTTATTTTCTGTCTGAGGGCTGTGATGCTCTACTATAAAAATAAATAAATAAATAAATACATAAAAATAAAAACGGGCCGTTTTTGCACGCATGATGGTGGAATTTTAGCTGGGTTACATTTTCAGCAAAGAACACAAGAGTAGGCTCTGAATCATGCTTAAACTTACCAGGTACAGCACTCTAATTAATTTGCCAAGAAGTGGGAACTTTTACATGCAGCGAGCAATATAAACACTCGTTGGAGAGGATATTCAGTGCGTGACCACGCGTCAGCCAAGGACGCAAGTGGCCATTTCAACCTCTGCTTTAGATCTATTAACAGATATTAGGACCCATCTCTTCGTTAATACGATTCTTGCTGAGATATTGTACATACCCACTTAAATGTTATATCCTCTTAAGACCGCAGGATGAACAGCGTGTCAGGTGCTTATGAGCACCAACAACTACTCTTTCCAGAGACTCTGAGAGCTGCAAGTCAGTCTTCACAAGAATGAGTTCAGAATTTCAGAGCCCGGTTTCAAGACCCCGACTAACTCTGCCTTCTGATCCTGACTAGGGAACGACGACTCAACTAAGCAAAGCCTTTGGAACAAAGCCAAAAATACACATATCTTTACAGTGTTCAGATTGGTTGACATTGCAGGCATGTAGAATAAGGTCAGCCATTCAATGTATTTAGATTAATAAATTAATCTACTAACCAGTAAGTACCGTGTGATAGCACACGATGAACAAACTACTATTGCTGGAGAGAAATGGCAATAACTGTTTGTCAAGGTGCTCTGTGCTGTGCAGATTCAGAGCATAAAGGCGGAACAGGAATGACTGCGCATGGCGCAACTACACAACGTTTTTTTGTTTTTCCCGAAGATAAAAACATTTTGAATGTCTATGACAGTTATTCGTCAGAGCTGAGGGTCTTCAGATGTAAAGACATTCATTATTATAGACAGCAAACACAGCATTTCCTTCCTAACAGACTTTCTCTGAGTCTATGGTCTGTTTCTCCACAGATCATAAAAACTCAGGACAGTCATGAACAGAATATGGGTTTAATAACCCTTTGGTACTTCTATGATCATTTCAGCAAAAAGGATACTGAAAACAAAATCAAGCTAGACATATAGTGCCGTCTAGACCAGGTAATGTTGCATAGTGATGTTAGCTAATCATCTCATAACAAAAGAAAGTAATGCAATAAGCTTGATATACTTTAACTGCATAATATAAGCGTTTTAAGATAAGAATGCTCACTAGTAGTAGCCTGTAAGTCAAATAGCTGAAAATTATAGCTAATGACATTAACTTTAATGTTAGACTTCATGTTATGAATACGTTAAGAGAGCGATTATTAGGAATAGAACTTGACCTCGTTTCTACAACGTGACAGCGAACTGTCATTCTCCTTTCCACTTTACTTTTCAGTTGGATTTATGTCTCTCTCGGTCATTGGTGTTCTCCTTTGTAAATATTTTTCCGATTGGGTACAAGCTACGTCGATCATCCCCCTCCCACCCGACCCAACACAGGCTTTACTTTGCTACACTCCCCCTCTGTGGCAGGCAGCCCCGGCAGATGATCTGGCAGACATATGGTTACTAGACTTTCACTTGCCTCGGACCAAAACAAAAAAAAAAAAAAAAAACTTTTAAAGGACGGTTTAAAAAAAAATCTTTAAAACGTGATATTCGTGTTTATTTGATGTATGATTTAGAAATACCAACATTAAAAGAAACGAAAATTTAAATTACCATAACGTTAACGCGCTTCCCTTGTCAAAATTCACCATTTGACAAATACAGTACAGATGACACCGCAACAGTGTCTGCTTCCCCTTTCTGTAATGGATACCGTTCTCGTATGCAGTACGGTCGAGGGCTTGACGACAAAACTAAACTAAAAGTACAGTAATGTTACTCTCACATATTACAACACCCGCCATTTTGTACCCCAATCACGGATTTGACATCGTCATAACAACCGCCTGCAACTGAAAACAGCTAGGCAAACTGGACTTGCACCTCCGCCTCGCTCTTGCGTGCTACAGTGGCTAGCAACCTAGCAAGCAATATGGGGCTTTAGAAACAACAAACGAAAAACAACAGCAATCTTCACCATATATTTTAATAAAAAATATAAAACGACGAAGAGATAAAGTTGTTTTTTCACCTCCAATGTCCTGTGGTCTCCCCTCGGTAATTTTGGAGTTGATTTTTTTTAAAAGATTCAGGTTGTTGTTGTTGATTCTCGTTGCTGGGTTCTTGTCGCCAGGACTACCGTGGCTATGGCGCTTCGTCCTCACCGGGGCAACTGTTGCTACCCTTCAGCTTTCTTCCCTCCCTCTCCTTTCCTCTAATTGGTTACAAGGGGCAAACAGCCATCAACTTGTCTTGCTTTCATAGGAGCATTTGATTGTCAATAGTCAGTGATTTTCCCCATTCGTTCTGAACTCCTGTCGATCATCAAGAGCAATTGCGCAACTGAAACACACCCCTTATCTCCATAGTAATTGGTTGATGAAACGTCAATCAAATATAGTTTCAACCTATTTGAAAGACACATAGAAGTATCATGCCATGATGAAAATTGTTGAATTTATTTATTTTTATCTTTATTGCTTTGAATCAATCCATTTTTTTACCTGATTGCTCGTAAATCCGTGCCCCATATATTCTTGCAGTATCTTGGGAATTCTGTTTCCACCCCTCCCCTGTTAAGTTATATGTTGCTGTATGTTACTGGTGGAGCCCATATGGTTATTTTTATGTAAACCATTCTGGTGTGCATTCAGATTTAACGTTGAAGATGTATTATTGTATGATAATTTAATTAAAGCCTTCTCATTTGTAAAATTGGCACACATGGACTATGAAAAATAGAAGTACTATTGATGTATCTAATAAGTGCTTCGCAGCTGTACACAGAAATACACACATGCACACAGCTTATATATTTATAAAACAGAGTACTGGAAGTAATGAATCAAGTGACTGGCTGAGTGAATCAAGATCTTGGCCTTTTGCTATCGCTGTAAAAACAGCAATGGGATGCTGGAATGTTTGGTAAAAAATGTATTCTAGCAATGCATAAATTGAGGTGGGCTATATTAATGAAAAACAATTACTACATTAAATTCAAGTAAAAGTGCTATGTGCACTCCTAATAAGAAAGACAGAGAGTACATAGAAAAGCAACTAAATTGGTTCCAGGAACAAGATACAAAAGTTAAAAGGAAAGATTATGGATAATTAGTCTTTTCAGACACAGCAAAAGGATTCAGACAGGAGATCTGATTGATGCTCCTAATTCTCTAAATGGGAAGAATAAAGAAAACTACAAAGGATTTTAAAGGTTGAGTTATGCTACCAGAACAAGGTTGATTAATTTGTAGGAAATGGTAGTAAAATGTTAAGTATGTATTTTTTTGAGGAGATTTTTTATACAGAGTTGTCATTTCGTGGAACAGCTAACCAGGTCATGTTGTGGCAGCAGTGAAACTTGAGATTTTCATCCCCAGGCTCAATGGAGCTCTGGATCTTCCAAAGATCAAAGCTGCCAGACTCCAGTCCTGGGCGCTGCAGAGTCCGTTTATTTGTTGTGTGTTTCAACACTTAAGTGATTCATTTAAGCCATTGATTGACTGAAGTGTTCACATACCTTGTTTCTGAGACATAAATAGACTACTTATCAAAAATAAACCAAAAACCCTGCAGGCAGGTTGGCCATTCAGTTTTTTACTACTGCTCTAGATTTTTAGAAATGGCAAGCCTAGATGGACTGACTAGCCTGGTCTCGTCATGTGACCATCATGTAGTCTTACATTCATTTATTCTTCTCTAGATTACTTTTGGTCATTTAAATTGGTCATCTGGCCTTTTAAGTACATTCCCACTACAACATTTTTCCAACTATGAATAAATCTGCATATTAATTTGGAAATACTATGAATAGTGCATGAAGTAGTTCTATGTTATGTAGCTTTAGGTATTTTGTTACCTTCTTCTACCATTTTGTTGCCACTCCAATGAAATGTTAAAGTCTTAACTTCAGCTGATAACTCCTATTCAGGAGAATGAATCTCCATTTTTAATATCATGCTGAAATGCCACAATGTGCGTAGTGTAGTGCTATCTCAGCTGCGATTGGTTAGTCATTCTTAGTTATGAGAGACCTTTGACAGCATGGTCAAAGATAGGAGCTGGGCAGGTCGCATAGCCCCTTAGCTCTGACACCTCAGTCATGCTCGTTATCAGTCTGTCAAAATGTCATCCCCTCTGTCATTCACTCTGTCTACAGCTGCCCATGTGGTGACGAGCATTGCTGAGGTGCTTCAGCTTGCTTGGGTCTGAGATTGGGTGGGGTCAGAGAGATATGAAGCGTGCGTGTGTGTGTGTGTGTGTGTGTGTGTGTGTGTGGTGTGTGAGTGGGAGGGTTGGGGGCAGGGGAAAGGTTGTGGTGGGGCATGATGTCATAAGGAGGGTACAGAGAAATAGAGGAAGGAAGGAAAGATGAAAGCAGAAATTAAACACTTTTATAGTCTGTAGGCTCACAGGATTGCATGCTACTGTCAGCCTAACATTGCTTTTTGAACTCAAAGGGATTGACATTCTGGCAATTGTGTGCCTACCAAGAGTGGAGGAAGCCACCAGTGCAACTTTTGTTTCGGAATTACACCTAAGACTAGAGATGTGGTTTTGTACTTTTGCTTACAAAACCACACCCTTAACGTCAGGTTTCATGGTCTTCTGGGGAGATTCTCTCACTTTTTATTGTAGCTAGTCCAAGCTCCCAGACTTCCTGTCATTGTGTTAATGCTAAGTACAGTCTGGTGCATTGATTCCAGTGATTTCACAACAAAGGCTACAATGGCACAATTGGGTTTCTCTACCCCTCGTAAGGAGACAAGGGGCTTAGTTGTCAGCATGTCAAAGTATTCCATTAACAGACCTCAGATGGTTACACTTATTTATTAGTGTGGCCATTTCCATAGTACTGCCATGAATACATGATTGCCCAGTCTATCAGACAGCCACAAGTCACCTGTGTCTGAAAATGGGGTCATTTGGCACAGTTGTCTACAGGTGTCATAGCACCACTATATCCTGCTGTCTATCTTTCTCTGCCTTCATCTGTCTGTTTTTCTACTGTACATTACTGATGCTATCTAATGTTGTTTTGGTAGGAAATTTTACAAAAATATTTTTGGGAAAATATAAATATCCTAAATATTTTTGGGATACATTCATCATGGTGTACATTTCAGGAAAAAAAATTAACCAATATTAGCACATGCCTGAAAAACAAATCAAATTTTTATAGTCACAAAACATGCAGTACTTTACTAACTTAACCTTACACAGTTAGCAATATAAACGTAACATACACAGTGCTCCTGAACAACATGAATTAAGTGGCGGAGCACCCTGGGGACAGAAAAAGGTCACTTGTTATCAAATTACAGCATACCCTGACATCGCATGCTTTCAAACGCATTGTTAAATTAATTGCCATGACGATGGGCTCGACATTGTCTCCATTAAAGGTTCCAATCACTATCTCTCCCTGAAATCGATGAGTCTTTCTGCAAGAGTGAACGTGCGTGGGTCACTACCTGCCTCATCGTGGCTGGGACCCCTATATAAGGGGGGTCTGGGTGCTGAGGAAAGCACAAGTTCCAGCTTGGAGGGAAACAATACCAAGAAACCTGCTTTAAGCCAACTGCTACACCGCCACCTCTGCCTACATCCATTCTTCTCTCCCTCCCTCCTCCATTCACTCTGCCATGTGGAAGGCTGTGGTGCTGGCTGTCTGCCTGCTGGTCGGTGGGGCCTGGGCAACGGAGGTTCAGCCGGCCTATGGAGTGAAGCTGTGTGGCCGTGAGTTCATCCGCGCAGTCATCTTTACCTGCGGGGGCTCCCGTTGGAGACGGGCCGTGAGGAGCACAGGTGAGACGCGGGCTCTCAGCAAAATTGTTTCTGGGCTGTTTCTTTTCTTGGGCTGTGTCCAAGAGGTGCTTTCTTCATTTCTTCGCGCTCAATCTATAGAGCATAGTCAGGTGGCAACACCTTCCTCCAGTCAATCTGTGGTCACTTGAGGTCAGTGAAATGATGAAAGAAAAGAGGAAGCTAGAATGCTATTTCAGAGTTTATGGACAGGTGCTTTGTTTTGTGGAGCTCTGTCTACCCCCTTAGCTACAGACATTCAGTTTGTCCCTCCAGTTTGGGTTCAAGTGCCTCCTGATAAGCTTATTGAGTCCCTTCTCATATTTCACCTTCTGTATGCAGGCATCTCTCTCATGGAGTCAGTCTATTTGCAGTGCAGACTTAACTGTAATCATACAAGGATGGTGGTGCTGAAGTTGTTATTATAGAAGTGATGGGGAAGACTTCAGTACCTGTACCAGTGAAAAAGTGCATTCATTTATTGGTAACTACATGTGATTGGTTAGGGACCTGGACTTTTAATACAGCCGTTACACATTCAGTTGTTTCAGTTGTAGCCAGCTGCATGAATGGACAATGAGTAAAGTTATGTAATTTACTATTGGAAAGGGTGTCTGCTAAATGTTAATCTATTTATTGATTTTGAGTCCTTATAATTTTACAAGCAAGTGTGCGATTCTAATGCTTTTCTTACTGAAAACGTTTTCTGCTACTTCTCTACATTTTGCGCCCCCAATAGAAACTGATGCCTGTTTCTATTTTCAGAGGACCTTCCCCACGACCCTTTCGCTGCTCATCGCCATGATGGTGCCGACAGCTGGACCCCAGACTCCGTCCCTGGACTTCCCATCCAGCAGCCTGAGGAAGCTGAGGCCCCAGCCTGGGCCTGGGAGGGCAAGGAGGGGCCCTCGTTCAGCCGAGCCGACCGCTCCCCCATGTCTGCGGACGTGCTGGAGGCTCTGCGCTCGTCGGACAGGAAGGGACGGGACGTGGTGGTGGGGCTGTCCAACGCTTGCTGCAAGTGGGGCTGCAGCAAGAGCGAGATCAGCTCCCTCTGCTGAGAGTAACTGCTCTCCTCTCTCCCGCTCTACTTCGCGACTGAGGCGCAAACAACACCAACGCAGACACTCATCCCTTGCGAAAACTTGACTCGATGATGTCATTTCAGTGCCCAGTACCTTTGCATTATTTCGTGAATTGCTTTGTTTTTTTTTCCTTCTGAATATTCTCTTAGAATAAGGCAGAACCATATCAGCATGTCCACTAAAGTTGGTGAATTTTCAAAGCTGGCTAATTGTGTTCAGAATTCAATAAAACATAAACCTTTTTTGATCCACTTTTACCGTCTATACCGTTTTTCTCACTTTAACAAGAACAACAGTTATACCACATTCATAGATGAGTGAGTTTCTGGGAACGGGTGGCAAAAGCGAATTTGAAAACGCAGTGAGCAACAGTTTCACTTTAACTCCTTTGGCTGCATTTAGTTGAAGTGAATGAGTTTCTTCACTTGAGGCGTCTGTGTACCATCAACCTAAACCTGTGATTCTATTTGCATAGGGCATGGTTCGGTAAGTATATCGATTTGTTCTTCTTTAAGCAGCTTGTAGTGTACTTACAGTAGACCAATTGTTGAATCTTTGTATACAGGAAATTCGAATCGATGGCCAAAATTAAATTTCTTAAAGACAGATTCCAAAGACAAGCTCGTACTCGACTCGGCAAACAGGCGGTTATGAGCATATTAAAAGCTGGACTTGAACGTTTTCATTTAGCGACTGTCTGGTGAGAAAATTGCAACGTCCAGCGACCGCCCAGCGGTCCATGCTTGGTTCAGATAAAAGTGTCCCAGTGGGAATATTATTGTCCAACTGACTCGTGTATTTTGTTGAGAGTACAGTAAAGTGTGACTGTATGTTTAACATGAAGCACTTAAAAAGTGAATGTTCAGATTTTACTGTGAGATTGGATCAACTCTCAGGTTAAATCGGGTATATGAAAAATATGTGGCAACAGCATCATGATCTGGATGGTTTTTGGTGAAGCATTTCTCAGAGATTAAACATGATGCATTATTAAAATTATCATGAACTATTAATTTTCACCCCCATATCATATGTTCATCCCACTAGGACCGTATATTTGTATATTGAAAATGCCATTTTAATAACTGGGAAACACTGACCAAACTATATTGGGATTAAATAACATGTTTAAGCTTTACATTAAAAAGACACATTCATTAGCTGTAGGTTTTTATTTTCTTTCATTAGCGATGCGATAGAGAATATATCGGTCTCTCAGAGGAGGCAAGGGAGGCCAAGTCTGCCAATTTTTAGGAGGAAAAAAGATACAGACTTAATTAATTTATAATAAAATTTCCATTACGCTTATTGTTTCAGTGCCTTATCAATTCAGTCGACAAGTTTCTATCAGTGGAGATTCTGCAGGCTCCATGGCGCTCAGGACAATAATTACCGAGATGAAAGTAATCACTGATTGCACATTACATGTTTTCAAAACAATAATAAATGTGATTGGGAGCTTTTGAAAACCTGGGTCTTGGAGAGAGGCGAATCATTATACCAAGGCAGCGCAGTCCATGTTGCTGACATGCATCTCTCGGTCATTCGTTCATTATTTATCTTATCTATGCAAACAGGAATAAACAACCGATTGGTGTGTGTGTGTGTGTGTGTGTGTGTGTGTGTGTGTGTGTGTGTGTGTGTGTGTGTGTGTGTGTGTGTGTGTGTGTGTTAAAAGGGGAATACAATTGTTCACAAGAGACAAAAAAGCCGAGGGACTTTCATGTTTACCGGTTTTCTGAGCATCCCAGTCCGGTGGCAGTAGCAACAGCGACCCCAATGGTCAGGCGTACGGAGCAAGCACGTGCTGCCAGTGCTAGTATTGCAGTTCTCGGATACCATTACTGTGCAACTCAATCACAGAGAATGGTGCAGAATCAGTGGTACAAGAAAGAATCGTAGATTGTTAAAACCCATCATACATAGTAGCCAGTATTTTTTTTTCTGTCAGTAAGGAAAAAAAATCTTAGCCAGGAGAAGAGGAGGGGTTAAACATGGCAAGATGTGAAATTTATATTTTATTTTCATTTCCTGTACTTGGACCACTCCCATTTTGCGCCTGTTTCTGCACCTGCTCTCACTCCCTGTCTTGCTGAACTCTCCCCTGTCACTCTGTTGGCAGACGATGCTGATCCTCTCCACCTTTCCACCTTTCAGCCTTCCTCTCAGGTTTCAGTGGTGCATGTTGTACATCTCCTCTCTGACTTACAGCGGCTTTTGTGCTGGGGGGGGGGGCGATATGGGAATGACTCAGAACGGTTCAGCAGACACCATATGAAAGGGAAGTGGCATCGACCTTGGCGCTGGGCACAGCGATCAAGTGTCTTTCCTGAGAGGAGGTGGCCTGGCATTGACAGTAGCAGTCCAGATTTGCACATGGCCTGATGTCGTTCATTGTTCCTAACAAAGTTATGTGGTTCAGTATCAAATCAATCAATAAATGCAGAAAATGTATATGAAAGGCTACCATAGAAAGGGAGGATACATGTTACGCTTTGTTCTTATTGTTGAACACGTATTCACTTAACACAGGGTGAGAAGTGAAAGAAAAAAAAAACATGTTTGGATGTGATCAAGTGAGGGTGATGTGGAGGCGTGAAAACACCTTGTGTTCAGACCAAGTATTGGCCTGGAAGACAATGCTCACTATTGAAAATGGTCTCTTGGCAGTGACTGTGAGTATCTGGTACATACTATATATATAATATATAAAATTGTAGACTTTGGCCAGAGTTTGGCTATTTATTGATGTATATTACATGATTAAAAAAAAGACTTTGGCTGGACACATACCCTGATATATCTGTAAAAATATGATGTAAAATTCACAGAAAATTACTGGCAATAGAGATGCCACTGAAGTTTAGTTAGTTGTATTACCTAAAAGCTGTTTTTTTGAAGTATAACTTAACAAGTTAATTTTGGAAATTGAAGATGCATTTTGTAGAGGGACAAACCTCATTTAGTTTAAATGACAAAAATGGAAAGCAGTGAACCCTTCATATTTATAACAGGCCAGTTGTTCTCCAGTATACTGCATTTTCGGACCTATGCATATTTTCGAGTTCTGCAGCTACAGCGGTGAGCACTTTTTCATTGTTCGAAAGCCCTTTTGAGTTAATGCACCCATATGGGATTCAAAGCAAACACCATCTTAATACAGTTACTCGCTTGCCAGTTTCAAAATCTAGTTTTTCAAGACGCAGAAGTAGTGCATTGCAACTTTTAACAGTTTATAACAAAAATGACCGATGCTGGACAGATGCATTAGACAAGTGAGGGCAATCCTATCTAACAATACTGTATAGTCATAAACTACACCGTAAAAACATTTTTACAGTCATGTTCTAATGACTTTACAGGGTGCATAGCAATATGCAGTAATGTACAGTTACAAGGTAAAACATTATGTTCCTACAGAAATTTGATGCTGATTTTTGAACAATTTAAAACTGTTTGCATATTGAATAAACTATGATTTGTTGACTTTGGCCATACATTGATGCATATTATATAATGACAGAATTTTTAGGCTTTGGACATGAATTGTACAGGCTGTAGAATGATTGAAACCGTAAACTTGTCTAGACACATAAGCTTATGTTCTTTGAATCCACATTGTCACAGAGGGCAGGAATGAAGTCATTTTAATGCCATTGAGTCTCATACAACATTCTTTTAATTCTTTTAATATTTGAAGCAGACTAATGCTGTGTTCTGGTGCTGTGAGAAGCCATGGCTCAGAGAATTCTTGAATAGGGTGAGAGGAAATAAAGCACCATCCCAAGACGTAAATAGCTAAACAGAAGGGCACAGAAGTTTGATAGTCTCTGCCCCAGTGACAGACTCAGTAGCTGTCAGTAGCATCCTGCATCCTGTGGTTATTCTTCAAAAACGATGAGACAAAGTTTTGAGAAAAAAAAAAAACTGTCGTCATACCACAGGTCGTAGTTTGTTGTATAGTTCAGCACTTGAATTGTGTGAAAGATAGCACCAGAAGTTGAAGGAAGTAAAAGTAAAATGTGCATAATTCCTACTGTGTTTGCAAACAAGGACATGAAATGTGAAAATGTTTTGGGTACTGTTTGTGTAGCAGGAGGATAGATGAGGACCTAAACTATTGTACTGACAAGATAATACAGTGTAATAAATTTCTACTGGGGAAATCCTTGTCTTATTTTAGTCCCAGAGTGGGTATCCACATCATTTACCAAGTACCCAATCAGATGGATGCTGGATACCTGGGTGGAAAATTTGCTGAAGTGATCCAGATTATCTATCAGGAATTGATGGTTGAATCAAGAGCTGAGTCAAGTCTACTTCAATAATTTTTCCACCTCATGATGGATCCTTGTAAGCCGGATCTCCTTTAGCGGAAAATGTATTTAATCAGTATGTAACCCAAACCTGGAATCAGCTCTGAGCTTCAACAGTGGAGACTGATAACTCTCTAGATTTAAGATGCAGCTCACATTTCCCTTGGGCTGTCGAAGTAGCTACAAATCCTCCATGGTACCACTTTTTTTAAAATGAACCTTAAACCTGTCTGACGTACCTGGAATGAGTTAAGAGCATTTGAAAGGGCAGCGGTGTTGTCACAATGGAGGGCTGGAATGCATCGTTCGCCTGCCTGTCACTATTACCAATGGTTAACGTTCTTGTTTTGTGGCATAGAGGATATTCCGGACCCTTTTGTGTCCGAGGTTTTATGTTGCCATTTTTCCTCATGTATAACATCTACACCTTGACATCTTTTGTGGCAGCAGCTTTGAAGGAGAGAGGCGGTTGGTTAAAATTGGTTAAATGATGCAGTTTTCTATTTGCCATTGTCTCACCACAAATTTCACACATAGTTAACGATCTCAAGCAATCAAACCAATAGCTTTGAGTCCACCCTCCTTTCCTTCTTTTTGTTATTTGTTTCTCCCCTTGTCTTCTAGTCGTTAGGAAACAGTGACTTTGTTGCTGTTGAGAAAATGTAAACCATAATGTACTTAGATGAAGGATCACTGATTCAAATCCTGGGGGGGCCAGTGTCCTCTGATTTTCTGCGTTTCAGAACTTACATTTTTCATTTATGAAATTTGCTACTTCTATACTAAGTTTTGTACTTCTTCTCCAGAGCCTAAACTGGCTGCTGATTGAAAGGAAATCATTTGTAGACACTGGTAGACACTGCAGCCCCTCAAGACACAAGTTTTAGATCCCTGACTTAGATAAAAGACACTTTTAGCTTAGCATCTAATGTTCTGGACTGCCTGAGGCCCAATGCAGGAGTTTAGGTCCTGGGGATTGCAGTGGAGATCCACTCCTCATTGTCACACCTCATTCTTTGTTTCCAGGCATGTGAGCTGAGCCATGCAGAGGCTGTTTCCTGTCCTTTTGGTCACCTGTGTCTTTCATCCAGGTATGTTAGTCTACTGTGTGGGGGAAGACAACACAAAGGACTTATTCCAATACCAACACTTGGAAATCACACTGAATTTAAAGTTCATTTGAAATTGATGAAAAGGTGAACCTGATCAGGGTTAAGAAAATCCCATCCCATCAGTAGCAATATCAATGATATTATTTTGATGAATGATTTATGTCTGTTTTTACATTATTGTGTGTCATAAAATGTATTGCTACGGGGGGGGGAATCATTCTCAAACAACTTTCTGGCTGGCAAAAATGAGACTAGTGTCTGATTGGAAATGTAAAGTGTTTATTGAGCTTCCCTGTAAGCAAAGAATCTGAGGTTTTGCACATCTGGGGGGATACTGATTAAAATCCACATTAAATATCTCGCTCAGGTGCACAACTACAGCATCTCATCAGTTACAGGACCCCTCAGATGTTTGGTGAAAAAACTCTCTGTTCATGCACTTATGTCTTCTTTTTCTTTGTCCCTCTCCCTCCTCAATCCATCCTTCATTTATCTCTCTATCCCACAACAGCACTGGGGGAAGGGGTGATCTGCCTGTGGGAGAAATTTTTCCAAGTTGGGCATGATGTGCTAGGGGCGTGTCAAATACATCACCCCACCCCACCTGGTTGTCCGGGCCAATCCCTTCATGTTGTCACTGACGGACAGGTCCTCCTGCCCTATAATTACACTGCTGACACTGGCAATTTCAGAGTCGCTGCACCACGGGTAAACTCTCTTCAGCTGCAATGCCAGCTTGCCTGCCCTGGCCTGGAGCCAAACAGATCTTGTGATGTCACAATCCATGGAGTCAGTGAGTATGACCTGTTTTGGAAAGGTCTCATCCATGTATTTCTTACAAATTGCCAAAAAATGACCTTTAGGCCCCAACTCATAAGACTCATGTAGACTCAGGCAATTTTATTGTTTATTTTGCAATCTGCAATCTGCACTGACAATGGTCTTTAAAGCATGATTGCTTCCTTGGATGACCAAAGTAGAGTCCTGGGTGTAAGATCCACTATTGAAGTGATGGTATAGATGGATGCTCTTAGTACTGTAACTTAAAACAATTTTTATTTTATTTATTACTATTTATCACTGTTTTATTTATCACCCCGTTGTCCTTAAAATCCAGCTAAAAGTTGTAAAATCAAAATCAGAAAGTGGAGTCAGCATATCTAGTGTAAAGCCTTTTTGTAGATCATTCTAACTGTATTACGCAACGTGGCTGAAAGCTTTCCAAGTTCAGTACAGGGTTCCAGAACGCAGCAAAACATCACATCACAGCGCCCTTACTAATGCTGGTCTCATTAAGAGGGGTGTTTGGCTCACACGTACGGTGGATGAAGTTTGAAAGTTTGGTGGGATTTTCAAACAGGGCGGTTGAATCTTTCATTGTAGAAGTGTGAGCGGATGAGAGGAGGGGAGCTGTGAGTTTCACAACGATTACCCTTGTGCTTCAGTTTCCTGTCTGTTTTTTTTTTTTTGAGTGGCACTACTTGTAAACTATGATGTATTTCCAGAAAAGCCAAAAAAAAAAGTTAACATGTGACTGTAATGTGAGTCTAGAGCAACGTTTCTGCTGCAGTCACAGAGCATGTAGCATGTGTGAAATCAGGCAAAGTTTTGAAAAAACTGCCTTTTTTCACAAGCATAAAGTTTTGCTCATTAGATTCATCACCAAAACTGTACCAATTCGACTAATGAGATGTATGTATATAAATGTATGTATTTATTCATATTTATCCACTCTTGTGCATTGCCCTAATGTGTCTCTCTCTGTGTGCCTGCATGCTCTCCCCTCTGGCCGCAGATCCTCCCTCTAATCTCCAGTGTCACATCCCAGAGGGTGAGTCTGCCCTCCACTGTTCCTGGGTCTCCGGGAGAGACCCGCTGCTCCCCACTTCCTACAACCTCTCCTGGGAGACTGCGCTAAACAGGTGAGGGCCCGTCCATTGGCAGTGATATGCTTTGCCACCGTCTGAATATGTTTGCACGGCATGCACAAGACAATGCACACCAAAATTAACACAGTAAGTGGAATTATCTGAGAAAAAAGTGACAAATTTAGTTTTTCCTTTTGTTATACTTGGGTGCAATTCCAGTCATTTTGGAGTGTCTGATAATTGCAGCTTAATTTCATACATGGATAATTGAAGGTTAAAAACAAACAAACAAACAAACAAACAAACAAACAAAACCACCTCCAAGTGGTCATGGTTCACAGAGTGCATACTACTGTGGGTGGCCCTGATCTACTGTCCTACTCATCTTTTGCTCTATTAATCTTCTGATCAGGGAGGCATCAGTCACTGCACCCTCAGTGTGGCTGTGCTCCAATACTCAAAAAATGTATCCTCCTCCCTTCCTCCAATGTCCCAGTATTGGAGAGAGGGAGGAGACGAGGTGATAGTGGGGGAAAGTAGGATACATATTGTGAGTATTGGGATGCACCCTGCGTGTGCTTAAGCCTGTATGTGTGTGTGGAGGGGGTGTATGTGTGCCTGAATTGACTTGTGGATGTGTGTGTGTATGTTTATACCTTTCTGTGAGCATGTGTTCAGCTCACCCCATAAAATCCATTTTTAGGGCAGACCTGAGAGGCAGCATTGTGATCAACAATGTGAGCGGCATCATCCCCCGCGGGCAGTTTCGCAGCCAAGGATACATGTCCGTGTGGGTCACTGTCATCGACGGTCTGAGCTTTGAGCGGTCCGGAACAGTCACCTTCAACACCGGGGATGTCGGTATGCTGCCCCCTCCTCCTGGCACCTGTCATCCAACCACACTTCCCCTTTCCCTCTAGGAATCGCTGGCTAATTGTCAACCCCCTTGTTTTTAGAGAAGCCACATGCTCCCAAGATCTCCAGCTACAATGCTAATCCCACTGACCTGGAAGTGCAGTGGGAATTCAAGTGTTCTTCACCCCTCAGGAGTGCAGAATTGGACATAACCTGCCAGGCCCAGTACCACAGACTGGATGAAGACAGCTGGACTGAGGTAAGAGGAAGAGTGTGTTCATGTACATGCACCTGTTGACAGTTTTTTGAGCCTCTTTAATGAAGCAAAACCTTGACGTCTTTATTGAACGGATGTTTGAAAAACAAGCATGTGTAAACAGTGGAAAAAATGGACAACAGCAACAACAACTAAATAAGCACAATAAAACCCACACGATAGGCAGATACAGCGGAAAAGAACAAGAGTGTCACACTAAGAAACCATTCTTGAGTAACATTGCACCTCACAGACGTGTGTCAAAACCTCATAAGTGTCATATGCGCATATACCCTGTTAATGAACATCTGTCAAAAAAAAACAAAGCAAGGTGACTCAAATAACAAAAACAACTAAAAATGTACTGACACATTTTATAAATAATAAAACAGGAGCATATGACAGTTTTGACTGGGTGAGCATGAATTTGAAAGTTATTACCGTTGTATTGATGTTAATTGCTAATTCACAACCCCACCCCACACACTGTTATGATTGCTTATTTTTGAGAGAGTGCGACACACAATCACGCACAAAAAACATGAAGTTGAAAACAGGCCATTTTGTAGCCATAGTTAAGCTGAGTCTGGAAGCAACAGGGGGTCTCTGGATCCACTACAAATCCAAATCTTACAGTAATAACTATTTATGGGAACAGTAAATGAGAAACAGAGAGTAGTTCATCTGGATTTTTAAATCACTGAGTTGAAAAAGACAGGCAGGTACATTTGAATTTGAAAGTTTAGGGAAAAGAAGAGTGGTCACTGAATTAGAATAGGCAAGGCTGAGGAAAGAAAGAGAAGTGAGTACATTTGAATTTCAGAGACTACAATACTTGAATTTCAAGAGACCAAGGGCAAAAAGAAAGACTATTGAATCTGAATTTGAGAGACTGAGGAGAGAATCAGGCTGAAAGGGAGGAATGTCTACCAGGCTACTATTTCACTGGCTGTTGTGTCATGTGTAAATTCACTTCCTGTGTATCTGTTACAGGGAGAGGAGGTGGGCCAGGACAGTTTTATGCTTTATGGGATACAACCTTTCACTGTATATAAGTTCAGGGTCCGCTGTTCTTGCCCAGGCAGACATCCACTGATGAGTGACTGGAGCAACATCTTCTCTGCACAGAGTGCTGAGGCAGGTGAGAGGCACTCATGGGTAATGTAGTCTAAAAAATGTCTAGTGTGTCTGCAACTTGGATTTTTTCACATGGATTTTTTTCATGTTTCATTAACACCCCATACACTCTGTAATGTCTGATTGGCTGGGCCAAATATTTATTTTAATTTATTTCTTAAACCTTTTAAGCACCATTTCACTGTTTTTTCTCAATATTGAGAAAAAAGTTCTTTTTCCCCATGATTGTACATTTTAAATTACCCATTTACATTTTTTTTTGTATTTTACCCTTTATTCTACTTGAACTCAGCTGAACTGTTTAGCCACATGCAGTTTTCCTGGAAATGAGTCCATAAACTGTGTTCAACAGGTTGTAAAATAAATTGTTACCTGATTTTTCCTGTGTTTTTGTTTGATGTTCATAAACATGGCACACACAAAAATGAAAGCTCTTGAGTTTTCACACATGCCTGTAAGGTGTGATGCCACTTAAGGATGGTTTCTTGGTGTGACATGCTTGTTATTTTCCTCTGTCTTTGTTTATCTTGTGGTTTTCCGTTGTGCTTATTTCTTGGTTATTGTCTTGTTTTTCCACTGCTTATACATGCTTTTTACAAATAGCTGTAGAAAAAAGAACTCTTGAAAGTCAAGGTCTCACTTTATTAAAATCAAAATGTCCTAAAAAATTGACCTCAGGCATTTCTCTCTCTCTCTCCCTCTCTTTCCCTCCCACAGCTCCTGTAGGAGTTCTGGATGTGTGGATTGACTCTCGGCCAAAGGTTGAGGCCCTAGTTTGGAAGGTAGCTCACACTACACTGCTCCAGTTAGACCAAATGCCTTGCTGTTTTCTTACCAGTAAATGTATGACCTACTTTTCCCCGGTCATCAGCTACTTAAATACCATAAAACTGTCATGCAGAATACATAATCATCTGTGTATCTGCTACATCACATCACGATATGCAAGAATGCGCGTGTTTTAGGCGAAAGTCAGAAAATAGACCTTCATGTCTAAAATACTCCTGCCTTCAGTGATACACCATTTCTGAGGCTTGGATCACTGTGCAGCACCATTTTCAAACAGCTGTATGTGATATGTAACGGAAAACGTGAGCCGTTAACTTTGTAAAACATCACCTTTCCTGTGCCTCACTCATTCCTTCCTGCACCCCTTCCACTTTAGGAACTCCCCATATCCAAGGCTCAGGGTAGGGTGTTGAAGTATTTGGTGACAGTAGAGCGCGGTGCAGGGAATACGAAGGTGACGAATGTTTCCAGATCGGAACTGGAGGTGAGAGAAGGGGGAATCTGTCGTTTCCCTCTCTCCCTCCAGCAGGTGACGGCGGTCTGCGTCTCAGCATGCAATTCCCAGGCCTGCACAACCCCGCCACCCTGGCCCCCCCCACAGCATGTGAGCTATCCTGAGTCATTACACCCCCTGTTTTAAAGGTTGTTCCTCCTCATTTTGTTTTTTGGAATTTACACTACTTGGAATTGAGTCATTAACCTTGGCCCATTACCTTTTTTTTTTTTTTACAAATTGCAATGCTTGAAAAAAGGAGGGTGATAAAACATGAGACCTAGGTGCAAAAGGTACTTGTTTTATTTGTCATTAAACAAAGATTCCCCATGGTCTTAGTTTAGCTTGGTAATTCTTTAAACCCAGGCACACTTGTCTTGTGGCTTGCTAAGCTTACCAAATGTGTGGCTTTCAAATATGTGCTGGTTTTCTTTGATTTCAACATCAGTATATGGTAATAACTTATCTTGCTCTGTTGTGATGTTCTAGTGGATTGTATTTTTCATTATAAATAATGAAAACAAAACATACATGAATTCTTAAGGCTGCATTTTGTAAGAAATATCAATGTTTTCATTGAAAAATTATTGGCAAAAGCCTGATAAGCTTTATGTTAAAATACATTTTAAAACAAAAATATGTTAGAACTTCAAAAAACACTTTTCAACAACCTTAATAGATAAAGACATTACCTTTACTGAAAAGCAACATATAATTGGACCAAGAAACAAACTTGAGAATAGCTAGTCAAAGAATGATGTCTCCTTTTAGGTGTCCAGACGCATGTCCGTCTGTCCATCTCCATGGCGATGGGAGGGCATGGCTTCAACGTTTCCTGGGACCCACCCACCACCATCGCTGGCAACATACAGGAGTACGTGGTGCAACAGGAGGAGGCGGAACGAAATTCCACAGAGGGTTTTGATTGGATAAAGACAGAGAAGACTCAGAGAAGCATCACTGTGAAAGGTGAGCATGTCTGTATGTATGTGTACATCTTTACGTCTGAATACATGGCTGTTTTTCAGTGGCGGAAAAACACTGGGTTCAGAAAACAAAAGTACTACCATGTATTTTTCCTACTAAGACAGTTCATTTCACTCATTACTTCATCACCTGGTTTAAGTGTTGTGCTAATTAGAAGCAGCAAGTTTAGTGCATGGAAGGAACATTTATGTGGCCGTACTTATATTTTCTAAAGCCAGGGTTTTCCACCTCTGCTGTTTTGAAATGGCATAGTTGATTGGCAAACATGGGGTGCTGTATGTTGGTGAGCTCCAGTTCTGGGGACCCATATTGCGGTGTATTTTGTACTAGCCTGGCTCTGATGCACCTGGATCAAGTCATCAACAGACTGATGACTGGTGGATTTGCTGCATCAGGTGTGCTAGCGTTGAGCTGGAACACCGTTGTTCAGAGCTGTGGATCGAGAGCAGGGCTGGTACACAAACGGAGTTTAGAAACACTTTTATACAATACGCTGGCAGCACACAGGCTGAAATTGGTCAGTCCAAGTTACCCGTTATTTTCCTAACCTCCCAGTGACCTGTAGATATAGGCTGATACTGTATATACAGCTCACAGTCACAGCTGTGTTTACCCTCTAGTAATTGCAGTGTCTTTGTGTCCCCCTTCAGGTGACTTTAAGAACTGCACTGCTTACAATTTGTTACTGTTTGGAATCTTTGCCAACCACAGCTGTGCGCTTGGGTCTGCCATTGTGTTCTCACGACAGGGGGGTAAGTAGCCTGTCAACCTCTGCCAAGCTGTCTGCTTTTAAGTGTGTGTGTGTGTGTGTGCATGCACATTTGATTTAATTACACCAGCAGTGTGGTTGCCCAGGCCACACTCCACTATAGCCCTGAGTCACCTCTTAGAATGTTTTTTTTTCTCTACAAGAGCATTGATACTCTCTATTGCCCATGGCATTAGAGACTATCAATTATATGTGCCCTCACCTCACCTGAGACTGTCCTCACCTGTGATCCCTGTCTCTCTGCACCCCCCCCTCCAGTGCCCCCTCTGGTGCCTGGTTTCCATGTCTCCAGCATATCATCATCAGTGGTCACCCTGAAATGGGAGCGCATCCCCTTGACCCGGGCAAGGGGTGAAATCCAGAACTACCAAGTAGGGCAGGACGAAAAAGCAGGTACTATTCATCAAATGTAGGTATTGTACCATATAATATGACAATGTAGATACCATGCATCTAGCACCCAGTAACCCAGGTAGTGTGCTTGGTATGGCAGGGAAAAAAGAGAGTATTTAGGGGTACACTTCACCTCATTATTAATGTCTTACTGAAAATCTAGGAACAAAGTCAAATTATCTGCAACAACACATACAGACCTGGGTTACAGTGTTATTTTTATTTAATTTCTTTGTTTATGGTTTTGCACACTATGAATACACACACACACACACACACACACACACACACGCACCCACTCACACATTACAGATACATTGTAACACCATGTTTCTGTATCAGTGATTAACCACCAACCATTGCAGGTAAACCCACACACTCTCAGCTACTCAGACCCCCACCAGACAACCATATTACACACACCCACAGACATGCTGCAGATACCCACAGAGATGCGCACACACACCCACACACACACGCACGCACGCACAGACACGCGCTCACACACACACACACACCTACACAAATACACACTCACATACTTGTATACTTAAATACACAAGCACATACTCACACACATACACATACCTGCACAAATACACGCTCACATACTTATTGTTGAAAGATATACACAAGAACAATGGAAAGTAGAAGAACTAGGCCTTGTTTTATTCTCTCTCTCTCCCCATATCCTTCTCTTCACTCCCCATGTCCCCTTTCTCCCTCTCTCCAATGCCTCTGCCCCCCATCTCCATCCCAGAGTACACCGTGCCCAGAGACGAAACCAGTCTGCAGGTCTCAGGCCTGCAGCCGGGCCAGACATACCAGTTCTGGATCAGTGCCACCACCAACGCAGGAGAGGGTCCGAGGAACACTGTCAAGTTCTACACCCTGTACCGCAACGGTACTGACACCACAAAATTTGATATATAATTTTGATATCATATAAAAATATGATGTAGTCCCCTTGGTCTCTCCTCCACATGCTCAAACTCTCACAGAGCAGCTGGAAAACATGCAGTACTTTTTGTAAAAAAAAAAAAATTAAATAATAATAATAAAAAAAAAAAAAAAAAAACCTCTTGATTTTACTGGAAGAAATCTACATTGAACAGAAACAGAAGGTGGCATCACAGGACTTCAGAGAACTATTTAAAAAGTCATTCCCTCTCATTTACTCAGCAAATTAACGAACAGGTCAGCTACGTCACCTGTAATGTATGAAATATAAATTACAGATGAAGGATTTATTTCATTAGGAAGTCAGTAATAATCCTTTTTGGCACCAGAAACGTCTGTGGCAGTATTAATTCTAAACTGGCGCAAGCAAAAGTTGCATGGATACGATAAATGGAGTTGTTGTTGTTAAAGTCTTTATCAACCAGTCTGCTCTGGTTTCCCCTCATTTCTCATACTCTTTTTTGTTTTCCCCTCTCCTTCATTCTTCCACTGTCTAAGATTCCTTCCTCATTCTAATGGAGGTCCTGGTACCACTGTGTTTCCTGGTGATCATTGTAGTTTGCTGGTACAGGTAGGACCACAAGACCACATATTGCGCAAAACAAACACAATTGTCTCCGTTGCTTTAATGCATAATAGATATATTACTGTTTCCAACTGTTTGAGATTTTATTCCACTGATGTTGAGTCCTTTAATTTCTGGCAAGAGGGTGTCATAAGCTTTTCAGTAATTTGAAAGGGTTAATTGGGTTGAATTTACTTGACAAATAATTAAGCAAATGTCTTCAATGTTCCTATTAACTTGCACTACATTTTTGAACCACAGGAGGGCAGCATACTCTTTGGTTCCTACATGCTGCAGTGATAGAGTGCCTGACCCAATGAACAGCAAGCTGTTCTTCCAGATGCAGGTGAGGTTGATGGTCTCTGCTTAACTGAATAAATACAATTAATTAGTCCAGCTGGGAATGTGAACATTTCATAGTTAAATATATAAAGCATAAGGTACACATTCATTGTCAAAATGTAGCTACAAATGCAACACAACAAATGCCACATATGCATTTCGTTTATCATAGAAGTGGTTGTAATTTGCTGTAAAAACAGCTTGATACATTCAGGATGAATGGTGTCAAACATGGACCATTCAGTGGTTCATTGAAAATGTTTGGTCATCAAGATGAGTGAAGAATGTAACTACAAAGCTTGTGTCTGTCTCTGTCTGTCTGCCCATCTGCTGGTCTGCCCCTTTACCTCTGTGTCTGTCTGTTTGTCGGCCTGTTTCTGACTGCTTCCCTGGTGTTATTTTCCATAACTTTCTTTTCTGCCTCTGTCTGCTTATTGGTGTGTCTGTCCATCATTCTCTCTGCGTGTTGATTCACGTCTGTCTGCCTTTCTGCCTGTTGCTTTGCCTGTTGTCTTGGTGGTCTGTCTGTCCATACAGACTCCCATTTGGACTTGGCCAAGTCCCAAGACAGAGTCAGACCCAAACCTCTCTCTGCTGGAGGTGGTGGAGTCTCCACTCCAGCAGAGAGAGCTTCCACCAGGAGAGGATGAGGAGGCACAGGCTGGCCAGCCGGAGGAGTGGAGTGACGAGCAGTGGGAGGAGAGAGGGAGTGGGCAGAGAGGAGTGAAGGAGGCTTACACAAAGATGACAGCTGACACAGAAGAAGAGGGAGCTGTGGGAGGGGAGGAAACGCAGTTCTTCTCAGACTACGAGAAGCACTTTATGCCCTCCCCACATGAGGGATAGCACCCTCTGATCCAGGCAGGGGTGGAGATCTCGGAACCTGAGGGCAGATGTGACATGACAGCATCTAAGAGACATTCAGACTGGCATTATCATGTTGCTTGATCTATGAGAAAAGTACTGATTATTCCAGCTCTGAAAGTGACATCTCAGGAGCATGCACTTTACTTTCAAAAGCTAGTATGCCTGACCTGATGTGGGAGAATGCGAAGGCACAAGTCATCCATGTCAACTTTGAAAAACCTAAACAATGAGGGTGTGCTGAAAAGTCTCAGGACGAATCTACCTGTGGTTGTTAAGGACTGAGGCCAGCTTTCAGCATATAATAAGCTGAGAATGTCCTACTGGAGAATGCTTCTGACTGCCTGTTTGCAGGGAGAAACCCAGCAGACCTACACCTGGAGCAGTGTACAACCTATGACACACCAGTGAATGCCTCTTTGCATTGCTAAATAAAACAAATTTTAGATTTTATGCAATGTGTACATGCACGAGAAAAACAGGATTTAACTGCTATAGTTTCGTTTTAGTTGGGACTAAAACCTCAGGGATACGTTACAAGACAAAGCTGAAAAGTGTCCAACAAAAATGGCACAAAGAAAGCTATTTTTTTATGAAGTATGTTTGGTCATTTACTACTGACAAAAGGATTGCTGTATTTTTACATGATTCACTTTGAAATATATTGTTGTATGTAATTTGTTAAGGAAACTGTGAAGTGCATAAATAAAGAGAATTTGTTTGGAGATATTATGTACTAGCTGCAGTAGTGGAAGAAATAGTACTCGTCAAAAAGACTGAACTACAGGTAGAACAGGTTGTACACGGGTGTTTGTATATGAGACCGATGAGGGTGTACAAGGACAAAGAATTCTAATTTCATTTATGTTTTTCGTCTATTGTTGTACTGTTTTCCCTGGTGTTATTTATTTCACCATACTATTTGGCAACGTAAGTACATATTTGTCAGTCAAGGTAATGACGATAGACGTGAGTTACTTGCAAGAAAGTCACCTTTTTGAACGGCAACGCTTTTCTGCCATGGAGCCAAGATGGAGGTAGGCTGCACAAGGATTTTCGTTTCCTCTCGTTATCATTATGAAGGCATCGGGGAAACTGTTTGAGTCTGACACGAGCCGAGCCCTTCCATGTGAAACATACTCTCCTATGATTGGCCAAAAAAGATCAGTGAACGGAAGCCGAAATGGTTCATGTTTGGGTTATTGGGTCCAGCATGCACCGCCCATATACTCCACTCCCAGCACTGCGTGATGAGTAGCTAGACAAGGACCCAGTAGCAAAAAAGGCAGAAGCAATTGCAGCTAGAAAGAGAGGAGGTAAAATAGCCAGACAATCTTGCATGAAGTATTTACAGCGTATCAGTTACTGTTGAGAAACGATAAGGAAACGGATTAGATTTTTTAATCTTCTGCGATATCAGGTAAATGCTGTGGCGGTATTTTCAATATTCAAGATTAGCAAGATAGTTATTTAGCCTGAACACATCTGGCTACCAACATGGGGAAGCATTAGCGGCTGGTCTCAGACCCGTCTAGAATTTTTAAAAGATAATCCTTGAACCTCGTGTATGGTTGTTTTAAATGCTGCCATGTGTAATTCTCATATACTGGCTTGGATATGTGTTCACGGTCTCAGCTGGGCATGACTGATCTTGGTTGCTCAGTAGCTAGCTATGTTCGTTTGTGTAAAGTAGATGTGCAGCTAGCTAAAGAGCTATCGAGCTAACTAGCAAAACAACGAAAACGAGGCCGCCCCGGCCTTGCCCAAAGCCAAAGCCGGAGACTGCACATGATTTCTACATCTCTCCGAAACACGCTTCAACGCAGGTCCTACAGTTTTGATCAGACAGTAGTTTGGTTATTGTCACGTTAATAGATCAAATTCATCCATTCAAGATACATGTAAGGACAGAAACAAAATGAACCGTGCATTTTATTGTGAGTGGATTGCCAGCTTGCGGGCTGGCTTTTGGGACCCTGTTGATTTCGGGATCTTGGTTGTAAACGCTGGAGGCTGCAGGTTTGGGGAGGTGGGAGTGGGACAGAGACTAGCCGGTGCGGTTCGCTAGCCATGCAGCAGATGGTACGGGGTCGGTAACAGCGCGCACGGCTGACAGTCCATGAAAATTCGTCTCGTGACTGAAGCCCATCTCTTGTCGGTGCGCAGAGACAATCACTTATGGTTTGCTATCCTCCCGTAACTTGTCTTTGCAGACAGATGTGTAAGTCTATATTTATTATGTGTCAGCGGGCTTTCGCGAGGTGCTCACGCGGAATTGCCTTCGATGCCGTTTTCTCTGAAGTCACTCTTCCTGACAAATGTAGCACAACTAAATTGCTCGTCCAGCTTAATTTACAGGTAGTTCGATCATCCACTAAGTTCGTCAGTGGAGTCTGCAGGCTTGCTGCTCGGTGAAAGATCACTATTAAACGAACATTCCATGTGACCTGTAGCTAGGTATGACGTTCAGTAGCAGTCGTCCTACTTTCACTTCAAAGGCACTGGCATATTATTTTCATTGGCACAGACTGAACAAATATCATAACTAGCAGGATATGATACAGTGTTTAGAACCCTGGACTTTGAGCTCTAACATGAGACCTCACCATTGTATCTGCTAGTAATGATTTTTCTTTGAAAACTGAAAAGCAAGGTATGACATTTCAGTGGTGTCTCCCACTGGTAAGATATATCAGTTTAGAGAATATTGGTGATGAAGATGGTGATGATAATAATTGTTTTTTTGTTTGTGTGTTTTGGCCAGCATCCAGCATGGAGTGGCAGCCGGATGAACAAGGCCTACAGCAGGTTCTCCAGCTCCTGAAGGACTCTCAGTCCCCAAACACTGCCACCCAGAGGGCAGTGCAAGAAGTATCCTCTCACCTGTAGGGATTGGTGGTGTGGGTGGGAAGGGTGGCTACAATGGATGTGGATGGATATTGGGGGAGGGGGGTGTTGGGATTAAGCTTGGCCTTATCTAAATACTCTGATATACTATCCTGCCTCAGTCCATGTTTCTAGTATTTCATTATAGTCGAGAAGTACCACTTATGGGGTGAAAGGGTGTTTCCTCTCCATCACTTTCACTTTTGCATACTCTGATTTGACTTTAGTGTGTTCAGACTCCAGAGCGATTAAATATTGCGAAGCAGGGGGACATATGTATGACAGGGTCACTGTACTCTAATTACATCCAAACACCAAAGCCTCCTGTTACTGACCATGGAGACTGAACCGTTTTTTTTAACCCAACTGAGATGTCAGTTGCTTAAGTATTGTTTTAATTTTAATCTGAAGTTGACATTCATTTGTTGCTCTCCCTCCAGCTCCATGGACGGGGTGTCTTAGCGCACTCTTACATGGGACGCCAGCGTGGGTGGGGCCGCAGTTGTCGCAGCTGCGCTGAGTTACGCGTGTGATTTAATAAGTGTAAAAGCTGATGCTGAAGGCCATTACAGTGCTGCTAAACCAGTGAATGTGAAATCCTACACTTGTCCACTTATATGGCCACCGTGGGGTTAGAAAATTAGTCTCTCCACACCAGAAGTAAACTTTTTGGATTTTCTGTATTCTAAGAGGGACTTGCACAGTTTGGTTATAGCTATATATAGTTATACAAGTTATGTGACTGTGATTTGATCTCTCACTGTCAAAAAATGTATTGATTTGTGAGGGCACTTAGATTGTTTCTGTGTGGTTGCAGGTTTGATTCTCAGGTTGGTCTCTGCCATTGCTTCTTTATATATCCAGCTGTTTAAGTGGATATTGTGTAAAAAATGGTCATCCTCTAACTGCGTGAATGGAAAGTGATGTGGGATTGTTCTCATTCAGAAAAGTGGATGGATGATGACCAGATATATTTGGAGGCAGTCTCCTGCATCCAGCTTCATTGCTGTTTAAAAACAGGCCATTTGCAATTGTGCTTTGACACGCACGGCCCAATGAGAAGCACGGAAATGTTTGTGGTTAGCAGTGGATTTTCAAAAGCCCCCATCACACGTTGTATTCTAGGTAAGGAAATGATTAATGGGTTGTGAATTATTCAGTGTGGGATCACTTCAAGCTTCCTGTCTGTCAGAGCATGGTTATGTTTTTATGTAGATCTCAGTTCCTGGATCACTGTCTTGTGTTGCTGTCACTGTGATGTCATTGCCCTTAACAACATCCCAAGAAACTGGAGCAGCTCAATCAGTATCCTGACTTCAACAACTATCTCATCTTCGTCCTCACAAGTCTTAAATCTGAAGGTAGGGCCATTTATTTGGCGGTTGGTGTGTGTGTGTGTGTGTTATTGTGTGTGTTATTGTGTGTGTGTGTCTGATTTGGTTGCACATGTTGACTAACAAATTTGTTCACAATTGAGAGAACTGGCAGTACTACAAAGGCTATTCAAATGCTGTTTAAAAACCATCCATGTCTTTATCTCTGCTATTCATGCAGAGCCATTTAAGCTGTTCGCCATCTGATCGCAAATGTTGAACCATGTAGACACGAAACCCCCTTCTTATGCATTTAGCATCGTGTGATTGTAATTAACACAATGAAACCGCATCAGTAATGACGATCCTCTTGTCGGGAGAGATGGCTTGGGAGATAGCACTGTAAATAACAGCCACTGCCCCTAACTTGCAGGCCCCTGTGTTTTTGGCAGCCCACCATTACGCCGGCACTCTGAATCTCATTGCACGCCGCGCTTTGCTGGAATAGCTCCTGTCTGTCCGCCGAGTTGTCGGGGTACTTGACAGCCTCAGCTGTTCAGACAGTAATACTGACACCGCCCAGCATCATTTTCCGTGGATAATGAGAGCCGCTGGTGTCTCTGTGCTCGGAGTTATGTAATGTTTCTTAATAGCAGGGTCCAGAGCAGAGAGCACCTTGTGTTTGCTTGAGGCTTATGTGGTTATTCAGAGTGCATGGGGGTAGACTGCTCGCTGATACTGAAAAATAACTTTCCATGTTCCTTTTTTTTTTTTGGTACATTTTTACCTGTTTTTGGTTTCTCTTGACTGACCCAGTTCTGCATGTTTTCTTTTGACTGGGAGGCCTGGACTGCATGCAGGCTTTTGTTGTGGCGCCGTGTCTGAACTACTTCAGGTGCTGGGAGTTGTAGTGTCTGCAGGTATTTACATTAACCACACACCTGATGTCACTACTTGGCTTACCTCCTGGAGCAGAAAAGGTGAACCAGTTTGTGAAATCAGGTGGTGTAGCATGTGACTGGAGCCAATACTTAAATACCTGTGGGCACCGCAGCCCTTGAGACCCCTGGAGTTGAATAACCCTGTTGTAGGCATTCTTCAGACGCGTGTGGTTTGAGTTCCACCGCCCCGCTATCGGTTTCTCGTGCCAGTATTTCCAGCTATCGTGTCACCGTGCTCGTGGCTGATGTCTCAGCGGGTATGACCTCGGTTTCGGGTGTTGTCCGGGACGGTTTGTCATGTGGCATTTCCAGTTGTCATGTGTTTTCAGTCTCTGGCTTCAGCATCTTCTGTAGGCAGCCAGACAGACATGTTACATACATCCTGAATTGAAAAATTTCTCAGAGCAGAGAAATGAAGAGGTGAAAGTGACTGGACAGGGTCGTCACAAAGGGGAAAATGCTTGTCTACACAAAGGGCAGTTGGTAGCAACAAGTACAGTAAATCTGGTGCACCTCTGTGGTAATGGAGGACGACCAGCTGTCTCCGCTGGTTCTCCGCTGATGCTGAACCGTTCCAGGGGTGTGCCTCCAGAACCTTCTAGCATTGCGTCTTAAAGCCGGGTCTGTTTGCTGTCTCGCGTGGTCAGGGTATGACTGTGTAATCAATCTTACTGATGGAAAAATTCCACCGATGCCGGCCGGGACACTCCCTGTGTGGTTGGGATTTCTCAGGGTTTACAGCCGATCATGCAAACCGCGAGAATGCAGGAGAAATGAATAAAACGCGAGGGGGGCCTGTGCCCGGGAAAGTTCCTTCCCCCTTTGTTGCATTTTTAAGTGTTCTGTTCATATTTTGGGATTGTCTAATAGTTTTCTCCTCTTGTTTCCTTCCTTGTCCCCATTCCCCCCCCCCCCCTCTGAATCACTGGCATTCTTTTCTCCCCGCTTCCTGACCCCACCCCCACCCTCTCTGTCTCTCTGTCCCTCTCCTCGTTCTCCCTGCTCCTCCTCTCCTCCCTATCCCTCTCTCCCTTCTTTCACTCTTCACCTCTGGCCTTTCGTTTTCTCTTTCCCTCTGTGTTTCTGTTCTCTCTCACTCTTCACCTCTTCACCTCACTTTATTATCATTCTCTCTTTTCTCCCTCTTTTCTCTTGGATCTCTTTCCTCCCCATCCCTCTGTTTCCTCTCCTCCTACCCATCTTCCCCCTCTCTTTCTGTGCCCTCCCCAGATGAGCCCACTAGGTCACTAAGTGGTCTGATTCTAAAGAACAATGTTAAGGCTCACTACCAGAACTTCCCCCTGCCTGTGGCCGACTTCATCAAGCGGGAGTGTCTGAACAACATAGGGGACCCATCCCCCCTCATCCGAGCCACCATCGGTAAGGCCTGATGTGTCTGTCTGTCTGTCTGTGCCTGTCTGTCTCTCTGTGTGTCTGTCTGTCTGTCTGTCTGTCTGTGTGTCTGTGTGTGTCTGTCTGTCTGTCTGTGTGTGTGTGTGTGTGTGTGTGTGTGTCTGTGTGTGTGTGTGTGTGTCTGTGTGTGTCTGTGTGTGTCTGTGTGTGTCTGTGTGTGTCTGTGTGTGTGTGTCTGTGTGTGTCTGTGTGTGTGTGTCTGTGTGTGTTGCGTGCGTGTGAGAGTGTGTGTGCGAGTGTGTGTTCATGCACGTTTGCCTCTCTCGGGCTTTTGTAGAGAGAGCTTTGGCATGGGTCTGTGCCTACATTCCTCCTGCTCATTGTTCTAAATGTTCACTTTTTCTCCTGCTTTCTTTCCCCACCTGGACCTCTTTCCACTTCTTTCTGTGCATCGACTCTCACTCTCTCCCATCGCTTGATCGCGCACATGCCCCCCTACCCTCTGTCTCCCCCCTTCCCTTTCCCTCCTTCCTCCCCCCCTTTGCCCTCCCTCCCTCCCTCCCTTCCAGGTATCCTGATCACAACAATAGCTTCCAAAGGAGAGCTGCAGACATGGCCAGAACTGCTGCCTCAGCTGTGTAACCTTCTCAACTCTGAGGACTACAACACCTGCGAGGTGAGCCTCACCTGTGCCCTCACCTGGCCCCCAGCACCTGGAGTGAGAGTGGCACTGGAGCAGAACCTCATTATCCTGCCTGATACTGTCAGGGTTATATGCTTTAGGCTTTAAAAATATGAAGCGTGGGCCTGCTGTGTTGCTCATCCTGTAAAGGTGGGGTATCAGTGTGCAGCTGGGCTCCTGTATCTGCCATATTGAAACCAGTTTCTTGCCCATACACCGTGAGCCAGACTTGAAGTGTCCTCCCCTGACTCGATACCTGTGCGAGTTCAGGTAGTGGGTGGGAAAGAGGTGGCAGCTGAAATTCCGTCACAGGAGACCATGCCTGACAGACATGGGACAGGAAAAAAAATTTGATCAACACTAAATAAATCCGGAACAGTGCTGAGTAGATGAGCGGTTTGCTGTGTCTGACTCGTCTCTCTGTGCGTGTGATTCTCTGTGCGTGTGCATACAGGGCTCGTTCGGCGCTCTGCAGAAGATCTGTGAGGACTCCTCTGAGCTCCTGGACAGTGACGCTCTCAATCGTCCTCTCAACATCATGATCCCCAAGTTCCTACAGTTCTTCAAGCACTGCAGCCCCAAGATCAGGTATGAGAGCGAGCCCCAGCATGCTAATGCCTTCTGTTTGTCTCTCACTCTCTCTCTCTCTCTCTCTCTCTCTCTCTCTCTCTCTCTCTGCTGGTGTTATTCTCTTTGTCTGTTCCTGTGTCCATGCCTATCTGTGGTTCCCTTCTTCCTCTGTATACCTTTGTCTCCATGTCTCTCTTTGTCTATCTTTCACCGTGTGTCTGCTTCTTTCAGTCTCTCTGTTCTCCCTCTCTCTCTCTCTGTCTCTGTGTTTGTTGTGTCTGTCTGTCTGTCTGTCTGTCTCAGGTTCACCCTGTCCCTCTGTCTGTCCTCAGATCCCATGCAATCGCATGTGTGAATCAGTTCATCATCGGCAGAGCGCAGGCCCTGATGGACAACATCGACACCTTCATTGAGGTGAGGGAGGTCTCAACTCAGGTCTGTGTGTGTGTGTGTGTGTGTGTGTGTGTCAGGTTCTGTGTGTGTGCATTTAGTGCTCAGTTGGCCTGTTTTGTGACTGTTTGAGTTTAATGCTCAGTGTGTCTGTTTTCAGGTCTTAGTGAGTGCGTGTGCTCAGGGTTCAGGTCTCTGTATGTCTTCCGGTCTGTGTGGTTGTGGTAAGGTCTTTGTATGCTTAGTACTCTGTGTGCGTATGCATGTGTGTTCAGTTCTGTGTGTGTGTGTGTGTACGCTCTCGGGTGTTAAGGTGTTTGACTTCAAGTCAGTGCCTATTCGTTGCGGTGTGGGTGTGTGTTCAGGTCTCAGTGTGTCTGTATTCACCCGACACACAGAGCCTGTTTGCGCTGGCTGCAGACGAGGACTCTGAGGTGAGGAAGAACGTGTGCCGGGCTCTAGTCATGCTGCTGGAGGTCCGCATTGACCGGCTCATCCCCCACATGCACAGCATCATACAGGTTTGGGTCTCTCTCTTTCACTCAGGCTCTCCCTCATTCAATCTTCCTCTCCTTCCATCTTCTCTCCATCTGTCTGTATCTCGCTCAACCTCATGTGCATTTCCTCCCCTGTCGTAGTTTCTAGCCCCCCAATACTGTGACCCTATACTGCAGTCTTCCTGCCCCAGGTCTGTCGCGCACACCCACTCTCAATTCAATGCCTCGTTTGCTGGAGTGTACAGTCATAAATACAGTAGTGTTTCCAGATGAAGTAGACAGCATGTATCGCGAGCCATAAAGGAAGTTGAGTCGTACTGACGCGCGGTTTCTCTCTCCCTGTCAGTACATGCTGCAGCGCACACAGGACCCAGATGAGAACGTAGCTCTGGAAGCCTGTGAGTTCTGGCTCACCCTGGCAGAGCAGCCCATCTGCAAGGAGGCTCTGTCAGGCCACCTAGTGCAGTGAGTACCTCCATCTTTCCCCCACTCTTCCGACTTCAAAATACCCTTTCTCATTCAGCCCACCCACCCCCACCCCCCAAAGTACTTATTCCTTTCACTTCACCCCCCCAGTCCCCCTTTCACTCAGCTCCATCGCTAGAGTGTCAACCACTCTTTGCCTTGCCCTCATAGTACCTTCCTCTTCTCTGCCCCTCGATACCTCCCTCCCATTGTGCTTTGTCCCTAGATGCCTCTCTTCCTCATTAGCGCTTCTGTGCCCAGCAGGGTCTGGTGCGCCCCCACACTGACCCACTCAGGGGACTGTCCACCTTACCATCTGGGGGACATGCTGTGAGGTTGCCCTTTTCACTGGGGTTTATCCAGCACAAAGCTTAGTGTATCAGTTTATTCTGAGTATTCTGCTCCTGAATCCTGCAACCAAAACTGAGAGCGCTGCCGCTGCACTGGTCCTCTTGACTGCCCACTCCCCTAAGGCTGTTACATTCAGACTTCACACTGCTCGCCTTCCTTGTTCGCACCCTGTCAACGACATTTTTATGAACAAATTCACAGCAGCGATGTCACTCTGTAATTTTTTTTTTTCAATATCACAGCTGTGAGTATCACATTTTAAACCAGCTTGGGGCAGCTGGGTGGCTCATCCTGTTAAGGCACCCTGTCATTGTGTGGATGGTCCCCACAGTCTGGCCTCAGGTCTGGTCTGGACCTGCTTATGCTGTTTCTGTGTATGATTAGATGCTCCAAACTGGAAGAGAAGTTGCAAAAATAAATATCAGGGGAGGCTGAGATGGATTTCTGAAACTGAAGCAAGCATCTTAAAGGAAGTGGTTAGTTGGATATGGTCTCATTTCTCTCGTCAGGTTGATTCCCATTCTGGTGAACGGTATGAAATACTCCGAGATCGACATCATCCTGCTAAAGGTGAGCCCACCCTTCTTTCACAATCTCTCTCTTTTTTTTTTTTCTCTCTCTTGTTCTCACCCTCGTTTTTCAGCTTCACAGAGGCGCTCTCACATCCACACACCTACGCAGGTGGCGGGTATAAAAAAAGAAGAGACCTGATGCGGCGAAGGCTGGCTCTTTCAAAGCGCTGTCGTCTCTTATGGGTGAAATTAAGTAAAACGCTCGGGAGTATAACAACAGTGCGCGGGTTTGGTGTTACTGTGGTTGTCTCTCCCTCCTCCTCCCCTTCCCTCCCTCTTTCCCTCCCTCTCTCCACGCTTTCTGTGGGGGAGCGATGACAGCTTTCGCACTGCGAGGCTGTGCCGTGATACGTCTGGTATCCACGCTGTCTGACCCAGCATTTTAGCAGCCTCTCTGTTTCACATTGGTTATTATTCCACACACACACCCCCCCCCACGCCCCCCACGCCCGATCACTGAAACCAGCCTTTCAAGGCTCTGCCGCCGGCCCTGCGACCAGCACTAATCTGGCCGGCCTTGTGAGCATCTGCCCACCGAGACCAGAACGTTCTGTATTCCCGGGCCTCGGTGGAGTCACATTAGGCGCTGTAAGGACTGTCTGTAGTTGGTATGGCAGTGCATTCTGGGTAGTTTTGCCACCCTCATCTATTCCTCAGTGCTTAATGGAAGCCGTGTGTGAAACATCTGAACACACCACAGGACAGTCTGCTTAGAACTGTGCAGATTGCCTTGTTGTAAAATGTGTATTTGCTTCAGCATGATGTAAATTGGCTCTGTGATCTTAATCCACTCTTTGTGTACAGTATGTGCATGTTGCATTTTTTTGGTGACGTTACCATGCAAGCTGAATGGCCTTCTGCCTCAGCATCACTTATGGTTTTGTATTTCTGTATTTCTTTAATCTCCTGTTCCTAATATGAAAATAAACTAATTGCGCCCTGTAATGAAAATGTCTGTGAATCATGAAACTTCAGAAAGCACTAAAGATATGAATACTGAGGAGTATATAACAAAATATGAAATAATTTCCAAGGTAAAATGGTAACTGTATAAATGTGTTGACTGATGGAATGCAGCTGCTGTTAACTGCCTTTCTCTGTCCTTCTGTCCTTCCGTCTCCAGGGTGACGTGGAGGAGGACGAAACGGTGCCGGACAGCGAACAGGACATCAAGCCTCGCTTCCACAAGTCTCGCACGGTCACGCTGCAGCACGAGGGCGGCGGGGGGGAGGAGGGCGAGGACATCGACGAGGACGAGGACGACGATGACGACACGCTTTCTGACTGGAACCTGCGTAAGTCACCCGCACCCAAAAATGGGGAAATCCACTGATTAGCCTTCAGCACATTTGCAGAGTAGAGACTGGAAAAACACCTCCCTAGTCCTTCAGCACTTCTGTTCCCTAAATGTATTAGACAACGTTACGTCACACATGTGCTTTCAATAGGTTCATAGTGACCAGCTGTCGTTCCAGCCTCTGTTTTCTTGCTGCTTCTGTTTGATATGCAAACCTGCTGCCTCTTCCTGCTTGAGGCTCCAGTCTGGCAGTGGCTACCAGCCCCACACTCTGTTCAGCTTCTCCTGCAGTACATTTCAGTACATTACATTACTTTTCAGGCACTGAGCAGTTATCGTTGTCCTGAGCAAAACTGCACAGCGAGGTTAAGTACATTGCTTAAGGAAAGAGCAGCCGTAATACGCCAACCTACAGATCCAGTTCCCTAACCACTACAAACTAGCGCCACGCATTAGCTTTACTCCAAATGGCAGGGCTCTGCATGGGCCCCACCGCTGAAGGCAGGGGGAGCGGCGGTGTGGAGCGTAGCCTGCGTGTTTATCGTGGGCCGCGGAGTGAGCGTGTGCGCTCTGAGGGGGCGGAGCGTGGGAGTGCGGGTGTCGGCGGGGGTGACGATGAGAAGCAGAGCATCGTGATTCTCCCCGAGCTCGTAGTATCGCCCGCTGGTATTTAACATTTCAGCTGCCGGTGCTCCCGCCTCCTTCCCTCCCAATGCGTGCGCACACACACACACACACACACACACACATGCACACACACAAACAAGCACATGGAGACCTGACCACTCCCTCAGCAGTACCACAGTGCCCTTTACATGCACATGCATACACACACACACACACACACACACTTTAGAGTGACTGACTCATCTTCCCCCTGCAGGTAAGTGCTCTGCGGCGGCCCTGGATGTCCTGGCCAACGTGTTTCGGGACGAGCTGCTGCCCCACCTGCTGCCCCTGCTCAAGGGCCTGCTCTTCCACCCAGACTGGGTCACTAAGGAGTCGGGCATCCTGGTGCTGGGGGCCATCGCCGAGGGTGAGAGATGATCGCGTTGCATCTTACTTATCCTTCTGTGTCCACACGGTCACTCTCTTACACTGTCCTCCTCTGTTCTGAATGCCACTCTGTCAGTCTATCTGCACTGCCACTCTCTTACTCTGTCCTTCTGTTTCCTCACTGTCTCTCTTTCACACTGCTCTTTTCTATTCTCACTGTCACTTCCTCACTCTCTGCCTTGCTCTCACACTGTACTTTTCTAGTCTCGCTGTCACTCTTGTTCTCTCCTTTTCTGTCCTCACTGTCATTCCTGTTGCCTGCTCTCTTTCATTATCTCCTGTTCCTTCCCTCTCTCGTTTCTTCTCCTGCTCTCCCCTCCTCCCCTCTCTCATTCTCATTTCACTTTCTGCTGCTCTCTCTCTCTCTCTCTCTCTCTCTCTCTCTCTCCCCCCCCTTTCCTCTCTGCTGCATTCTCCAGCTGCCCTTCCTGCTTTCTCCAGCCATCACCCTCTCCATTTCTCTATCTTTCTCCCCCCTCTCCCATTCTGTCTTGTTTCTCCATCCTCCCTGTCTTTCTCCCTCTCTCACTGCCTCATGGTCTCCTCTACACTGCAACCGTCTCTCTCTGTCTTTATAATTAGTTGCGGACTGCAACAGATTGACCATATCAGCTGGTGCTGAGCTTAATGATAGAGTAACCGGGTTTTTGCCCACATGCGTATCCTTAGTTGCTTTACATAAGACAGTCTTTGTAGTTCAAGTGATAAATTAAAATAACTGGAGTGTCCGTTTTCAGAAGCATGTATCAAACGCAGGGTAGAGTTTCGGGCCCCCGAGCAGTCACGTAAGCCCGTTATTATTGACACTGCATTTGTAGGAATTTGACTGAAATCCAGCTTACAGTAAGCAGAGGAGAGCAAGGCAAGTAATATCGCCTGTAAAAGGAAACCTCCGCTCTCTGCGGATTCCCCCTCTCTCCCATCTGTCCTCAATAAAGAAAGGGCTGGAAGGTGCGTGCTTCCGAGCGAAGGCTTCTCGGTTACTTACTGGAATTGCAACCACATTTCTGTATGTGATGAGCCTGTTCTAGCTCCAGCTATCTTGCCTGGGGGAATCACTCCGTCACAGCCCCACTCCACAGACCCCCCCCCCCCCGCCCGACCCATGAACTCATCGCTGTGAGCCAGGAGCCTGACTGCTCTCTCCCTCCCCCTCATGTGGTTAGAGCTCCAGCCCATCCCTGGCAATGTGCCTTGGTAATAAATCAGAGGTCAGTTACTTCCAACTTCTGATGATGTCACAGTTGAGAGGGTACACGGAATTATGAGCTGCCTTAGCCAACCAAATCCAATTCAGAAATCTGTTTCCACCAATCGGTTTGCTGGAAGCCATAACAGTTTAACAGAGTCGTCTGTATACTCTGTTTGGAGCGTGAGCATCGATGGTTGGCACTTATTTGTTCCTGAGAGGTTGCTCATGGTTATCTTTCTAGCTTTGGTGCCAGGCTTTCTCACACCTTGAAAATCTCTGAAGGGGGGACAAAAGTTGGCATTGAAGCTTATTTAAAGTTGTTTTATAAAATTTTTTAATGGAGTTTGTGGATAGTCATGATAGGACTTTATGTCCACAGTGTTGGAAAGAATATCCCTGCAGGTGGATGGTGTTGTGTCACAGAGGAGACTATAGTTAATTTGGCTCATAGTGATGATGTCATAGTTATGAGCCTGGCAGGGGAGGTTTGGGTTGAGCTGACTCCTCCTCTCCCTCCCCAGGCTGCATGCAGGGCATGGTGCCCTACCTGCCGGAGCTCATCCCCCACCTCATCCAGTGCCTGTGCGATAAGAAGGCCCTGGTACGCTCCATCGCCTGCTGGACGCTCAGCCGCTACGCCCACTGGGTGGTCAGCCAGCCGCCCGACTCCCACCTCAAGCCCCTGATGACCGAGCTGCTCAAGAGGATCCTGGATGGGAACAAGAGGGTGCAGGAGGCTGCATGCAGGTGTGTGAGCCCCTCTTACCTCGCTTTTCTCTCCTCGCCTCTCTCCCTTTCCTCATTATGCCCAGCACTGTGTTACAAGTGGAGGTTTCTTCCCTGGTTATCATATAGTTCGTGCCAGGTTTTTTGGGTGGGTTGGCTTCCTGTACTCAACCTGTTATTGTTGCTAAGATGAACGAGGGGCCAGTAGCCTCCTATGACCCTTTGCTTGCTGTTGATATAGGATTCTTCATCTGGCATGTAGCACCAATCTAATTATGGTCCTGCGTACCTGACAAGAAAATTTAGTTTTGAGTAAAAAAGAAAAAAAGCAGACGAAAATAGAATCATCCAGGTTTTTAGTACTATGTACTGAGGGTGTGCTTTGATTCTGGTCCAGCAATTGTTGCCGTCACTTTGAAACAATGCTTATTATTTAAGCTCCTGGACTCTGTGAATCTGTGAGCCTCCGGCTTCTGTGAGGTGTGAATTTGGAGCAAGTGTCATACCTCACTTCCTCTCTTTCCTTCATTTCTCACTTCCCCTCCACCCCCTCCATCTCTCCTGTCTCTCACTCCCTGTCCTGCAGTGCGTTCGCCACGCTGGAGGAGGAGGCCTGCACCGAGCTGGTCCCGTACCTCAGCTTCATCCTGGACACGCTGGTCTTCGCCTTCGGCAAGTACCAGCACAAAAATCTTCTGATCCTGTACGACGCCATCGGCACGCTCGCCGACTCCGTGGGACACCACCTGAACCAGCCGGTGAGCACCCTGCCCCAGAGGATTGTGGGAACACCCCACACAGACTCCTGCCCACGCCAGACGAGGGGTTCCATGTTGCACTTGCAAACTAAGAGGAAATACTTCCATCTGCTTCTGAACTGATGATCTGTTTTTCTTGTTGTGTCCTTTCATGCACTTCATGCACCAGTGTCATTGATTTTAATGCCACTTTGCTCCAGCCAAGACCTTGCAGTACGTGAGAGAGCACATGCCTTCAGTAATGGCACATAACCTCCTTAGACATGCAAAAGGCCTGCTGTGACAAGGCGTATGGGTTGTTGTATGTCTTATGTTCAGATGGCATATTTTGCATTTAAAATTTTCAGACACACAAACACAGTCGTAAACCACAGATCAGTAGTTCGCTGATGTGCTTCTGTGACCTCTAACGGGCTGCCATCTTGGTTGCACACATGAGGTAAAACCCAACACAGACCGTAATGCCATTTCTCCCTCTCACAGGAGTACATTCAAAAGCTGATGCCCCCCCTCATTCAGAAATGGAACGAGCTGAAGGACGAAGACAAGGACCTCTTCCCCCTTTTAGAGGTGAGGGGACAGTCTACTCTGCAGGCAGTTGAGGAGGAAGGTTGTTAAAAACTGTATCACTCAATTCATTCAACTGCTTATATTGTTCAAACTGGCTCCCAAATAAGTTACAGCTGCTACTTGGGTGGAAGTCCATAAATAGAGGTGTAGCCAGATTATTAATCCTGAGTGTTTGGTTCCTCTCTCGCCCCTAGTGCCTGTCGTCGGTTGCCACGGCACTGCAGAGTGGTTTCCTGCCGTACTGTGAGCCTGTGTACCAGCGCTGTGTCACCCTGGTGCAAAAGACCCTCGCCCAAGCCATGGTGAGATGGTGCTGTTTCTCCTCCCCTAGTCTGTCTGTCTCCTCCCCATTCAGGCTCCTCCCCTTTAATGCCCTGTTCTGACTGCTAACTTTTCTGGCCCCTCCTCCTCCGCAGATGTACAGCCAGCACCCGGATCAGTACGAGGCCCCTGATAAGGACTTCATGATCGTGGCCTTGGACCTCCTGAGTGGGCTGGCAGAGGGCCTGGGTGGCCACGTTGAGCAGCTGGTCGCCCGTAGCAACATCATGACCCTGCTGTTCCAGTGCATGCAGGTACAGCCTGGCAGTCACTCATAGTACAGCGGTCCCTTTTAATTGGCAAGCTTAAGGTGGTTACAGCCAATCAGATTCAGTTTACACACGGTATAATTTACACAGCTGTTACGTGATAGGACAGATAAAGAAGAAAAAGAGATGAAGAGTGATTGAGTGAGTGAAGGAGGGAGTAGAGAGAGTAAGGGAAGATGGAAAAAGAAGGGATGGAGGAAGGGAGGATGAGAAGGGTGGGAGGAATTGGAAAAGAGGGTGTGAGTGAAGTGTTTTACCAAGTCTTCAGATCCTAACAGCCCCAGTGTGAGAGCGTAGCTCTGTCTCACACAGGATACTGCCAGGCCTTAAATAGGTTCTTTTGCGTGGGTTTACTTGATGGTTGTAAATTAATGTGCTATGGTTTTGATGTAGTGTTTAATGGCGTTGGTGTTCCTAGATAAAGGTTCAAAGCTTTTGTATTCGTCACAGTTTATACTTTGGCTTTTCATTGTTCTTGAAAGCGAGTTTTCACCCTGAACGTTTCAGTGAAAGCAGCCATTCTGTTGAATCGCTGCTTCTTAAATGCCAGTTTCAGAGGTTACATGTTATGTAAGCACAGAGCTCTCTGGAGCTGACATGCAAGTTTTTCTCCTCCTGTAGAAATAATACTAGAAATACATTTTTTAACCCCAAAGAAGAATATGTAAGAATTTAAATGTTTCTCTGTTTTTAGGGTGTGTGCATGCATATATGTGTTGTGTGTGTGTGTGTGTGTGCGTGTGTTTTGTGCATCTTCTCAGTCGATATTCTGGTCCCTGCAGGACACCATGCCAGAGGTCAGACAGAGCTCGTTCGCACTGCTGGGAGACCTGACCAAGGCATGCTTCCCCCACGTCAAGCCCTGCATCGGTGAGCACACACACACACACACATGCACGCACGCATACGCATACACACACACACTCACACACACTCACACATGCATACGCACACACGCATACGCGCACACACACACACACACACGCACGCACACGCATACACACACTCACTCACGCACACTCACGCACACTCACGCACACTCACGCACACTCACGCACACTCACGCAGCACACACACACACACACACAGTACCCCTCACCTGCTTAGAGATCATTCTGGTAAACAGCTGAGCACCATACTGCTGAACAGCCAAATTTAATTCCAGATTCTACTCCATGAAACGCTCACACACTATTTGGTTCACACAAGCCAAAATACTCACACTTTTAATCAAATGTCATTTTATATGAGGGGAAATAACTTTAGAAAAATTATTGTCATTTTGGGGAGCAACATTTTTGGCTGAAGAAAAATTGAGTGGCTCAGATGGACCTTTAAATCACGTCTGTGACTGGCTCTGTTTCTATGGTAATGAACTCTCTGCCCTCGCTCCACCCTCCAGCGGAGTTCATGCCGATCCTGGGAACCAACCTGAACCCGGAGTTCATTTCCGTCTGCAACAACGCCACCTGGGCCATCGGGGAGATCTGCATGCAGATGGGTACGCCCTGTGTCCATGGGAACGAGGCTTCATGAATCCTGAACCCTTGTCATGTGACATCAGACACTTTGATTTGTTATATACAGTTATGAAGTTTCGCCATGGAGAACTCAGCCTTAAACATCATACATTTTTGTGGCGTGTTTGTTCTTCAGTGTAAGTGTGTGGTGTGTTGGACAGCGGGTGGTGACGCCTCGGCTCTCTCTGGTTCTCTGTGGCATTTGCAGGGGCAGAAATGCAGCCCTATGTGGGACTCGTCCTCAACAACCTGGTGGAGATCATCAACCGGCCTAACACCCCCAAAACCCTGCTGGAGAACACTGGTAAGGCCTCATGTACCTTATGCCCACGCTGTACCTTATCATGCTTTACTGGGGAAGACGTACAAAAATGTATTTTTGTGAAACTCTGTATCATACCTCTAAGTTTTGACCTTTTGGTGGTTTAATGTGGTGGTGATAATATTAAATCTAACAAAGAAATAATTGATATGTGTATTAAAAACTTAATTTGCATAGTGCTTTCAAGCCATAGTTTAATTACTGTAATACAATCAAAAGTAACAAAACAATACTTATTGTGAAATGGTTCACGGTTCTTCTTGAAACTGTGAATGCAATGCGATTTCACCCTTTCTCATGCCACACCTATGATGAACTTTGAAACAGACATTCAAAATGGTACACTTAAGAAATTGAATGCAGAGAGCGATTAAAAACAAGGCTGTGCTCACAATTTATCTGAAATTCTTCTTGCACACAAATCTCAAGGGTGTGCTTCATTACTTTGGTTTGGCTATAACACAGTGTGAGAGTGTTTTTGTGAATCTCAGTGTGTCATGGGTCAGAGTTCCAAAGTTTGAAATCGAAAAGAAGGCTGTTTTTCACACTCTTGTTTAAGGTTCCTCTTGAAACCGTGAATGCAATGTGATTTCACCCTTTCTCATGCCACACCTATGATGAACTTTGAAACAGACATTCGAAATCTGAACTGAACCGTTGTGGAGGTTTTTGGCTCTGAGAGTGTGGCTGGGAGGAGAATGGAACTTTGGAATAGACCAATAAAATTAAACTGCAGAAACATGATATGACAAACCCTGGCTCCTCCTCTTTTGTTTGTAACAGCCATCACGATTGGACGTCTGGGATATGTGTGTCCTCAGGAGGTGGCACCGATGCTACAGCAGTTCATTCGACCCTGGTAAGTGATTATTCCCTCATGGCCACGCCTCCTCCTGACCTCCCATCCACTAGAGGGCACTGCATCTACATTTTATTTCCTCTCCCTGCAATCATCTTGTAATAGCATGTGTTATTCTTTTAGTAATTTACCCTTACACAAGGGCATAGGCTCAGGATGTGCTTTAGACTGAAAGTTGTGTGTTAAAAATAGGTGGTGTAGTCGTGACTCTGTATTTGAGTTCATGGTTTGTTCATGTTTGTTTTTCTGTGCTGTAAATTTCTTGCCATCCGCTCCATTGTTAGGTGTACATCATTGCGGAACATCAGGGACAATGAAGAGAAAGACTCCGCCTTCAGAGGAATCTGTATGATGATTGGTGTAAACCCTGGAGGCGTGGTCCAGGTGAGGGAGGAGCCCAGCTCCAGTGCTGTGTGACCTGGCGACAGTGTTATAGCCTGAGCAGCCATGGGCACTGTTCCTTTTTTTTATGGAATAACATTCATACATGACTAAGAGCTGTTGACTAATGTTCAGGTCATGACCCTGAGGTAGTTTTCAGTTAGTGGTTAAACTGAAGCAAAACCTCTGTGCTGCTATATTCTAGATGTATGGAAGGATCTGGAGTGAAGCAGAATTCTGCATAGTCTTGGTTATTTGTGCACAGTGTTTTGGTCAGCTTTATTATCATTTTCGGGCCTTAGATTTAAATCCCTCTGTTTTAATCCCTGCTTTAGTTCCTGTTTGCACAGCTGCCTCATTTTCAGTTTGCTATTTTTATTCTTGTCTGTCTTTGTAACTTTGTGTGTTATCCTGGGTTGCCCTTTGAAAAGAAATTTCAATGTCAGTGGGATCTTCCTGATGAAATAAATGGTAAAGAAAATGAAACTGAGAAAAAATGGCAGTTTAATATCACATACAAAGGAGATAATTGATTTTTAAAATGCCAGAGTACAGACTTTTTTTGTCGTCCTTGGTCTGTTGTTGTTTAGCTGCTGTCACTGATGCCCTGATTTAGAGAAACCTCAGTGATACACCACCCTGCCATCTGTCTCCCTCCTGCAGGACTTCATCTTCTTCTGTGACGCGGTGGCATCCTGGGTCAGTCCTAAGGATGACCTGAGAGACATGTTCTACAAGGTGAGACCGCCCTCCAAAGACATGCCTTTTTTTTCCCCAGCATCTACAGGTTTTCATGTCATAAGCCTGCATAGACCTTTGCAAACAAAGTGTACGGACTCCAAAGCCAATCAGTGGCTGTAATAACTATAGCCAACCGGTGACCATAATATCTTGAGTGCTGCAGCCCAGAAGACCCCATGGCCCCCCCAGAAGTTAGTAAGATCCCTCACTCGTTGAAGATCCAGTCCTGTCAAATGTAACCCTTGCTTTTAATTTGAGAGATGGTCGTAATACGGAAGCAGAGTGGTGATGATGGGGGATATTCCGGAGCCTGCTGCTCCGGAACTTTACAAACAGGGTCGGGTAAATGCACACGTCTGCCTTGCAGATCCTCCACGGCTTCAAAGACCAGGTGGGGGAGGAGAACTGGCAGCAGTTTTCCGAACAGTTCCCCCCCTTGCTGAAGGAGAGGCTGTCGGCCTGCTACGGAGTGTAGCCGCCCTCCGGCGCGGGATGCTTGTGTCAGGTAGGCACACAGGGTGGGGCTGGAGAGGAGAGGGTCTACCTGTTTCACCTGTATTCACCAGGGACCGTACTCTCAGACTTCTCGCTCCTTCCTACCACCCCTGTCTCATAACACTGGCTAATGAGCAGAGGTTTTGCATTTTGTGTTGCTATGATGCTCATCTTCATTTGTATCATGGGTCTAGCATGGCATAGTAGAGTGTGTTAGTGCTTCATTGACGCTGTTCCTGCATGACGTCTTGTAGCCGTATCTACCTGCTGCCTTGGACAGTTCAAGGTCCGGTACCAGCACCGTTCTGGTTGTTGCAGATGCACTCAGGTTTTCTTTTGCTCTGAGTTGCTCTGGATAAGTCCTCTGTGAAACGACTGTAGAATAATTAATGAAAGACTTGTGTGGATGCAGCTTCTCATTTCCACTAGTGACCTTGCCTTTATTAGCCTGTTCCATGCGAACAGCAATAGTAAAACATTCTCATTCAGGGACACGAGCTGTCTTCCCATACGTGACGCACACTTTGTTTTGAGGAGATTTGGCTGTCACCAGTACTGTTAGCCAGTCAGGCCTGGAGTTCATCATTATTAGTACATTAATGCATTATCCCACTCAAATGACCTGAGCTTTCCAAGGACAGCGGTAGCTGCAGGGAAGAAAGTTATTAAAAATATGACTTTTATTCAAAACAACTGTACCCATCGATTTCGTAGGTGCTGAGGAATTATTTGATGCAGAAATTGAAAAGACCATATGGGCATACCAAATGACTGTAATCTAAAGGGCAGCATAAGGTGTTGTGCCAGATTTACCCCGTGTTTCATTCCCTGAGCCGATTGAAGTAATATGAAATGCTAGCCACAGTTACAGGGAAAAAAAAAAAAAAACGATGATTAGTGTGACATCATCTGCGGCGGAGGGAGTGAGTTCGCATCAAACGATCACGATTAAACTGTGACAAGCGCAGGAAGGTGGGCGCTATTAAAATGGAACTTTTATCAATTACGCAATGCTTGGCAACGGAGGCCGTTCTGGAAGAGACAGACGGTGGTAATTAATGCTGACATTTATGGTGAACCTCGTTATAGCGGTCTGGCCTCAGATGAATACCTATCAGCTAAGCTCAGTGTAGCAGCGGGTGGGGGTGGGGGTGGGGGAGGAAGGAGACGGAGGGAGACAGGCACAGGCAGGTGGGGTCAGGAATTTACATTGGCAGAAACCGGTTACGATGATGGAGGGACCGTAGAACGAAGGGATGAGTGAAAAGGTAACTGAAAGCATCCAGGGTCGGGTTTCAGACTGGTGTAAATGGATGGAAAGGGACACGTGAGTCACCCTCACCCCAAAGTAAATCCTGCATCGAAAATGCTTTGAGCCGCTTATTTAACTCACTGGACTGTATGGTTGTGTATTTACCATAACTGTGTTGCTCATACTGTATTTGACCTGTTTTGCTGTGTCTACAGTTTTCACTGACTCAACCTGTGTCTCCTGTGTCCTTTCTCCTGCCATGACCCCCCACCCACCCGCTGGTTGCTCCCCTCCACCCCCCTTTCCTTTCCTTCCCCCGTGCTTTGTGTTGCAGGTATATGGACGGGAGGGTTACAGGGAAACTCATCCAGCTCTGTGTATTGCACTGCCCTGGTCGTAGGGGGGGAGAGGGACCCCTTCGATCTGCTTCTCCAGACAGACCCCACGCCCTGTGTGTCTCTTATAGGGGAGGGGGGAGGGAGGGAGGGGGGAAAAACCTCTGGATCAATGCTGAAAAAACAAGTCCAGTGCAGAAAACTCAACCATATGAGGGAGGGAGGGAGGGTAGAACAGACAGGTTTGCCAACATTTTTAAATCATCCCATTTTTGTAATGTTTTTTTTCCTGGGTTGTATGGGGGGTTTGAGGATAAAGGAAAACCTGTGTTGGGAGGTGGGTGGGGGTATGTGGGGGGTAGGGAAGAAAACGGTCCGGAGACCATGACTGCACAACTTGTGTCGCATTTGGCGCATAAACCGCAAAATGCAAGCGTAGGCCGACGCTGGGACGCAAACGCCGCCCCCTGTGTCCCCCAAAATGCAAACGCGGGCCGTGCAAAGCCCTCTGTGACATCATATCCGGGTTGGGTCTGCTGTCGTGTTCAGCTCATCGGGATCAGCGCTGGGATTTACCACATAGGAAAATGCTTTAGGCGCAGCTCATTCTGAAATCTGTGGTTTGATAATAATGGCAATCAAAGGGGGGGGGGATACATGAGTACCTGCATCCTCGCTATCCCAGCATTCATAGTCAGGAATGACCATCAGCGCACTCTCTGCTTGCCTTCTCTCTGTATAGATCTGTTTCGCGTTTGATTTTCCTCTACTTGTGGTTGCAGAAATAATTTTTTTTTTTTTTTCTTTAACAAGTAAACTTGGTTACCAATAGTTATCCCCTCCCCTCAAGGTTAACAGGATACTCTTCCAGGCATAATGGGTAGAATTTGAACAAGTTTTGTTTTTTAAGCAGAGGCAATGGAAGGGAAGGAAAACGAATCTCACGGCTATACTAATCTGTAGTATGAATTGCTAGGTTAAGCTACATGTGCACGTATGTGTGTACCTGTGTTTTTTGAGAATGAGATTGTTTTTTTTTTTTTTTTTTTTTTTTTTTTTTAGGCATCTGATTAATTGCCCCTCTTTATACCTGAATGCTGTGACCAACCTGTTATTCAGCTAAAGAGTGATGAAGAGAGGGAGAAGAGACAGTTTTTTTTTTCTTAGATATTGAAATCCCTAGACGCCATAGTGAGATCAGAGGTGACTTCGACTGGATAAGAGAGATCTTTCTATGATGAGGCCTATCCTTTTGTACAGGATAATCTGTTTGCTGCTACTGCTGTTTTTGTTCTGTCATTTTTGTTTTTATGGTGGGTTAAATAATCGCACATTCGAAAGATGAGGAAAAAAAGTGATAGATACAGGGGTTTACTTTTATGCACTTTTGTTTTCTAGTTTTGTTTTTCCATTGGGAGTTGTAAATTGACTCAAAGAATAATAGTGCTCCAGAATAAAAGACTTTTTTTTGGAAAATGTCTAGGTTTTTTAAGGTAGCAGAAATAATAATGTTAACAATAATCATATGTAATTGCAATTACATTGCATTTTCAAAAGCAAAAAAAATAAAAAATTAAGAGCTTATACGATGAAAATGAAAAGCTTACGTTTACAGAGTAGTGAAAAAATGACTAATTTTGAGCAGTTGGAGGAATTTGTAAGACAGAAGGAACACTGTAAGGATGTTGTGTTTGTCCCTTAAGTGTGTTACCAAGGGTGAACCATGCTTGCTGGTTCCCTCACCCACTTCCTGGACTTTGATCCCACAGGAAGTTGGAGGGGCAGGTGTGGCAGGTGGGACAGGTGTGGCAGGGTCAGTGTCTCTCATCATGCGGAATGATGAGTGGGATATACATATGAAGGTGAACACACTTTACAGGGAGAAAATGTACACACACACAGGTGGACACACAAATGCACATACGTAAACGTATGCATTTAGCAGGGTTGTCTGTCAGGCACGAGGCTCTGTTGTAAGCATGAGACAGGCTTAGATTTAGCACACTGCCAAAGAAACATAAGGAAAAGGGAGACTTGGGGGGTCCAGTTAATTCTGGCCATCTAGTGTCCGTCAATGTTAATTTACCACAGAAATTAATGTTTAGATTTTAATTGAATGGGGATATAGGAACTGTGCTTATCTGTTTTAATAATAGTTTTTTTTTTTTTTTGTTGTTTTCTCCTCTAATTGGATTAAGTTTACAAGTTTGAGAGTGTTTTGTCAGTACCTCTTTCTTAATTGTCAGTATCTGTGAATGGTGTCAAATTTTGTGCGTTGCGTGGGTGTGAATGTGTTGGTGTGTATGTGTTTATACTCTCTTAAGTGCTGACGGGCTAGGCGCTGGCCCTTAGCTGGCCCGGTCATGTGGTCACGTCACAGACGCATGACAAGAGGCCCTGGCAGTGATACCCACAGTACTGACACTTGCACGTCCGTTTTACCGTCGTTTATATTTGTTAGTTGGATTTTGAAATGCCTTTTCCAACAGCACGAGTTTTAAGTCTGTGAACCAAGCAAACCTAACAAGTCTGTGAATGAACACTGCTTGTTACTGTTTAACAACGTTTAAAGTGGTCATCCGTAGCCTTATTTTTGTTTTTTGTTTTTGTTTTTTTTTGGTCAGTGCTGTTTTGTGTGTAAATGTGTCTTGGCATGGTCGCACTTGATCTCTCCAGGAGAAGGTCATTTGCTCATTAGTTTAAAGTTTCCAATTTTGAATTTGAGCCACCCCATAAAATGCCTGTAAAAATGTTTTCCCTGTCTGTTAGGGTGACGTACGTGTTGAATGGCCACAGAATCACAGTTCTACAATCCTACATTTTTGTAAGTGGTTCTACTTGAAATAGAGTGATGTGTGAGGTAATCAGAACACTGAGGGGGCGCATGTTCACTGAGGGGCATAGATTCTTTGTCTATGGCCTGTCAGTTAGCACGAGTTAAGACTTGTCATAAACTTGATGTGGCCACGACCTCCAAAATGGCGCTCCGTAGAAGACTGTGATCATCGTAGTGATAAATGAATCTGAATATGGGCAATCTCAATTCTCCAGTATTATTTTCATCAGTTGTTTAATTTTTTTTTTTGAGTATATTTTTTTTACTTAATTTTTTTAATGGTTAATGAGATGTTTATTTTTGTTTATTTATTTTTGTTTATTTTTTATTTATTTTCTATATTTTTGTTTTGTTTGAAGTTTTTTTCCCTTTTTGTGGCACACATTTATTTTTTTGTTTTGTGCAGAAATGTGCAAATTTTTTTTTAGACTTTAAAAGTTTTTTTTTTTTCCTCTAACGTTCTTTTTGTTTAAAGAATCCTTGTTTTCGTTGTTTTATAGCGGACCATTTAATTCAGTCAATGTAATGTCTAAGGGCTGGGGGGTGGGAGGGAATAGCGGGATTTAGCCTGGAGCATACTGGGGGAGAATCCGAAGGGGGAGCAAAAGCATTGTAATAAAATAAGACTTAATATGATTTTGTTTTCCGATCTCAAGTCTTTGCAGAATAAATTTGATGTACTTTTCTCAACTGTGGTGCAGGTGGGATGGTAACTTGTGTATCAGACTTATCACTTTCTATTTTTCTTTTTGTGAATGGAAAAATAAAAAGGTTTTCTATCAAGCTGGGAATGAATGTCATGCCTCTGTCTGTATTGTTTTTCATTTTGGAGTTAGTGACAGGCTTTCACTAATTACTGACCTGCTCTCACTCCAGTCAGGGTCTTCCCGTTTGCCACAGGATGCAGATACTTACCTGGACCTGGAGATCAGCATCATTTTGGGCAAGGGTGATCAGCCGAGGGGTGATATGACTTCTGTTTTATCATTCTTTTCTCATTCATTCATTAATCCACTTCATTACTACAGAAGTATGGGCAACAATCGTATCGCAAGGATAAGGAAGAGGGCAGTGACCGAGGTTCAGTTCATTTTTCTTAAGCTTCAGGATGAAAATGAACAAGCATGAGCTGGCCCTTCGCTTGTTACATGAACTGAAGTGGAATGTCACCGTCCAATAAGAAGACTGGGCCTGGAGTGCCAGTTCAAGCCCTCTGTGATGTCACACCCTTTATTACAAGCATAAAGTGGAATTTCAACCATGTGAAAAGAGTATGGGCGCGGACATTGTGTTCCCTTGGCAGGGTTACTGTCCGGAGGGTATGATGAGGAACCGAAGGGCAAGTGCGCACTTTGCAGAAGAGTGCATGCTTATCTGCACCCTACTGAATTAATGAAGCACCTTTCTGTCACAAGATGAGCCTTTGGCTAATTCACATTGGGAGATCTGAAAACATGATGGGTTTAAATAGAGAAATAGAGGTTACTTTGCAAATAGCTTGTGCAAACACAAGGCTTCCCCATTTTTTCCCTCATTTCCCACCATTTAAAATGCCCAGTTATAATAGGGGGAAGTTCCATGCCCTCTTTTTTTTTTTTTCCTTTTTCCTTTCAGTTCTGCAGCTGAGCTGCAGAGTTAAGGCATCAGGGAACCACACTGTTCATGAAGTAGGTTCAGGCAGAATATTGCCCCCTACAGTACCGTGGAGTAACTGCAGTGCTGTGAAGTGAGGGGTGTGCTCTGGGGTCCCTCACCCTGGTTCTGGCTTGGCACAAGGTGGCTGTTGTTTTCATTTTAAAAACCACCAACCTATTTAGACTCTGACAACTAAGTGAGGTGAGCTGACTACCCAGGGGTTCACCAGTCTTATCCATTAAAAAAAAAAAAAAAAAAAGAAATAATCCAGCATGTAGGTATTTGTTCAACTGGAGCACTTACATACCTGATTGGGCAGCCTATGGTCTAGTGGCTAAGGTACATGACTGGGACCCTTGAGGTTGGTGGTTCAAGGCCCAGTCCAGCCACAGCAAGAACACCATTGCTGTTGGGCACTTGAGCAAGGCCTCTAACCCCCACCTTGCTCCCAGGGGGATTGGCCCTTGGTTAGCCCAATCAAAAGTCACTTTGGATAAAAAGCATCAGCTCAGTGACCATACTATAATGTAATGATAAGGTCTTCAGACTGTGATTAGTTGAATCAGGTGTTTTAGTGCAGTGCAATTACCCACACAGGTGACCCGCCTATTTTAACCAATCCATTTAGCACTGGCCAGTAACAGAACCCCAGTTCACCCTGCGGTTCTCCAGGACTGGAGCTGAGGACCCACTTCCTGGAGGCTGAAGCCCTCTCTGTGTCATTGATGCCCATACATGGTCCCCTGGTGCTTCTGGCTGCAGTCGGCGCCTGCACAGTCTGGATCACATTCAGACCCCATGTGGCTCGTTGCTGTTCTGGGAACAAGCATCGCCGCAGGACAGACGTGATTTCGCCCTCTTTCAGATCGTTGCAGAGCAGGATGCACCCCCACAAGGTCAGGCCCAAGCCTCAATGTGTCCCTCATACATCCGTGTCTCATTATGTCGATACCAATAAAAAATGTCTTATTTGATTTGAGAGCCTGCCAGGCTGAAGTGAATGTATACAGGAACGTCAGTCACTCTTGGGCAGAAATGGAAGTTAAAAAAGACTATTAAATCAAAAAAAAAAAAAAAATTAAAGCCAAAGTGATTTCAGCTAGGCCTCATCAGGACAATGGGAGGAAAGGCTGGCTTTAACCGTTTTTATTACATTTTTTTGGCTTTTTGTCCAAGAGTGTTTAAAATTCCTTCATCCAGTTCTTTGTCTTTTTTTCGTCATGGTCTTCATTTGAGCTGTGAGGTGGCACAAGAACATCATTTGCTCTGGTTGAAGCGGATGCCGGGTCATTGAAGGCTTTGTGCTCACGATTCGAATGTTTTTGATGTACTGTCCCAGTACCCGTGCCGTGCATTGGGAAGGATCTTCCGTGATCATCGCTAATTCAAACAGACTGCAGGCTTGCGCTCTCCCATTTCAAACCGTGCTCTTTGCTCGCCACGTGTTCCTGTTAACCAAAGAGCCGTCAGGGCACAGACAGAGTGGAAGGATTATAATTGCTTTATCTCCTTTGAACATGTTCTTTGAGAGCGGGCCGGGGATTTTATTACACTGAATTGGAGTTGCGTTACATCAAAGCACAATTTATATTTCCTCTTTCTCTGCACTGCCGGGTCAGCTAAAGTCAGCTAAAGTCTGACGTAGGTGTTTCTCTGGCAACTGTTTACTGGGAGGGCGAATCCTATTTTTGTGATGCCATATTTAATTTTTTTTCATGCTTTGAGTTGCCAGCTCCCTCTTGTAAAGCCCATGTCTGACTAACCAGGCCTGTTCAGATAAGCTGGATATGATCTGTGAGGTTTTTTCATTAAGATTCCTCAGTATAACTACAACAGATGTAGTCAGAGGTTGCTGGACTCACTGTAAACAAAATGATGCATGGCTGTCTCTCACAAGCTCCAAACTCTACCATTTTGTGCAACTGGAACTCTCTCAGTGGCATGTTCAGGCTGTCTGAGGGGCAGGGGCAAAAAACATAAGGGGGCACTGGAGGGGCACCCAAGGAGGGCACTTCATCACGTTTTCTCAACTGGAAGGCCACTCTAGAGGGCATTTTATCGCCTTTTATCGTACATAGGGCAACTCTTTGGGGGCATTTTATCGTGTTTTCTCCACTGGAAGGGCACTCGAGAGGGTGATTACCCTGCCCCCCCCAGTATGTCAGTGTTGTGGCTAACATATATATGGTGCCAAATATGAAAATATGAAGCTCTGGGTGCCTCCTAATGAAACATAGCCGCTGCTTTGATCACTCTTAGGATGATTGTTGGAGTGGCAGGGGTTTGTGGGGGGTGGAGGAAAATATAAAATGGAGAATATGTACATGTATGATGAGCAGTTGTCTATGTCTGTCGTCTTGGTTGCATACTGTTTACTTTTTTGCTGGTTATTGTTGATTACTAATAAACAAGAAAAAACTTTGATCAGAAAGAAGATATTGGAGGAGCATCTTTAACTTAGTTCGCTTGTGTGTGGTAGCAGGGTCCTCTCTGCACTCAAACAGATATAAACAAAAACGGATTTTGTTTATCCATATGTTTTAATTGTGACCATGTGTGCTCACTGCAGTCACAAATAACTGCTTATTTAAGTGAAAATGTGAGCAGACAACTTGTGCTGTTTTTCCCCCACAGAAATGTAGTTCTAAGTTTACACAGTGTTCCATTAGGGGGTGCTGTTGTGCAAGTTATAACCCAGAAGCTCAGTAAAAGGGAACCTGTCCTGGTCTTACTTCTGCTCTGACCTTGCACTTCCACATAACCTCTAACATGGATCTTGATGAAACCACTGAGGTCATGTTCCCATTATCTATAATATTGATCATATTATGTGAATTTATTTGCCACCACAGTAAACAGTCATGTTGTCCCATCTCTTAATGTAAAGACTCAAACAATGCAGGCTTTTCCCCTTCAGGTTTTATATTTGCCTCTGCATTTCTCAGTTTGGAACTGTACATTTGTGTCCAATGATGTGAGAATACTATAAAGTGGTGATGATAAGATGAAGTTTCATCGTCTTTATAATGAGTGGTGCCACACTGAGCCAATCAAAAGATTGAATTCTATATAGGAAACAAAACAATTGGGTCGAAAGTGTCACTCATTGTTTATGGAACTCCATTCACTGTCCATTCATAGTTTCATGATACCGTATTGTCAAATCAGTACTGTAAAGCACTTTGAGATGCTGGTAGATTACTGTATAATGTTATTTTATTATTCGTGGTGCAGGATAGAAAAAATATCCAGATTGGCCAGATGGTGGTGCTGTAGCAAGTGCTCATTTTGTCCAAAAACTCTTGAACCGTTTCAACAGCCTACAGGCAAAAGGATTTTTCCACCAGGGAACAGAAACATGTACCATTTTGGATTTTCTATGATTAATATTGACATCCCAATAAATTTTTGATATTGGGACACCTTGCCAAAAGTTTACCATATTATAAAATTGTGTTGAATGTTATGATTACACTAGTATTGATTGTATAATAAATATTCAACAGCATGTTATATCCATGTGCATATGTAAACATACATACACACATGTTGTGTATATGCTGTTAATTCGTTATGTTAAGTATGATCTGGGTAGGGTCATTAAGTATTTGTGTGTTGTAAGTTCATTTGTTTTACCTCTGAAAACAGCCAGCAAGCGACAGGGCAAGTCACGTGAAATAATAAATGTCTACTTAATTCCCAGTTCCAGTTGTTGAAGAAACAAGTGTTTATTACATGTCTAGGGAAAAAAAAACACAAAAAGCATGGAACAGAGTGATTTGGGTCACTGCTATGATATACAATTAAAAATTGTAAGAATTATATTTTTGTGGTGGGGGAAGGACGGGTTATTTTCTCTGCATTCACAAAACTTGGCAAAGATACATAGATTAAAACTTTCATTTATGACTCTCTAGATATGAGTAGTGATGTAACATCCTGTTGGTTGCCGTGGTGTTTTTTGTCCGCCAGTAGAAGCACGTATCCATATTCCCAGAAAGTGAGACCCCTGACTTTTCCGTGGCAACGATATCCCTCAGCACAGGAAATAAGTGGGTTTGATATAATAGCAATACGCAGTAACAAACAAACACACACACTCACGCATGCACGCACCCAGAAACGCACACAACCAGCTTTTAACTGTTTATTTTGTTGCTTCGCTTCTAGAGTTGGTGCTTTGAAGAACAAGCATTTCCCACAAGTCCTGGCCTAGATCGGCAGATCTCTTTAAAGGGGCTCAGATGTGAAATACAGTCCTCCATGTTGTACTGTACTTCTGGAAAGACGTGTCTGAACAGATGGAACGTACCGATTTATGCTGACGGTTTTGACGCCAGGTGCACCACACTGTTTTGACTTACAGGTATTTTGCTGCTGACTTTTCCATTCTGTCCAAAAAACCACTGACTTTTTGAAAACTGGAAACTTTTTAAAATTGACACATCGAACGCTTTTCCGGGTTAGTTGTAGCACACACAGAATGTAGTAGAAAGGACTTGGGCATCTCATTCTAGTCTCCCTAAATTAGTGCCTTTTATGCTGGATTGCGTTATTGCATACTGGGTTTAGCTCTGATACGTTCTGGCTGGGGTTGCCCCCCGCCCCCGCTCCCATTCTAGACTTATAAGAGCAAGAGAGTTCAAACTTATCCCAAAAAGTGTGGTGGGGCTGCAGAATTAGAAAACGCGATTCGATTAATCAAGCTATTGAATGAAGACAATTATTAGGGATAAATACAATCAGATATTTTAGCTCTGAGCTACATGAACAGCTGTCTGCAGCCACATAGTCCCCTCTCAAATAATCCTGTATTGCACTGAAAACCTGTCAAGCGCTCAGACGAATCCTATCATGTGCACCGTCACGCGTAACTTTGCAATCGTAACGGTTAATGCATGCACATTGAAGCGCTAATCAGCGGCCTCCCCGATGAAACTCGCCGAGGTGAACAAAAAAAAACCGGCAGCGGTGATCTGGCGTTCCATGTCAGAGTCCGGTGTCAAGGTGCGGTGCAGAGACGATGGAATGCGATGTTGAATGGGAACCAGGTCAGGTGATCCCTTCATTCAGAAGCAGTTACACCCCTCCATTCCCGCAGGTTATTTAGCACGTAAGGCATATGGCTTGGCTATGGGAGGAACACATTCAGCTCAAACCTGTTCATTCAGACCTGCTCATTCAATAGCGCATGTTAGGAGCTGCTACAAAAGAGTTCCAAATGAACTACTCCCTTTAAAGCCCAGTATTGAAATTACATAAAAGTGTGAGAAAGTGTGCATGCTAAATATAAACTTACAAAAAAATGTATATCTGGACAACATCCCGCAGGAATAAAACAACTGAAACCATGAAAAAGACATTACTTAAAAGCAAAACATATTGTGTGCCATGAGATTTAAAGTATCGATTTCAATTTCAGGAAATATAACTTGCAGTGCACGTGGAAGTGGTGGACTCAGGCATCCTGTGTAGTCATGTTAGATTAATTTTCTTTCTGCAGGTCAGTTAACTTATCCTTAAAAAAGATCTGATTTATAGTAGGTTAGTTAAGACCTTGGAGACGAAAGAGACCGGTTGAGAGTTGGCCTAAAAATTTTGATGAGGAGAAGTCTGATTATAAAGTATGTCTGTGTGTTTCCCCAGTGCGTGTATGTGTGTGTGTGTGCATGTAAGTGACTGAGAGCAAACATTTATCTAGGTGATAGTGACTTTCAGGTTCTCTTATCTACATGCTTGTAAGTCAAGTTGGTAGGCCAACTTGGTGACGTCTTCAGTTCCATATCTGTGTCACCGCTCACTTGTTATGTTTCCATGACAACTCCCGCCATGAATGACAATCAGAGGTAGCAGCAGGTAAGCAAGTGAAAGGGCGAGAGAGAGAGAGAGCGAGCGAGGGCACATGCTGTCATTTTAACGGCTTTCTCAGAAACAGGAAGCAGTCTGACGTGCAGGTCCCCACAGTGACGCAGCCAAGCTGTGGGCCGCTGCTGGACTCTGCTCATTACCTTGGCAACAGCTCAGCCAGAGTAACAAATCTTGGCCATCAGTCGCTCCTCTCATCTCTGAGGTAACACCTGGGTCGTAGCCTCAGAGATGACGAAGGAAACTGTAGCACCTCACCCCCACCCTTCACCCAAAACCCTCCAATCTCCACCATCCACCCCTAATCAGCAGAAACCACCAACCCCACTTTCAGCCACGGTACGCAGGCCTGTGTGGAGATTCGGAACAGTGCCATGGCACTTTGATTCCCTTAAACGAAATAACAGAAAAAATACAGCTCTCTGGAGCAAAGCTCTGCAGCCCTTAATCACAAAAAAACATACCGCTCAAGATGTGGTTGACAGGCAGTTACTGTCTCCGCCCACCTCTGAGAAATTGCCAGGTGTAGTTTCTAGCCTTAGAAGAGCAGGTCACCCAAGGACAGGAAAGCTAACTGTATCTCAGAGTGCCATATGGCTGCGCTGGGATCAGTGGACAAACAGACAAACCGGCAGCATTTTGAGGCAAAGCTGCATACAAAACACTGATTCAGGGTCAGCTGTCAACCACTTGCTGGGGAGAGGCCGTCTGAGACTGTGGCTGACTTCTCTGCTTTGCTCCCTTTTTAAAACTCGATAGCATTGATCATTGTAACCTTCTGATGTCAGTTCATTTTGACCAACTGCATTTCATTTGACTTATTCTACCTTTTAGATTATTTCATAATGTTTATAGATATGTCTGTAAGTTTGCTTCAGGTGGCGGTCAGTTTTCCTTGGAGGGGAGAAAAGAACTTCAGTATAATCATTGAAGTTCAATTTACAATTCACCTTCAGGCAAATGTTTTTGAGCTGATTTATAGTAAGTGTATTCAACATAGGTATGAAAACATCATTAGAGGAGGAAGTATCAGTTAATTAACTCTGTTAATTTTGTGTGTTTGATAAAAGACCTGTTTTATCCACACTTAAAAGATCCACACTCGAAGTAAGGAACCCCTTTTTCAGCACATTATTATGCTTTATTTAATTTTCCAATGTAAAGGACATGATAAGGTACAAACATGTTTCAGCCATTTGCACTACCTTACTCTTTGAGGAAAGTGCCCCAGAAATCTGTGTTCTCTGGAAAGTGCTATGAATCAGGAAGTTATTTCAGATAAAAAAATAAAAAAATCCTAGCAGCCTTTGAGATCCTTGAGATTTTCCAGGTATTAAGAGAACTAGGTACTGAAGAGCAGAGACAGACAGTGTAGCTTTGAATTTCCTGGCTCCTTTGTCCTGGAATAACCCTCAGAACACATTTTATCTGGGGAGCTCCATTAGAAGTCAAGACTTCTGGAAGCATTGTGTTAAGTTTGTAATTGTGCTGTTGTTTTTCCTTATTATTGTGTATCATCATGCTTTGTGATACCATGTTTGACTGCCTGCGTCTCGCAGGAACTACCTGGTTAAACAAATAGAAAAATGAATTGAACCCACATGACCTTTTGAAAATTGAACAGAAAAATTGAATTGTACATTTCCTGTACATCATTACTTATCTATCTAATTACTTATTTGACTGCCTGACTCACCGTACACATTGGGGCAGTTTGTCGTTGTGGCTTTGTCAAGCACTCAAATATACAAATAGTGTTGATTATTGTCTTTTTTTAAGAAAGCAACCATTTTTATGCAACCAATTCTATGAAATCAACCTTTGATTGCAGAGCCAGTGTTGTTCGAAATGTAGCATTTGCTAACAAATGCTACTGTATTTTTATTACCTAGTGTAGACCTATGTATTAATTGTGAAAGTTGAAGAGCACTATTCATTCTTGCATACATACACAATTCTTAACTTTACATCGTTATTGCGGTTGCTCTTTCCATATGATGTGTCGTTATAATTACTCAACGCATGCATTGTGTAAGCGTGAAACTAAGACATCGGGGCAGCAAGTGAAAAAGAGAAGGATGGGGAGACCACACAGGGGAAGGGTGTGATAGAAAACAGGGAGGATAGATGTGAACATGGGGGCAACTGAATGCCAAAGAGACAAACAACTAACTTTTTTCGTTTTTCATCACCCTTAAGCCATAAAAAGAAGAGATTCACATTTGCTGGACATCACTATAATGTCCTACATTAAAAAACAAACAAAAAAAACAAATAACAACAGCAACAATAATAATAATAATAACCTATAATTAATATTTCATAGTAATACATATGGTTATTAATATATATATGGATATTTCCTCTACAGTTCATGTGAGGTGTTGAAGTGGACTGTTGAATCTGGCTTGTTGTGAGCTGGAGTCAAACCCGGACCCACAGGCTAAAAACCCAGCCTGTCTGGAACTGCGCCTTGCTGTGCCACTTCACCCTCTCTGAGTGACTGGCACATTGCCCCTGCCTGGGCATCAGCAGCTCCTCCTCTCTTAGATAAGGGCATGTTTACTGACATGTACATTAACCTGAGATGGATGGACAGGTTCAATGTGATATTAACACTTAGGTCGTCTTGACACATACAGAACTTGCTTTGCACACAGAGACAGATAGGCAGGAATCCAAGCGTCGTATCAGATGCACAGACCTGCAGATGAGACTGGCACAGCTCTGTTGACAGAAAGACAGACAGACAGACAGACACCTCTACAGCGACATTTCCACAGAGGCACTGACCCCAGCATGGGGGCAAGCGAAGCAGTCGTGCACAGAGGCATTAAGGCAGAGATATCCAGGGCGACCAAAACGCAGACAGAGGGGCCCATTCCATGACCCGCAGGGGCCCGTCGGCCGCGAACCATCTTAAGCACGCTTTTTGATTGGACAGGACAAAGGGCCCTCCCTCTCCACTCACACGCACAAAGAGTCTGATGGTAACGGTGACTCGGCGGTCTCTCTGAACTCCGGCGCCACTGCAGATGCGGTATATGGGATAGGGCCTGGGGGGGCGGCAGAACTTAACCACTGTGAACATGGGAGGAGCATACAGTGTTCACATGTGGGCTAAGTCCTGCCGCTGATGAATGGGACTCTAGCTCCACCCGCACGCACGCTCCTCACCTTTTGGCCGCGCACCCGGCTGGCTGAAACATTGCGACTTTAACCTTTACAACAGTAAGTCTTCTTGTTTCACCGGAGAGTGCCGCGTCCATCTCCTCTTTTTGGTGGCTGAGGTTGCACCCTTGCTCCTGTAGCTTGTGAATAAATTTTTGCCTGCATCAGATAAATATTATTTTAAATAAAAACGGAGTACACTTAGGCTTCATGGTAAGTTTACAAAAGAAGCACTAAGTTCATTTTCCTGTGTTTATTGTGTTTTTTGTGTGGTGAATATGATGTCCGTAAGCACAACCAATACTCCACAGAAAGACAAGCATTGGGCAGCAGGTTTTTACATTTTTTCCTTCATATCTCACTCACGCTTAAAAACTAACATTGATCTGCACCAATACTCGGAATTAAATTATTTATTAGTGTATTTTTAAAGTTTTTTTTCAGCTGCAGCATTTGCCCCTTTCGCACTTTGTTTTTTCTTTCTTTGTTTATTGTTGTTGTTTGCGCTTGTTGTTGCTGTTGTTGTTGTTGTTGTTAGTGAACGTGCTGTCGGATCGCTGCTCACATCATGCCAGCCATTGGAAATCCCTGGCAATGTGATTCAGTCTGTAACCTCAAAAATCACTCTGCCAGGAATTCCCCTGGCCAACAGCAAGGATGGCTCCTGGGAGAAAACACACACACACTCACACACACACACGCACATGCACACTTCTCGGATTATCGCGCTGTCCAGTGTCATTTCTGGGAGGTTATATTGGGCTTTGGCGCGCAGCTTCTCCGGCACCCGGCGGTCTGCCCACACTTCCTGTGCACAAGCTACTCAGAGCGCAAGGATCGCTTCCATTTGACCCGCTATTGAAAATGCCAAATATGGCGGAATGAGGAGACTGCAGGAGCCGACCCCACCCCATCCCCAACGCCCACCCCAGCGGCATCACTGGCTCTGTGCTTCCAGCACAAGACGGTCCAAAAGCTGTGTCCCCTCCTTCCACTCCCAGCACTCAGTGGCTTATTGTTTCCCCTGCCTTTACAGAGATAGTTACAGCTTCCTTTGACCTCATAACAGTAATAAAAAAATGACTATTACAGTTTTTAAATGGCGGATATCCCAATGAAAGAGAGGAATGGGATTTCTCCTGCTGAACTGTGAGTCCCTGGTAGCTCCTTTCCACCTTTCTGTCTGTCTGTCTGTCCGTCTGCCTGCCTGTGTGTCCCCGGCACTGCTTTCCCTCTCTCCGTGACGCACTGGTGTTCACTCATTTGCATTGCAGTGGAGTTTATTTATCTAATTATTTTATTTAAACATGCAGCCAGCTGTGGAAAAACACAGGCAACATTCAGCAATGGCTGCAGAGGCCCCGACAAATATGGAAAACCTGATGATGTCATATGTGTTTATGGGTTATGCATGATGGCTGCCTCCTATGAGAGGGTAATATATGCAACGCTTTTATTTCTGGAATGTCTGACAGTGGCCTTCAGTCATGGTGTCATTCAAAATCCTCACAATGAGGCTTGGTAGAGAGAAACATTTTTAAGGGAAAAAAAAACATTGTCTTTAGTCGTTAAAAGCCTTTGATTCCCACAGCCTTGATGCTTTGTTTAGATTCAATCAGAAGAGTAATGGTGGCTGGTATAGCCATGAGTTTTGCTATTTTACTTTTTTGCCTGTGTGCTCAGTTTTATTTTTCTGTGCAGTGCTGTTTAGCCGATTTGGTGCTGTACCTTGCGTCAATTTCATTCAATCATTGCTTTCCCTCTTTTTACCTTACTACATGTGTTATTAGCTTTTTAATTTGTTGCTGTGTTGTTGTGACACAATTTTTGTTGCTTTCTGATGTGTAGACAGCAAATTTTAGCCAAGCTAAAATTCTTTGTTTGAGCTGTGATATAAAAATCATAAAAATCACAATCGAGCTAATTACATTAAGTTAAATTAAGCTGTTAGACTGAAGTGAAGCTAAAGTTTAGGTGATCTGTGAAAAATGCACATTCAGCACATGCAATCAAGAGAGAGTCAGAGAGATTGATACACATAGTGGTGTGACCCCAGTCACGCTAAGGGAAACTGCTGGCCCCTGATTGGGTTTTATGAGTGATGAGCTACCGTGGGCCCCCGTCAGCTGTGTGGAGTAAAGTCATGTGATCGGTGCCCCCCCTCCATGCAGTATGCATGGATCCATTAAATCAATCAGACAAACGGGCTGCGCAGAGCTGCGCAGAACCCTGCGCTTAAGCCCTGCTGCATTCCAGCCTGCCCCTGGACTCAGCAATTTATTAAACTTAATACTTTATGAAAATATACATGAAAATATGCATGTATGTGTTTACACGTGCATTTATAATCATTTTTGTATATTTATAAATATTATGTTTATTTTATTTAGTGATGTATGTATGTGTATATATACATATATAATACACATAAATATATGTAAGATATATAATAATATAATGCTAATACAATAATGTAATGCAGTAGTGTACATATGTATGAAGTTTGAAAGTCCTAAGAAATATATATATTTATATATATAGTTTGCAACATTTTAAAGCTTACAGAACAGTTTTTTTTTATTTCTGTATATATAAATATTAAATAGTGAGTTGAGCCATCACTGAACTCCCAAGAAAAGGCTTGTGTAAGAAACTGAAAGTGCATGACTTGCTGAAATGAATCAGTGGTGAAAGCAGAGAGCCCATCTCACTGTCGATAGTTTGCGCACCAGGCTGGCATTTCTGCCTGCACTTTGATCTAATGGGCAGTGCTCTAGGGTGGCCCTCTTTCAGAGCGGTTCAGCCAGTCGAGCCTGCCCTTGGAGGCTCGGCTTGGAGTGTCTCCGGCCCTGTAATCTGTGAAAACGAGCAATGGGCTTTGTTTTGCCATCTTTAATGTGGGTGGTGCAGTGTGCTCGCAGTGCAGCAGGCCTGGAATGACGAACTCTTTTTAAGTATATAAATATACTGTACATATAAAAAATAAAATCCAAATTCGGACAGTGCACTTATGTAGTAACCGGACTTTAGATTCCAAACTGAGGCCACAGCTAATCCGGCCCTTGAAGGTCAACTCAATGGGAGGCTCCGAATTTTTTTCAGAACATGAAAACAAAAATGTATTTATGTTATTCGTACAAACATAATTGCATACATATAATTTGTGTCAACATGCTTTTTAAGTGAAATTCTAGTGGCATTGTTAAAGTAATTTATATTGTTTATGATATGTGTCAAAATAGGGCAAAAAAGCCTGATTAATTGGACAATATAAGATGCAAGAAACTAAAAACAATTTTCCTGTGAGGTATAAAAAAGCATTACCTCCTTTTAAGTTTGGCAAAGTTAGATTATTTTCATTAAGCTGAAAAGCATATTTCAAGGCATCAGTCAAAACTCAGCAGTTCACTGTAAAGACAGGTGGAAGCTCATTTTAACTTTTTTTGGAGCCATTTTAAGAGGCAGGTTTTTTTTTCCTCTCGCTCAAAACTTGGGATCCTCATTTCTGTTGGTCGGCCCGTCTCATTGCCGTGTCCTCAGTCAGGTTGAAGGTGCAGACAGGGCTCGCTAACTGACTTCTGCGGCATGTGTTTGGGCAGGATTCTTTTGACCCAATGCCATGATATGTCAATAAAAAGAATTTACCCTTGTTAAAAGAAAGGCCCACTGTCAATTTCTCCCAGGTTCACCAATAGAAACGCATGTAGGGAACGGCCTCGGGCAGGAGAAGGGCAAGGCGGGGCTGTAGCTCGAGGACTAAAACTGCCAAAAAAAAAAATGGACCAGAAACTTGTATGTCATCTCTTCTGCTGTTGGGCCTGTCCCTTTTATTGTTTTCTCTGCTTCTTATTCTATTCCGCCCGCAACAGTTTAAGGTTATGAGACTACGCAACTGTTCCCTGTTCTGTCAGACTTATTCAGCGTGACAGCAAATGCAGGCAAAAGTGCTCACACACACACACACACACACACACACACACTTGCATCCCCAAACACATAAAGTGAGGGAGGAGCAGCATATACTTTCACTCCAGAATCCGTCAGTAGGTTTGTATTTCCAGCCGACATATGCATGAAACTGCCTTGTCTGAATAATCTCTGATCAGATTTAAAAATCACACGAAAGTGTGATTCGCAACCGTGGATTTTTAATTTGAATACATGGCCCATTCAGTGTGTTTTACAATACATTCGTATTCATAACCTGGTGTTCCCCATTACAGAGCCTGCTGATCAAATGAGCAGAGCTCAGACAGTAACATGTGATCCTCAGGGAGCTCAGGCTTCGACCCCTTCGACCCCTTTATGATTGTGTTCCTTTATAATCTAAAACTGACTTTGCACTTCTGCTCAAAGACTTGTTGAATGCAGTGATTGAGTGATAAGGCAGAGTATGATAACTCAGGAATTACTATGATAATTCATAAAGTTTTTCATATCCCCAGCCCCCCGCCCTGCCAAAAGAACAAAAAAATCAGGCCCCTGGCCTCCTGAGCTTTCTGGATTTCAGGTCTGCGCTGTCACACATCGATCCCTGGCTCTCATGCGAGCGCATACCTCACTCAGCGGCGCACGGCACCGCTCAGACCGCACGTTGTAATCGTCGCATTCTTGCGTCTCTCCCATGTGTTCTCGCATTACCGACGGCGTCAATCATGGCGGGGTTTTTTTTTACAGGACACACCTGGAGACGCAGCGTCGCCCCCCCTCGCTCCAGTCAGCGCTTCCCCCCGAGCGCTGGGAGTTCCACTCATTCCCTCAGTCCCCCCACCCATAACGGATGTTCTGACAAGCACACATTGAACCAGGTAGACAGTAATATTTGCAGCTTTGCTAACGCACAGTGTATGGCTGTTACTAGACTGATATAACTTCTGTACTGTTTAAAACTATGACTTTATTTTTATTATCTCTTCAAAAAAATATATGGTATGATTCTACATACACGAGTAGACAAAATAAGGGAAACACAATGAGCACCATCATGAACATTACAAATGAGGACTCACTTTGAAGCAGCTTAACTGCACTCAGAAGGATTCTGCACACATGTGTTTCATATTAATTTTAATACTAATTACCAACAAGATTTTGCTGTAAAAGACATTTTAAAATGAACAGTTCATTTTGTGATTATGTTTATGAAGTGAATGTAACATGATCCTGTAGGAGGTACAATTGTTGGTGCTTGACCTGCAGGTACGCAAGTCACAAAAAAGGCGAAATTACTTCGAGGGGAACAACATAAAAAAAGCACAATGTATTAACTAAACATGGGAAAACTGCATCAGGGAAAAGGAACAGGGGATACAATTCACATCTCACCAACAAAGACAGATGGACACAGGTTTATTGCTGGAATAAAACACAATACAGTGCCCTCAAAAATGGCTAGTGAAGTGAATCTTCTCGTATACAGCCCAGTCTCCACAAAAACAAAACGCCATGAGCTTAACATGTAGTACGCATGCCAGGAAAATGTGATCAAGGAATACCCTGCTATGGTGAGTTCTAACACTGGACGTCTTTGCAGTGTAAGAAAGTAACATGTGTAATATCGTAAGTAATATTGTGTGTGGTCTTTTACCCTTTTTTCCCTGCACCTAGGCAGGTTTGCTTGAAGATTATATATGTATGTTTTTCTATATTTTTGGTGACCAGGTGCCGTGGCGCAGACATAATTCCTTCAAGATGTCCCCAAATGATAACAGCCCCACACACACACACTGCTAAACAGACTAAAAAGTGGTTTTATGAACACCAAAAAGCCTTCCATGGCCGCCACAATCACCATATCTAAATGTTAGCTAACCTCCATGGAAAATGTCCACCTCCTTCTGTCCCTCAAAGTGGAGGTTCTCCTTTTTTAAAATGGCCCAGTGTCCCACTAGAAATTCAGATGTTGTATAAAAGAATTCCTATAAGCACTGAAGCTGTTCTAAAGGCAAAGGGTGATCAGCGTATTTTTTTTAAACAATTTTTTTGTTAATAATTGCTCATACACTTTTTGGTGTTTCCATTATTTTGTCTACCCTGTGCATGGGGGTATACATACTGACAAAGATGTCGTTTTGTAACTAAATATTTTGTAACTACATGTCATGTTGACACTGTTTAAAGGCTTTAAATTCTTTATTGATTGTTACTTACACAGCACCAAATATGTGGTTTGGTACACATAACATGTTTTACAAATAGTCAGCCCTTATTTTGCAGCAATAAAACGTGGTGTGAATGAACCAATGAGCAGACCATACAGCAGGGGCGTCTAATTTAAATATCATACACCACAACTGCAGACCTGCACCTAACTGGCAAGTGCCAAGAATATTTAGATATAAAAATATATTGATACCTAAAGTTAATATTTGTAAAACATTTTTGCGATGGAAAATGAGATCAGTTTTGTTTATTAATGGTCATCCTTCTGAATGAGTAATCATAAAAATAGCTGACATTTGCTCATCACTGAAAGAGCTCATTAGTTTAAATTCCTTTTATTTTAAGTTGCATTGAGCTATTTTGCCATCCACCTGGTTGGCTTTTTTTTTCCTTTTTAACCTCATTAAACATATTTCTACAACCAGCAGCATGAATCTTTAGATTAGCAAGCCAGCTTGCAATAGCTTTAGCAATAGTCCAAAATATATTCTCCTCTGTCTGGTTTTGATGGTATTTTATGTTGTTTTTAATCAATGAAAATGTGATTGAGTTCCAGTTAAATGTTTTGTTTTAGCACCTATGTTTGCTGTGGACTACATTGTCAGGTAGTCCACAGCAAACCCTTTTTCTTATCATTTCCCACATCTGGAAATGGAAAAGGCAGAATGCTGCTTCTGCGTTATACAGTTTGGTCGACAATTATTGTCTCTGTTACTTCGTGCTCCTTATTTCTGAAGTTCTGTCAGACATTAGACATTTGATGAAACCATTCAGGGCAGCATTGTACTGCCAGCTTTAAACAGATGCATATACAGGAGAGCAGACATCCAGGTATCCCTGTTACTGTTTATAGTGATGGAACGTTTCCTTTTCAATCAAATATCCAGAAGCAACAATTAACAATGCTTTCATTAAAGGCATTACCGATGTCTCTCCCTCTCCCATATAGCATTGCATTCTGGAACCATAGTTATTCTAATTGACCAGATGTACAATCAACACTGTTCTTCATATTAATAGCATCCCAATAAAAACAGTGCTATTAATGAATTAACTAAAGCTAAGGTTCAAAGATTGCTCTGTTGAATGAATAAATGCATGATAAAAAAAGAATATTTATCCATCTCAGCAAATAATAATTCAGAAGGGAGCAGCTGGTGCTAATTTTATGGTTTTTATGAAGGCAAATAAGTATGAATTACATTCATGGCTTGTCTTTTTTATGATGCTCATGATAGTAAGATTATGATATGTGACATGTATAAGGGTAATTTTCAAAATTATTTTATAAAATATTGTTTGACCGCTAAGGGCAGTATGTATTTCAGGTGCAAGCTAAAGTGACCAATAACATTTTCAATTGCAATGGAAAAATCTAATGTTACAATTTAAAGAAGTCAAATACATAAACTTTAATAATACATTTCTATTTTAACTTGGCCTACACGATAGTATATTATGTGAAATATAATCCTACATACATGTAGCAATTAAATAGATGTAAAAATATTTTGGAATATAAAAAAGAACCATATATTTAGAACATCATATAGACATAAAATATGAAACACATATTGAAAATTGATATTATAATATTTAATTACATTGAACACTTTTATTACATTGACAAATATTACTATATATGATTTTGATCCAAATTATGTACAGCATTTAATTAATTTTATGTATGTGATATATTTAAACTAATTAAATAATACTAATTCAAGAGGTTGTTTTAGAAGATTTTCCGTTTTAGAAAACACTTCAAAATTAACAATTAAAACTCAATGTATTCAGAGTTTACAGTTTTAAATGTATTTGTGAATAAATGTAATTATTATTTCCTAATCAGTACATCGTGGCACAGAAGTCTTGTGAAAGCATGTTTCCACAGTTACAGAGTAAATACAAAAGTCATTCTGTGCAAAATAAAGTTAAACTGGTAGTGAAATGAAGAAAACACTCGTAGGGACATGTTACATGTGAAAGAGATGTACAAATGTAAATTCAGTTAACAAATGGACAGCATTGGAGTTTCCATTAGATAAATTAAATAACTGACTAGATAATGGATTGATTAGATAAATCTTTCCAAGTCACAGGCAGTGCAGAATTTAGTAGTAATTACAGTTATCAGATTCGGTTCAGCATGAGCGGAGAGAACTCTGTGACCATAACGTGGGCTGAGGCCCAGCTCATGGAGCTGAGGATAACCGACTGCGCAGCAGGCAGGATGGCTCCAATCTGACCCAATTATATACATCGCCGTTCTGTCACATTACACCAGGCCAAGACCCTGCTCTGAGTGTCTGTGTGTGTGTGTATGAAGGCTTGTGTTTGTGCCTTGTTACGCACAAGTTTGTATGTGTGTGTGCGTGTACGTCTCTGTACTACTACAAATGCTTTTGAGGAAGATTTATTTTTAAGACTGTGTATCACTGACAGGAGGCACAGAGTGGAAACTATCTGACTCTCATTGACTTTGAGAAATAAACTGGACTGAGTACCGCGGAAGTCTAGGAGGGCCGCGCTCCAGACGCAGCACATCCTCTCAGCAGTTGCACCTCCCATCAGCGGCAGGGTAACTTGTGTGTGCACGCGGGCCCCAGACCTGACTGACCGCCAAAACCTCAACGCCAGCCCTGTACTTAAACCTGCCCTCTACGCCGCTCTCTCAGCACCTCCCTGCAAAAAGCACTCACCCGCTCTGGGATTCGCACACATTCCCCCACCGCAACGCCTCTGAGCCCGAACCCCGCCGCTGGGCGCCCCAATCCCCAACCTAGAACTGCTGGGGTGCCTTTTTTTAACAGGCCCATCCCACCCCACCAGCCTTAAACCCTGCTTTTACACAACATGGTCCCATGGTCTCTGTGTTTTACAGGCAGTAGGAGTCAATGAACTCTCTCTGCTGTGTCGGGCCCTGAGAGAGGGTGAGGTTGAGCCCCTGGACACAGACTGAGACACTGGACTTAATGGCTACTTCCATTCATTCAGAAAACTCACTTGGTATGCAAAAAACTAGAAGAGGTTGAGTTATTCATTCATTTTTTCAGTTTATTTGCTTCAGTTGTACAACTTCCACGAGTTCAAAGCTGCCGCATGCATGGTAATTAAAACTGACAGATGCTGACAGACATCTTGCCCCTGTACAAGACAGTCAAACAGATATGAAGTTTTGCTACTGCAATCATTGACAAGCACACGCATCAAACGCGTTAAAAACCCCGCATTCCTTATTCATAATCACAATTTTAAAATAAAATATTTTAATATTGAATAAAGGAAAACCCGTAACCATGACCAAAGCCATGTATTTCAGCAATTAAAAATAACTTACATAAACGTGGAACGAATGTACCCTGACCGCATTTACTTACCTTGTATTCCTTGCTTCCCTCAAGATTTCCCAGTTGATTATATCGTGAAACTTTTTAAAGTCGTTCCATCTTGCCGTTCTTGTCTTTTTCTCGAGCGTTTTTTTTTTCCCAAAGGCGCGGCGCGAGACAACACTCCGCCAGGCTGACTTGCGTGCAAGTGCGTACCACTGAGCCGGAGTGTGAGCTATCAGACGGAGAAGGGAATTCCTTTTTGTAAACGTCAGAGGCAGGGTCCTCCCCTCTCCGGTGCTGGCAGGGGAGGGGGGGAATGGTGGGCGGGGAGCGGATGGGGAGGGGAGAGAGAGAGAGAGAGAGAGACAAAAGACTGTTTTCCCAAAACACAAATGACTTTGTACTTTATTATGACTGTTCAATGAGGTGTATCATAACTACAACATTAAAAGCTTATTTGCATAATTATTGGGGAAGTTTTTGTGCTGTCTCTCATGGCAACATTTAAATATTGTTTGTTTTGTTTTACTTCTGTTTTCCTCCGTTTAATGTTTTGAAGGCAATGCTTTAATTGTACAATAATACAGTAGTAAGCCATAGAAATTCAGGTGTTCGGAATCGTATGAAGATAATTGTCTAAGATTTATTCACAAGACCCAGATCTTCATTGCTTGCTATTATGAAAATGAGGTGAAACATTTTTGCCTTCTAACAAATACGTATTAGAAGAGTTCTGATTGCAAATGTGCTTAGAGTAAGAGACACGGTCATGAATATGTTGTTATTCAGGGAAGTAGCAACCTTTGATCCTGTTCCCTTTCAGAGCCATAGCTAATACATGTGTTAGACATGCTTTGATGTCTATGATAAATAGAGAACATGATTACTCTGGGCCAAAGCTGAGCCTCTCCATCTTCCTTTCTGGCACACGAAGACTGATGGTTCTTCTCCTAGATGTTTTACGGCCCTGGCTTCCTCTCCAATTCCCCGCGCTCCCTTCTCTCCCCACCCCGCCTCCCTCCGCCCACAAGGCCCGGAGCTTTACTGAAAGAAGATCGGGCTGACGCGGCCACACCCCTCTAAACACAGGGCCGCGCGTCACACATTCCTAACACGCACACGGATGCACCACATGCGCTGCGCTATCTCCTAGCAACGCACACTCACTCCCATACCCTTAGACACATGTGTACACACAAACATACACCGTTACCCGGCATAAACACCGGCGAGGATTACGCACTGTCATGATACACACACAGAAACTAGTACACACGCAATCTAAGAGAAAAAAAATAGTTTCATTCTAACACCACACAACCTTAAAAAAACCCCTGGTTGCCAGGGAGAACGAAACATTGTTGCACCACTTAATAGCTAATCTCTTCATTGGCACAGTGTAGTAGCTTGGGCCTGTTTTATCAGGTGTATTTTGAATGGGCATGTATAATGTTGTTCACAGCAACATTTCATTACACATAGGCCATTTTAATTGGATGTCTGATCAAAGGATTGACACCTTGTTGCCACCTGTTAGATCTCAAACCACTTTGCAGTAAATTGTCAGGGCCTGTAAAGGTTTCTGAAGGTTTTCTCACCTTTGTACAGTTCATTCTTCACCCTTGAGTTTCTACAGTTCACTTTCCACCTTTTGTTTCTGGTTGATTTTAATAAACTTTGACTTTGATTGAAACTGTGGAACCCCGGTACAGGTGTCATGTGACACAACATGATACAGGATGTAATGCAGGTGAGCCCTCAGCTGTGAGCGTGGGAATGTGCAGTGTGTTTAATGTGCTTACTATATGAAAATATGTAGCATGACTGGTTTTTACTGGTTTACAGGTGATTATAAAACGTAATGAAATGATGATGTAGAGGAGCTGATGATAATGAAGGTGCCCACGTGTAGGTACATTCAGTAGTGAACACAGACTATAGCAGTGGAAGTGGCCACTGACCTGTCTCCAGGTGTGTCTCACGCTCTGTCTGCAGCTGTTCTACTCTGAAAAACAGCTCTGGAGCCCTGCCTCTCTTTCACTGTTCATTTATGAAAACAACACAGCAGCGTGACACCCATAAAATCTATAACCCACAACTATGCAGTGAAATTCTCAGTGGTGATTCAACAATAACAATATAAATAACTACACAAGAGATCAAGACATTTACTCTGTGAGAATAAAATGTATTTTATTACAGTTGATTTATGACGAATGTACCCATAATGGATTATATTTTATATATATATATATATATAGATAACTTGGCTGCATGTTGCTGTGTGTGTTTACGCTGGTGCAAAGTTTGTTGTTTGTGAACTTTTGTGTGTGCGCCTTAGGGCCTATCTGTGCGGAGTTTGAGTGTCAAGCAAAGTGTCAGAATAAATGTGCATCACAGACAGTGACTCACAGAGCTATTACAAACCCTGATCTCAGCTCCTGGCTAAAGAGAAAAAAAAGAAAAAAAGGTGAAGAATAAGAATGAAAAAAGAAGTGCGTTGCCATGGCAGCAGGGATCTAATTATACAAGCATTCCAAACAGGAAATAGGTCTTCCTCCAAGCTGGAATAGGGCTGTCCAGCTGCCGCTTCGGCCTCACTGTCTCTCTCCCTCTCTCTGTCTCTGTCTCCTTGTCTCCTGACTGACTTTTCCAGTCTGTCCTAAACTGTTTGAGTCTGTACTAACACTCTCCGGTCCCCTCTCTCTTTCCCTCTCCTGCCTCTGGTTCCCCGCTACACCCAGTGTGCTCAAACTTCAGAGCTTCTGCTGGACTCTATTCTGCCCAGCTGACCATTTGTTGTCTCATTACATCAAGTGTTGTCCAGTTCAGTTCATAGTAATTAATTCCACACTGCGTAGTCAGGCTCAGTTTTTGGATAGCGCGTAGCCTAACATAACCCGGGCTGAGTCAGTCCAGACTACGTGCGCTGGTGCACTTGACTCCTGCAGCTCCGAATCAAAAATAGCCAACTGTATTTTGTACCTGATCCATTTCAGAACAAACATACTATGGTGGGGACCGGTTTGGCCCAATTCACTTCCTGCATGTAGGTAATACTTTTGTCCTCAGTTTCTCTCTCTTTTTTTTTGTTATTACTCTCATATTTCAATGTTGGCAGTCACCATGGAGACAGTACACACAAACATTGTGGCAGTGTACGCTTTATACAGGAAGTGCGATCAAACCAAACCACAATGGCGTCATGGTGTCTCGCACTTTTCTCTCTCTCTCTCTCTCTCTCTCCATCTCTCTTGCATTCTCTCTCTCTCTCACACACACATGCTCCTTCTCTCTCCCTGTATTTAGCACCGGTTCTGTGAATTGATTGTTTTCTACTTTCTAATTTTTTCAGTTTACACAGCTTTCAGCTCAGTAACTGAATGCACATGTTTGCCAGGATACTAAACAGTCACATAGCCCTATGTTTGCAATTTTTTTCTCTGTGAGTGCTGTAAAACTTGAGCTGGTGCTCTCTGGTTAGTGTGCTACACTGAACAAAGATCACTACTGACAGCAGGAGGGTATGTCCTATGTAAATGAAGGAGCCATTGTATGTGTGCACACATTTGTGTGTGTGTGTGTGTGTGTTTGTGTGTGTGTGTGTGTGTTTATTGCAGCATTATACACCAGATTCTTTCCCAGCATTTAATATAAACCATTCCTATCCTTTCTTTTTTATAGAGTTTAAATATATCCTTCTGGAAAATCCTTCATGTGCAGATATCGCTCCTCCTTTCCCTCTAAATATATCCAACATTGGCCACCCACCCCATTCTTTTACTCACTCACTCTTTCTCTGCCTCCCTCACCCCCCTTCATCACTCTAGCCCTGTACGTTTTTCTTCTCTCTCTCTCTCTTCATCGCCCTACCTTTCTCTCTCTAATGAAATTAAACCTTCATAATTACTTCTGTGAGGTGATGCAGTGCATTTTTTGAATTTTAAGAATTGTAGGAGCTCTCTCACTACCAATAAAAACACCAGAAAAATGTGAACACCCAACTTTTCTCCTTTATACAAAAAGTACAAAAAATATATCAATCAGTGCAAAAATGTTGGTATTTTTCTTGAAAGGTTCCTGTTTTGGGGACATTATATCATTTAATTTAAACAGGGTATGAAAAAAATGCATGATAGAACATGCTGCCGACTCAAATTGTTTCACAGTCATCCGCTTTCTGACTAATTCTGACCGCCCTGTATTTCGAGGAATTAGGTATGGGTGTATGGTTTTGTGGGTGATCTGTTTCCGAAAGATTCTCTGTTTCACTACGGGATTTTTTCTCTGAGGTGGACACCATCCCCTGAAACAAACCCCTTCTCACAGCTCAGACTAGTGCTGTGGCCGGCTCTAGTCTTTCGGTGAAAGCCCGTAACTGCAGCATCATCTTCCTGGTTTTATCATAGCCATCTGACAGGCCCGGGCAGCTTGGCCCAAGCTCCCACTCTAGCCTCTATCCTATTAGATTTCAGATGCTTTCAGAACGCAGCTTAGCCTTGGCCGGAGGTGACCCTGGCTGACAGTGACCAGTTTGCTGCCGTGGCAACCAAGCCACATCCCCTGCCTCCCCCAACACCCCCCCCCGTGAGGTCCATCTCTTGGCCAGAAGAGGAAGAGGGTACCATCAGGATCCACAATGGCTAGACATGGCACCAGTTACTATGGCATTTAACATCATGTCTTAGATTCATGTTCTACTGTTATCGTTATTATCTCCACTCTTTGCCTACCTTCAACCAATGTGCTTATGCTTCAGACTCAAGTCCTGGAGTTCTTTCAGCATCCTTAAGTTGTGATTCATTTTCAATCAGCAAGTTTGCATTGTTGCCTTATTTCTAAAGCCCAAATTTTGTATTTTTAAAGCACTTAAGCATTATATCTGCAATGCATCTATCCACTGTGCATTTTTGAACAAGAACAGGGCGACTGAAGAAATTGACACCCCTACTTAATGACTCATCTGATGCGTGTGGATTTGTTTTATGTGTAAACTGATCCTCCATCTCTTTTCTGTAGAAATGTAGCTAATCACTAAGTCTGTGACAGCAAAAAATCCCATCACAGTTCTCGCTGTTATGTTTGTGGCAATGAAAACCATCTGATTAGCCTAAAGTCATGCTTGTATCAGCTATCATTGTACAAATCCACAAGCAATTTGTACAACAGTGTCGCCATCGGAAAGTTTCTAAACTCATCAGCGGACCAAAAATAATGGAAATTGCATGGTGAATTAAAAAGGATTGAATATTGTGGTTTCCTAAAGCCATGCCCAGACAAATTAAAGCAGTTTCTAGAAATAAGAATTATTTAAGAATATATACAATGATATAGCATGTGGTGTGAAAACCTGGACTGGCAATACAGAGGAAGAGAAGGATGTTGGAAGTTCGATCCATTCTCTTGAAAAAAAAAATCCTCATAAAACATAATGCATTTTCTTCCACAATTATTGAATAAAGTTATAATTCATCATTACCCCTGGTGCACACCGCCTCACATCCTCAGTTGATTTCCCCAGTGTTTGGAGATAGTGCTCTGGGTCTATGGTACACAGAGAGGATGCAGAAAGATCCCATGGGCTGAGACCACATACCCTCCGCCGTCCCGTAAACCCACCTCCAGACTCCCAAATGTTTACATTCCCCAGAAAATGTAAATTTTTGCTGATGATTGGCATGGCGTCGGCCAACATATACAGTACCCCGACTCCCCACTCCCCCCTCTGCCCCACCCTGCCCCATGGCAAGTTTCAGTACAGATGGGGCTGTGCTGTTTGTATTCTCTTACCCCGCACGCTAACCCGCAGCCCCTTTTGCGTAAACATGAGGATGGTGTGGGTTTTTTTTTTTTTTTTTGCGAGGCACCCGCTCGCTCACTCAGATGGAGAGGGCAGGAAAATAAGAGCGGTCCGGGGGAGTTGCAGGGATGAAAGGGTGAGCACAGCGTGTAAGGAAGCGTGACTGAATTATCAGAGATGTGTGAACAGCTGCAGTTTGCAGCGCGAGCTGATAAACACCACCATTCCAGCACAGCCCTCTGTTGGCATGTCTGTCTCACGTGCTCGCAGAAAACCGGACTGCACGTTGGGTGAAAACCGCCTAAATCAAATCCTAGACTCAATCTGTTTTTGATATGTTGAAAAATGCAGAGTGGTTATATTTGACATTTCAGTCATTCGGCTGACACTTTCATCTCAAAGTGATTTTCAGGAAGTGCATTAATCCAACACAAACTTACTTCAGTTAGATCCATAAAAAGCTAAATACTGCATTAGCATATATTGTTATTCGTGGAAGGTAAGGAGGAGAGAGGGAGGGTTTTAAAGGACAGGCACAGTGTGAGAAGGTGGGTACAGTCTGTGGAAAACCATGGGGAGGGATTCGCCCATCCTGGCAGAGGTGGGAAGGTTTTTCCACACTCACCATTTGTAAAGCATATTTCCAGGTTTGATGAAGTGAACCGTAAATTGATAGATGTTAATTCCAGATTTAGCCTTCAGAGAAATATTATTCTTGGATTCCCCTGGATGACACATAAGGTACACTTAAACAAACTGCACAGCGATTTTTCAGTGGCCAGACTTGACACTTGGAAAAATGTCCTCAGTTTAGACTCACGATACTCCCTATTTGAAAATGAATGACAGCCATTCTCAGAACATCTTCACATCAAATATTGCACATAACATTCCCTTTCCTGAAACGTGAAGCCCAAGAAATTTGTGACAGTTTTTGTACTGTGGCAGTTGAGCTGAAAAACCTCTAATTTCACTCACATGTCCCGGTGCCCCTGCAAACAAAGTTGTATATGTCATTTGTCATCATATTTCGCTCTTTTTGTTTTTTTGGATGTGTGTCCTTATTGGGCCTTCCCATGGCGCGCAGACACAGATACGGGCACGGGTGCAGGCACGGCTGCGCCCATCTGAAGTGCTTCGGTGTGCATTTCCCCTGACTGTGACTCACCGCTCCTCTGACTCACCCGCTCACACTAACAAAACATTGCATCTCCCTGGAAACGGAGATTCCCGCCACACTCCTCCTCCTTCATTGGGAGTGTGTGTGTTTGTGTGTGTGTGTGTGTGTTTGTGCATGGGTGGGGGGTAGTTGGTTTGGCCTTGGACCAAGCTGCGCGTTCCTCCTGGTGGCCTGCACCGAGGCCAGGTTCCTCTGCGTTGGGACAGCGGACGGGCGGCCCCATGTGCCAAGTCCCTGTTCATACCGCAGTGTGGAGGGAAGGGAAGAGGAAGGCTGTGGGGGCGGGGCTATGGCTGGATGTGGGTGTGGCACTTACTGGAATAGCCGTGCATGCTGTATGTGTGTGGAACAATTGTTCATTGAGAGGAGACACAGACCCTTGTACTTCTAATGTTTCCTTCCACACAAATGCACATACACACACCACATACACACCCACACACAAGCACTACGGTACGGTTACACTCATGCACACACACAGACACAAAGCATGCATAATGCCACACAAACACACTCGCAACACATACACACAAACATATAAAATACACACCACACATAAATACACATAAAAACACACACAACTGTTCGCGAATTCGTATGCACATACACAGAATGTACACTTATATTCATGAAAACACTCATGCACACACATACACACAAATGCACACACCCAGTAATTTGAGTGGATGTGACCAAAACAGACTAAAACATTTCTAAAGCAGGACACATACTGGCTATGGTATGTGTGCAGACCTACACTGCAGAGCCCACAGAAGCACACAGGATGTAAAATGACTTTATGTTTAGAAGAAAGTTGTCTGAATTATTTGCAAACTGCTTGGGGTTATTAAGCCCCAAAAACCATGGCGATTTACTCAACACATGAATATTTTACAAATATTTACTCAACAGAATGAATAACATACTGGCACAAGATGTTAAACCAGATACACAGAGTGCGGGAGGAACCATAATCTGCTAAAACCCAAAACAAACACTCACAGATCTACCTTTTCAAATCATGCCATCAAAAATGGTACTGAGCGTCCCAAAGTCTCATCTACAGATAACAATTAATCGTTCAATGTTATCAATATTTTATGCAAACTTTTGATGTCAGTTGGTTTCTTAAAATACTGCTTTAGTCCATAATTATGTTCGTATAACCAGCTAACACAAAACGTTTGCAGCTTCTTACAGCACTGCAGCAAGAAATGTTGAAAAATGTTGCTGTAATATTTTCACATTTTTTTATTTTTTTGCTATCCCCAAACCCCAACTTTCCAGCTATGTTGTAAATTGGTCAAGATCACATCTTTTTCCACAAGAAAACACTTTAAAGGCTTGTTTGGGACTTGGCAAAATCACAAGAACACAGTGTTCTCACAGCTTTCCACAACTTAAACCTGAACTTGGATGTTTGTATGCGTTTGTCACAGTTTGTGTTTATTATGCATTAATTTGTATGAACCCAGGGAGAACAGTTCTGCTGGATTAACGTGTGTCTGAATGAGTGACTGAATTAATAAATAAGTAGCAAATAAATAAAAAAAGAATCAGTAAAAATAAATTGCTTTCGTGTACAAGTTTTGTAGGTCATCTTATGTTATGGTGTCACTGCAAATATCAAAAAAGACCAGTAAAACCTCAAAGTTATCTAAAGATCAACATGTGACACAGAAGGTCTCTCCACATTTAAACGGTCCTCACACCTTCAAATGATTAGTCATTCTAGCCGCCGCCTTACATTCACATTGAGACCTCTTTAGACCTATATATTGAGACATTCTAGTGCCATCTAGTGTCTGAAAACAATATTGCATCAGATGTGACGCTGCGACTCCGCTCCGGAACCCTCGATCTCTGAAAGGTTATCTTGATAACTTTGATAACTTTTCTGGTTTCCTGCAAACTGATTGGTCCCCACATATGTTGTGGGATGGATTTGGGCCACGGATGGATGGACACTGAGGGCACTCACCTGCGGGAGTTGTCAGTGGTAGTAACTTCCCATTGTTTTTTTAAGTATATGCTAGGAAGCTGGGCAGAGTTATGCTGGAGTTAGAAGCTAGTTAGGCTCATAGTTATAGGGGCCTGGAAAATGGGGCTAAATAAATACAGATGTTTGTTTTCTTGTGAAATCACATTGTCATGAGATTAAAGAAAGGGAATATGTTGTTTGTGTTGGTGGGGGGTATGGGGGTGGGGGAGTGGGATGGTAAAATGACTGTTGGTCACCTTATTCCTTGCAAAATGATATATTTTGCAATAAAAAAAATATATTAACATATAAAAGGATGCCTGAACTCAGAGAACCCATATCTTGAAAGTAATATCCCTGAGAAGAGAAGACCTCTTCTTTCAGCACTGAAACATTTCATTACCTCCAACAGACCAATCGCAAAACAAGTTTTGTATATTTATACATGTCTGCCAACACAGATGTTTTTAAAAAAAATATCAATCTTTCATTTTAAAACTGTTCAGAGATTTCTAATTACATTCTTATAATTGTACATGCAACAGCATCAGAGTCAATGAACAGCAAAATAACACACTGCTGGAACAAAAAAACATTAAGAGCTGTAGGAAGTGCCTGTGGAGAGACAGGGCCATACATTTTCATGAATAGATTTAAGATTTAAGGGGAGAATGGGAAGAGTGATTCAGGAGGGAACAAAGCACCCAGCAGGGTGGGCTCCACAGTCTGGGAATGGGTTTATCTGCTCTGACAGAGCTGGGAATGTTGGAAACTGAGGAGCCAGAATGGAGATCAGCCATGATCATGCAGCTTGACCACCTGGTACCCGTGGCAACGAGACCACAAGGCTTGTGGACCAGGCAGGAAGGAGCTCTCAACCAGGGTGTGGGCTGAGACCATAGTCTGGATGAAAGGAACTGAAAGGCTATGTTCAGTGAGACAGGTAAAGTAAACAGAGGACACATTTCTGAGCGGTATAGTACATCCAACTGTGAAGATGTTACACTTTATTGAAAATAAAACTGCAATGTGGCTTCGCCTCTCACATGTACGGCGGCCACATACACAATCCAGCTCTGAATAATGGTTGATGTACATGAGACAGTAAGGTGGAGAGCTTATCCAGCCATTGAAAAGAACAGCCAACATATTAATGCTTAAAGTAGAACACAGGTTGGGAAAACAGCAAGTTTTACAACATCGTATAATATCAATAGCGATAATAAAGATATGACTTCACATTAACTACAATAATTGTGCTGTAAATGAAGAAAGGGACTTCCCTCAATAAAATGTCATTCACATAGAGCACCTGTATGAAAATGTGTTCCACATGGCAGTCCATAGCCCTACCTGGGCCAGACACACCTTAATACTCTGAGTCACATTTGCACCTGTCAGTAATAGGGCTACACAACCTAGAAGGTTGAGAAGGTTTCACATTCTCAATATTGCAATGATAATATTGAGAAAAAAAAGGATCACAATAAGAATATGTGCTATACTCATGCATCTGCAGTCAGTAATTAGCAAGGCAGCTCCATGGACTGCCACTCACAGGGATGGGGAACGTGTATGGCTCATGAACACTCAAAAATAGCTGTGCAAAAGACTGGGACTCACGGAAACCCCAGTGATAACATGTAATGCTTTGCTTGACCACTTGAGACCTGAGGCCTCAGCCAAATGCTCCCTGGCCAGAGTCTTCATGACTGGAGCTTTGTTGTGGTCAGGGCACAAACTGAAAAAAAAAAAACCACACACATCCCAGGACAAGATGAGGTCAAACCACAGTGGGAACATGCAGGGAATGTTTGGATCATACCATAACAGCAAGAGCATTCAGGGGAGGTTTGGGTCATACCACTAGGGTGTGAACATGCAGGGTAGGAGGTTAGGATGTCATACCACTGCTTGATTATGGCTTTATGGGAAGGGAACTCTATTCTGATGTCTTCTGATAAGCAGAATTAAGTCATAAAATAGCATGGATGTGTATCTCTTTATCCACTGTGGGATTGTGAGGCGGCCATCTTGTGGACACCTCAACCTCTGCGATGGTTTTGGGGCAGGGGGCTGAGACAGGCAGATAAAGGTGCGATGTGTTTGTCCAGCATGACTGTGTTACACAGCCATTTCTGAGCTCAGAATCACTCTGTCCAGTGGGCAGATGTCCAGGGCCCAACGGCCATTTTCTGGGTGAGGCGTAAAAAAAATCTGTTACATAATTCAGACCTCTTCAACCAGCAGCAGCAAGATGTGTGGAGCAGTTCCATCCCCCATCCCTTCTTCCGTGTCAGTTCCTGGTGCTTCCCCTCAGAAACGATTGCTCCAAAACACTGAACTTCCAAAGTGTCCTTGCACCTTCTTGAATCCTCTTAGGTTCCCAAAACCGGGGGGGTCAATGCACCTTCAGAGATGGTTGTCTTCACCCTTCTGACAGGTTCTAAAATGCCAGGTCTGATCGCCATTAAGTTGGTGCTCTGTGTTTTTGTTATTACTATATCTGTTATTTTTGTACTTGTGCACATATACTACCAGCTGTTGACGGATGATCTGTGATTCTTGGCCTTATTTTGGGGGTGCATCTTCAGGAGGAGTATGAAGGAGTCTTTACGGAATGTCAGTCGTTCTCACGTCTCACTCTTGAGTCTTCCAATATCTCCTTTTCTATCTCCCTCTCCCACATTTCCAGTGTTTCCCTTTGTGATGAAGCTGTGGCACATGCCTCTCCCATATCCCCTGGCTAAATTACTGGTAAGGCGACATTCTCCCTCATTCATTGCCACATCAGTTGAGTATTTTTCTACTGCAGCCAGTGTCTCTCTCTTTGCTTTCCACCTCTCTTTCTCTCTCAGTTCCACATTCTGACATTCTCTCCCCCTCTCTTTTTTGTCTCATTTAAGCTGCTTGTCTTTCTCTATCCATTGCTTTCTTGCACTCCTCTGTTTCCCCCATCACCTTCCGCCTTTCTGTCTTTGTCCTTCCCCCTTTCTCCATATCTTGGCCTCTCCTACTTTTCTCTCTCTTTTACTTTTTATCTGGTTCTGCATAGCTCACAGACCAAACCTTGGGATTCCACACATCTCCCTCTCTTTCCCGCCTCTTACTGTGCCCTGTGTCCTGCTCTCTCATTGTTGAATGAAGGCACAGCCTGGCTCCCAGTCCTCTAAAATGTTCCAACACAGATAAATGCATGGCAGGGGACAGGGTCCTGGGCCAGGTGGCCATAATTAAAAGTGACTGGACCCTTAATTGCACATTCAAAGCTTTATTTTCCAAAATCAATTATGCACTCACATAAGGCCATGTGATACAGCTACCTTTACTTTCTCTCCTATAATGCTCTGTTCTGCCATTTTATTTGGAATCTTGGCTAGAACCAGCAGATGACAACCTTGGACTTCATTAATAAATGGAAAATGTAACATTGGCCACCAGGGGGCAGCAGAGCATTGACTTTTCACTGGCGCACACAGGTTAACGTGACCACAATCCACAAACTTGCGCTGAAGGGCTGGACTTTGTGCAGCTTTGTCTTCCAGTTGTGAAATGGATGATGTGAAAATAAGAAGAGAAATCCTGTAAGATTAGAAGATAATCCATGGCTGGATTAAATTCAGGGAAGATGTGTTTCTGTTACGAGAGGATGTTTAGAAATACCAGACATAAAAGAAAAGGATATGGGCAGCATAAATGTTTTTAGAAACAATCCCATTTAGCTGCTAATATGAGTATTTGACACCAAAGGCATACATTTTCCTGCTGAGTGTATAGCTTCTAATGGATCCATTTGGTATAAGGGGGCACTTTTTGGACACTTTTCTTACATTTGCTTGTTCAAAGGTCCCATCTCCTTCCTGTAGTCCACAGGCTTGAAACCATGTTTATAATATTTTTCTTTCCATTTCTTTTTCTAAAAAAAAAACCAGTTCCTCTTCCACAAACTTCTCTCTCCAAGGAGTGCGGACAGGGGGCTTGAGATTGGACAGGGGCGGGGACGAGGCGGGGTCGGGGTAGGGGTGGGGAGTATTCAGAAGTTGCTGAAGATCTCGTGCTTCTTGGTCCAGTCCATCTGCGGGGCCCTCTTCTTGGTGCGCTTGGACAGGGCCTTCTCTTTGGCCTCGGCGGCCGTAGTACTGAGACGCAGCCCACACTCCTCTAAAGCGTCCCGCCGTGGCCTCTCCTCCGCCAGCGGCACCTGAACAAACACACACACACAAACGCATCGCATTCAGGACACAAGGACCCACAATGGACGCATCCACATGCTTATGCATTTAGTTCGTATTCATACACTCCAACACACACACTCACACACACACACACACACACACACACACACACACACACACACACACACACACACACACACACACACACACACACAGACACACTGCATTCATTACACATGGACCCACAATGGATGCATACACACGCTTATGCATTCAGTTTGTATACCTACTTACACTAAAACACACACACACACACACACATTGACCTACACAGGACATGTACACACATTCCTGCTTATGCATACAAATGGAGCACATATACACATACACATGCAAGCTCACATACATTAACCCTCAGAAGACCCTTAAAAATGCATATACACACACATGTATACACAGACACATATATGTATGCAAAAATACACATATGGACATAGACACAATAACAACAATACACATCCATACAGTACACGCACACTTAAATGCTCCTGCTGTCTCTCACATACATGTGCACACATGCACACTCGCTTTCTCTCATATGTACGTGCATGTTCACACATACACACTCTCTCACACACACACACACTCACACATGTACAAGGGCGTACGCACATCCTTGCTTCCTCACCTGTGTGTTTGTGTCTGGGCTGCTTCGCTCCGTCTGGGGGGACGGCGTGGTCGCCATTTTTGACTTGCCATTGGTCTTAGGTTGGGAGGACCCATTTATGATAGGCTTAACCTTGATGTCTGTGAAGGAAGAGCAGAACAGACAACCCCCTAAGTACATAAACAGGCACAGATACTGTATATTACCTATCAGACGAACAGAGCTGGATGGAGAATTTGAGGACAGGGCTTGTGGCCCTAAGCAGAGCGCTCTCTACCTTTAACATGGCTCTCTTTGGGGGTACCACCCAGCCTCTTGAAATTGTCGTCCGTTTCTGGGTCCACCACCAGTAGCCGGGTCTCCTTCCCCCCGCTCTTGATGAACGCCACCACCTCTGAATGTCTGAGATTCTCAATGTTGACGCCATTCACCTGCAGAGAGACGAGACGAAAGCTCCCTTAAAGCAAATGTCAACCACCAGATAACCACCGACCAGCTCACCACTTCAGTCAGAGGAAATGTCTGTAGCAGATTGACAAAACTGCAGTTCCACACTTATCACCAACAGGTGGCGCAGTATGACCGATAATTATTATTTGTTTTCTCAGCCCCCTGAGTGACCAGCAGGCTGAAGTTTGGTGTCAAACTGACAAGCGATATGGTATTCTACAATGTCTTCAGGGCTGCATGATGTTTTTCAACTTCATGTATCGCCTCCTGACATTGTTAGCTGTTGTTATGCAATGCATTTGACAGGTGAACAAAGTGTCACTAGCAAGAAGCACGGGACTGGGTAAAAAAAAAAAGGCTTATTTCAACAGCCACTCAACAAACCCTCAAGTTCATCCAAAGAGCCCTCACACCACTGTTCCTTTCTGTCTCTCTGTTTGAGGCGACTCTTCTCCTCTGTTCCCTAGCAACGTCTTTACTCGTGCCGAGGAGTCGTGGGGTGGGGGGGCGACGTGAAGAGAAGGAGGAAGGGTGAGAGAGAGAGAGCGAAAGAGAGACCTCCACACACCTCCTCACAGTGTAGACGTTAGCTTGTTAAAACGGGAGGTAGAGGCTTGCCTTCTCCCAGCCTAGCCTCTCGCCTCTCTGCAGGGTCCAGATCGCTGGGCCCTCACTGTAGAGAAGCAGAGGCTGCACCATTAGTTATTGATGAGTGGTGCTTTCTGCACCAATGGAGGAGGTTTCAGGTATCGGCACCCTAAAAGGGATTTTGTTTAGTATTCATTTTGGTCACAAAAGTAGACTCATTCCACGAATGGAAACAGTAATAAAAAAAACACACCAGCCTCGTGCAGCCAGGCTTCAAAGCTTATATGTCCAGGATTTTTTTTTTTAAATATATCTACAAATACACAATCTCAAGGACGCGGCAGCAAAGTGCACATACACGTGTGCCGATTAACCAGGCCGCGTCCATGAACAGACAGAGAGAGACAGACAGAGAGAGGGAGAGGGGAGAACAAAGGGGGTTGGCTGCATGGAGCGCACTCAAAGCTGCCCGTCTATCGCCCTCTGAACCCTGGGAGAGAAAACATTCCTCTCAGAGCTGCGCTGCTCTGGAGTGTTTTTGGGAGTCACGTGGCGTCACGATCTCTCTGCTCTGGAGGCTCTGTGGGATCGCTGAAGGCCGGGTGCACTCTGTTACCCATGCCGTACGATGCATTAGGACAGGCGGCAGAGCTGATAGCCTCTGTCCAGCACATGTGAGCCTGCTCAGGAAAGCAGCTACACTGGCCTGAAAGTGCTGGTTTTGTTGTTTTTCTACACAAGTAACTAATTAAAAGGCAGTCTTCTCAAATAACAGCATCAAACTAAAATGAAAGAACAGCAACTATAACCATTAAGCTTTTAGCCAGAGGATGATGACGTTGAAACAGCCTTCTCCCCTGCTGTAATCGTCTTTATGCTGACTTCAAGTGCACAAATCCGTCAGGCAATCAGCTCTATCTGTCTCTCTCTGGGGTCCCCCACTGTGACCGATATCCCAGCATGCCCCTCAGTGGCATAGACGTTTTGGATAGATCATGCACAGGTAAAAGGCCACTTGCAGAGATTCCTCCTGTGCCATTCTTAAATCCTGAGGATAGAATAGGAGGGACCTCTGCCAAACCCCCCCTCTACTCAAAGGTGATGGGATAAGAGATAATGACAATAGGCACCAAATCGCAAACTGTGTGTGTGTGTGTGTGTGTGTGTGTGTGTGTGTGTGTGTGTGTGTGTGTGTGTGTGTGTGTGAGTGATAGATAAAGTACAATTTTTCAAGTTTCATCTGTGGTCTATGCATAGCATATAAAAATGTAAGACATGCTACACATATATCTATCAAAATAAAGACAGATTGAGAAGGATTCATGGTAGGATAATGACAAGGGTAAATCCAGAGGCACAGAACATGCACAAATAGATTAAGGCAAACACTACTAAAGCAGAACTGAAAGAGAAGGAAAATGTGATTATAAGTATTGTATTAAACTCACATCCACTGTTTGCTTTGCAAAATGAAGGGAGATGAAATATAACCGTGACCTTGAAGCGGCCTCTCAAACTAATATGAATGTATGAATCTTAAGAATGGCCCACAGCTGCAGCGGGCGAATTTCACAGCAGGGTTATTCAATGCCCTGAGGACATACTCTGTGAATACCAAAATTCATGACATAATCAACCAAATGATGTGGAGATTTGTCTCTTCAAATGATCTGTGTAACTGACATTACAACAAAGTGCAGCAAAGCTTCGCCTAATTTATCACAAACCAAACACACAAATGCAAAAAGAAATCACCAGCTCAATATGATCATTCCATATTCAAAATGTGGACTATTTGAAGACTACATTCCACAACAGCAGAGCCACTTTTTGCCACAAAATGGTCAATACACTACTACAGCAAGACTTTGGCCTGTGCACTGTTAGTGGCAGGACAAAAGGGAAATACCTTATCGTTTCAGCCCCAAAAATGATTGGGCTTTCTGGTTTTCTTTTTTACATGTTTTGGGCTTGCTGGGTTTGCTTTTTTTTAAAAAAAAAAAAAAAAAAAAGTTGAATTCCATTACATTCACTGGTGTCTTGCACCATCCCTGCTGTTGCCATGCGATTCTCGTCCAGCTTAGTGCAATTAACCTCGGGTTGCTGGGAGATTTCAAGCCTACCAGGGGAAGAATCCATCAGTAACCTCACAGGTATGAGGATGAACACTGGTTTGTCAGCCGTATCTGGGAAGATTCACCAACAGTGAGGGCTCTCAGTACTGGTCACTGGTGAGGTGGACTGCACCACCACAGGCATGGACCTGGGACTCACACAGCATTAAAGTGTGTATAAATTAGGCCACAGATGAGCAGTTATAGAACCCAGAGAGTCAGAACTGGAGAGACTCTTGCCTTGCCTTCTAGGAAAAGCTCTTACTTTGACTGTGATCTTCACACTGACGCCATGATAGCTAAAACACTGATCAAATCATAAAGGGCTGTTCCCACAAGTCTTTGACGTACATCTCCTGTAGGAAGATGTCTATGTTTGAATGTCTGACTTGAATTGCCACGCTTTGCCTTAGTACCAGCCTCAATCAGATTGCATTATTTTACAATCAGATATAACTGATTGTAACACACCACGATTCTGAGATACTGCTGAACAACATAACACCAATTATATTACAAAACCAATTTTATTACAAAACCAACACAGACGGTCTAAATCTGGCCATAACACATTTGAACATTATATTCAAGTATAAAAACACTTCCAAATAGCAAAATAATGAAAAAAGCATAATCAGACACACCCACAGACTAATGATTTGATATTGAATCTACATCAGCCAGAGGGCAGCTGAGGGTTGTTAAACCTGAAATACACGGAAAAACTGATGAACTCTGACAATGACCGGTATCAAGACGTAACATCAAGCTCCCGACCAGACAAAACAACTCATGGAGAAGAGAAGCACCTGTAAGAAAAAAACAACGGTAAAAAAGGCCTTTTCAAACAGTGCCTACTGGATCCATTGCTTTCAGACATTTGCAGCCCAAAAGCATTTTTTTCAGTATTCATTTTGGTCTCCTAAACTGATTCTGAGAAAGGAATGTATTGGCTCAGACTTCGATACAATCGTTCTGAAGCGCTGGGGAAAAACTGGGAAAAAACCAGATACAATAAGTAGGTCAGCAGGCCTAGATGGATGGTATCCAAGGCCTCTTAAAGACCTTGGTGAAATAATATGCAAACCGTTAACAAAAACACTGCAGCAATCTATAAAAACGGGAAGTTTCTGAAGGCAATGCAGCGGTAATATATGAGACACAGGCATTATAATGATGCAGGAAACTTTAGGGGTGTTAGTTAAACACAGACCCTGTGTAAAAAAATATAGCTCATTATGAGGAATATGTTAGAGTTATTCTTGGATAAAAACCCGCATATCTGGGGATAATTAACACTGACTCTGAAGGAGGATGTCATGTTTGGAAAATTTCCCAGATATTTTGATAGCATGTTAGGAAAACTTCAGACTCCTTTCAAGCTTACAGCCACACATAGTTTGGATTTTCCACAAAAAAAAAAAAAAAAAAACAGATCAAAATCTGGATCGATTAAAAGGGACCAACTGTATCAAGGTGGATTCGAAATTGGATACAGAGTAGAATGCAAAAAGTAAATTATGAGTCTCTCTAACAATCTGAAGTGTTAGGGTAACCAGTGCTAGTGGTTTATATGTTAGTGTCAATAAAGTTACCTTTGTCTTGGTGTAAATCTCTGGGAAGAAACAAACTAAAGAAATTAAGGAAAGTTTGATGAAGGTACAGATCCACGGGGACTGTATAAGAGGCAAAAAACTTGAGCACTGTCCACAGTATGAAAATGTTCAGGCAAATTCTGTCAGGAAAGTATTGGCTTCCCGCTAGACATGAAATTTCTCCATCCTTAGAGAATGACCTGGTTTTGCTGTTCCCCATAGAGTGGAGGCAACAGAAAGGCCTGAAACTAGAGCAATACTGTCAGACATGGGCACTTACAGTATATCTAGAAAAAAAAAACATATCAGTCTCCCAGGAAAAAAGCAGACATCTGAGCAATTGTTACTGCAGCACACATGGACTCTCTGCCTTGGAACCAGCTACTTTAATCTGGCTCTGGTCAGTACTGCATAAGGGAACTTTAATATGGCAGAAAGACAATTGAGGGGGATTACAATGCGGAGAACTGCAGTGCCATGACACTGGCACTTCACAGATAGATGCAAGCCTTCCAAAACAGATCTGCCTGTAAATCTTTGGCCGTATTGCACAGTAAACACTTCTTCTTCACGGCGGTGAACTTTGAGGCTCTCTCTCTAAAATTACAATTCAAACTTTTCTTTCTGGAAAAAAAAAAAATCATGTTCAGTGATTCACAATGCTGTACAAACTCACACTCACGTAGAAACACTCTTGATAATGCGTCAACTCAAAGCAGGGGTGAACCATTTCCATTTTTCTCTGCCATTTTGAAAAAATGAAAAGCCAATCTAAACCAGGGTGACACAGCACAAAGCTCTTCAGTGCAACAATCTCTTCTCACAAAGAGAGAGAGAGAGAGAGAGAGAGAAGAGAAAAAGAAAGAAAGAAAGAAAGAAGGAGAGAGACTGGCCAACCCCCTGGGATGACTAGTAACCAACACGGCATCAGTAAAATTACAACAAGAACGGCATTTAAACTAACTGATCCAAACCACAAACCCCCTTCACAATAACAATCATGACCAGAAAGATCTGAAAGTAAATAAACAGAAAATGTGGAATGTGGCATGAAAAATATATAAAATGAGACGATGCACTTTCCACAATGGCAATTTGGGACAAAAAAAAAACAAACATTATGGTGTACAGATTCAGTGACCAAAGCTTCACCATAGAAACAGACCAGTATTTAAAAAAAAAATACCAGACCACCCAGGGAATACTGTGATCCAGGGGGAGGTCGCAACAAAAAACCACTTCCTGCTGTCCTGCCCCAATTACCTCAATGTCAGAAACCTATACTTTCCAGAAATTTCCACAGAGATGACTCAGTTTCAATACCTGCCTTGATAATGAAAAACTGAGCTTTTCTTCTGAGAAAGGGCACTGAGAGACAGCGGAGGAGAGGCTCAGTGCTATGAGGACTGTCAGAGCAGGAAGAGGAGGAAGAGCAGAGAAGGCTTTTAATGTGTAAATATGTTTCTGAATCGGGGGGAGGGCGTCCTCATGTCGCTCGTTTATTGGGTTCTTTTCCATTCACATTTCCGTTTCAATTTCCAGCAGTAGCTGGTTGTGCATATGTTATTTGTGAAAGTGCTTGCTTTGGAAACTGCTCAGTTTGGGACAGTACGATGAGAGAGAGAGAGAGAGAGAGAGAGAGAGAGAGAGAGAAATCAATGATATGAAGGTCATTTTATAGTTTAAATAGCATGATAATTTCTTCACTAGTGTTGAGCTGACACCAATGTTCAACTGCCCGCTGCACTGACCTCTGACCACTGGCACACCTTTAGAACTCATGGCCCAACACGTTTATTCAAGTGACCTCTCACCTTTCAGTTTATAAGAAACAGGTCACCACTTCCCTGACCTCAGGTGCTTTTTGCAAGCAACTTGCATCTTATGGTGCAGACAGTGTCATTAGACCCATCTGAAAAATTACTGTCATCTGGTTCATGCTAGCTGCTGTCATCGATGCAAACTCTGGGACGCACACTGTAGAAATTCCTTTGTTCAAACCTCACACCCTGAAGAGCATTCTTTAATTAATGGGGGAAGACCAGGTGAGGACACAGATCTGAGCTCAGTCAGGATGACACTCCTCTCTTTCCCTTTGCTGTCGCTGATGTGACTAAGATAGTGCAGTGGTTGAGAGTCACAGGCAATCACAGTGAGAAAAGGGAGGGAGGGAAGGAGATAATGACACAGCAAAATATACAGTGTCAAATCAACTCCAGCCCAGTGCATAAGTATGATGCCATAAGGATACGGTGCACTCCACCAGACTTGATTTTAGCACATTTTACTGTGTCCAGTAGAGATGGAAGAGTAAGGTGGGAAACAGAGGACCAGACAACGGGGACAGTGACAAGAGGGACATAGCCTATCAGAGAAAGATGCAAGAGGGACATGGCCTATCAGGAGAAAGATACAAGAGGGACATAGCCTATCAGGAGAAAGATACAAGAGGGACATGGCCTATCAGGAGTAAGATGCAAGAGGGACATGGCCTATCAGGAGTAAGATGCAAGAGGGACATAGCCTACCAGGAGAAAGATGCAAGAGGGAGGGAATGAAAAGGAGAGACTGAGAAGAATCAGATGACAGTTTACAACTGAAAAAATGATGTTTTTTGACGAGTCCTTTAAATACAGCCATGTTTTAATATGTAGCTGGCTTCTTTTAATCAGGTGACCAAAACAAACACAAAATCACATTTATTACTTTATGATTTGTTTTCTCATGCATAGTTAACATCGTTTCTGCAGAACTCTGATGCTCAAAGCATAACAGCATATTGTCAACATGATGAGAGCAGAGAGTCAACATACGTTTATTGTGTTTACTTTCCTTCGCCTGGATGGATGGATAGATAGATAGATAGATTGATAGATGGTTAAAACCTCTTATGGTGATAGTATCACTCCACTGCCCCATCAAAGTTCATTTGGAAATGCTTCAGCTGGTAGGCTGTAAACGGTGAGATAAGAGTAATAATAATATGGAAATTACACGGAAACTAGGCAAAGCAAAGATAATACGCTAATACAACCAGTGACCTTATGGCACACGTTGCTACAAATCGCCCATGTGAGTTTACAGGACAAATAGCACGCTGTGTACAGATGTACAGCTAAAATGAATCATGTTCTTTTTGTACACCTTGCTGTGGAGGTGAGGCATAAAGAACCCCCTCTGTCTCATGTTGTATTCTGTGTTCTGTATTTATGTATGTTTAGTGGTAAATATTCAAACGTGTTCATAAAGCTTATTTCAAACCCCAAATGTATGTGGCTGTTGACAGCCCTAATCTTCACTGACTTGTTGTTTGTGGGACCCATTCACAGAGCTCCAGGCCCCAAGAACCTAAGCCTGCAGCCCACCTGTGTCTAACCCAGGGAGAGCAGAGGCAGCCAGGCTGTCACCCCGGGGTCACGGCTCTGGACAATCTGCATGCAGCAGTGCTCGACTTTTTGACGGTAAATAGCCCATACTGTTTGGATCACCTTTTATCCATGAGTAGGGACAGGTGGAGGAACCAAAGAGACAAGAGAAGGCAGGAGAGGAATGTCACATGATTTCTGTGCATAAGTGTGTACGTGTGAACTATATGTTTATGCTCATGTGTTTATGAGTGTATGTGATGTTTATGCCTGAGTTTATGCAAACGTTTATGTGTGTTTGTGTGTGTTAGTACATGTTTATGTCAGAGTCCATGAGATCTGGGCCTATTCCATCTGTTTGAAATACTTAAAAATATTACAGTGACATCTGAAAACATTCTTTACAGACCCATTTTACTGAGCTTTTCCATGTTTCTCTTCAACAAAATATGGTAGCAACGGAAATGTAAAATCATAAAAAAACAGATGAAATAGATGTTTCTAAGAGGTTAAAGTATTATAATGAACATATTTTGTACTGAAGACTTTGTATTGCTTGTGAGGAAGACTGATTTTTAAGTCCCAGACCTGACCAATAATGAAACCTCCTAACCTAAATGTTTAAATGTGTCTGTGTGTATAAGGACATATCAGAGAATAATGTGTGAAAAAGGCCGAAAGAGTGTATATCCTATGTGTGCATAAGTATGTGTATGTGAGAATCCATGTATGTGTGTATGTCTGTATGTGTGTTGTGTGCATGAGACGACATGACTGAATACAATGTGTGTGAGGGCATGAGTGTATAATGTATGTGTGTGTGTGTATGTGTGTGTGTGTGTGCGCGTGTGTGTGTGTGAGAGAGAGAGAGCACGACAGAGAGTACCATTCGTGTGTATGTGCATGCATATACGTGAGCGAGTACATGTATGTGTTTGTGCACGTAAGCACATGTGTGCTTTTGTGTGGGGCTGATTGCGATCTCATTGCAGGGAGGTAACCAGGACATCCCTCCGCCCCCTATCCTTCCTCCTCCTCCTCTTCCTCCAGACTCCGCTCCTGCGTCACAGTCTCATGTGTTTTCCTCATGCCTGCTGACTAAATCCGTTCCGCCCATTCTGAGGAATTCCACCCGAACCCCTGGGTAAGCTGAAGGTAAACAGCTCACAGATGAAGGACCTCTGACTGCACCAGTGGGAATGCAGAAAGTCAGGTGAAACTCCACCTGATTTCACACCTTTAAACAAACCACTGCGGTGTGGTGTAATGGTTAGGTGTGTGTATGCCAACCAACCCGGATCTTTGGCCAACAATTGTACCTACTGTCTAAGGAATATAACACTTATGTCATCCTAAGACGTGGAATGCTGTGGATTTTGATCAATTCTGATCTTGAGGACTTTTTTCATGTGAAGTCATGCTCAGCGATGTACCCACACCAACCCTTGTTGCCTCATATTTTTGAAAGCTGGAGATGGCGGCACAGTTTAGGAACTGGGTTTATAATTCAGAGATTGCAGGTTTGATTCCCCAATAGGGTACTGCCATTGCACCCATAAGCTTCACCAAAAATGCTTCAGAAATGCTTGTGATGCTGACCTGCACATCTTTCCGCCCCTGTGACTGATATGGTACAAGGCCAGATACGCGACTCCTCTGTGACCTGGGTTTTGAAGGAAGGGTTGCTTTTACCAAGGAAGTGCTAATTCCACACAAATGCAAAGTGGAATCAAACAAGCCCGCCCACTGAAACAGCATAAACAACCTTGAGTTTCCTGGGCCCCGTACGGAGGTTGCCCTGGTAACTTTCCCTTTGTAAAATGTCTGCAGTGAATCCCTGTGTAACAGGGATTTTTCGCAACACTTTAAAACATAAATTGACCAGCGATTGGAGGGGTAAACAACTCATTTACACAGATGATCGGTGTGTATTCTAGATTTTAGTTTCAACCGATTACTTGTTTAGATCGATTCACTGGACTGATTGATTGACTGAGTGACTGATTGGTTGGTTGGTTGATGTACCGATTGATTGATTGGTTGACGTATCGATTTTGGTTGATTGATTGTCCCTCACCTCAATGACCCTGTCCTTGGGCTTCAGTCCCGCCCTCTCGGCCGGTGAGTCTGGGTCCACTGAGCGGATGTACTGGCCTGGCCGTGCCTTCTCGCTGTGCAGGTTGAACCCGAAGCCGTTCTCCCCCTTCAGCATGTGGCACAGCCGGGGTTGGAGCTCCTTCCCGGGGGTGGGGCTCTCCTGTGACCACCAGAAAACAACAAAGGACAGACAAATATGGATCAATGCTAATTGAAAACATCAATTCTCTGTTCATTCATTTTTTTGGCCCTGTCTGAACACTGAGCATCCTCCCTCCCTCCCTCCCTCCCTTTAATTTTTCTTTCAGTATTTAACTGACCTAAGGTCACTACTGATTGACAAGGAAAGATAGGAAAAACAAGGGTATAGAATATATAACTGTTAGACAGTGGAGTTGGAGGGGGGAGTAGGAGAACTGGCAAATGAACATAAAACCCACAGCTGAAAAAACACCTACAGGTTGTTGGCATTTGTGTCTTTCCCCAAAGACATTAGTGCACCAGAAGAGGAGCTGAAAAGCAGGACTGCCCTGGGAATTATGGGGTGTGAGGTAACCCTAATTCTGCACCATTCGTGCACTCCCTCATTGAGGGGGACAATCAGAGCGGAGCTGTCCGTCGGTTTTCACCGCATAATTTACAGGTCGATGTGCTCAGAGTGGCCGCACTGAAGACTGGGAAACAACTGCGAGACACAGGGTTACAGAGCAATCATTCATTTTACTAGCTCTGCCACAGAAGGACACAGAATGTCACTGACAGAATATTGCTGGTGCATAACCAGCCGGACATTGTGTTAAACCATTAAACATAAAACACAGACACAGACAGCGTATCGTACTGTCATATGAACATTGGGGAGGAAGCTCAGCATTTTCACAGACAGTATCGATCCAATACTGGATCGGAATTTTTTTTTAATATGATGAGGAAGTACCCCATCAGCCACGGCCCACGTCACTCTTACAGGACCTCTCTACTGCTTCACTCAGATGCACATGGGAAGTTGCTCTTCTGTTGGAAATCTGGTTAAAACAGCTCGCATCAGAGTACATGGAGCCGGGGGGGGGGTTGGGGATTGGCGGACGGCCTCCACCCAGGACTGCGACCTTCCACCCGGGGGGGGGGGGGGGGCGCTAATACCACCGCACGTTTCCAATCAGCCGCTCCCACAACCAAACAGGAAAAGGGCTGTACCCCGTCAGGTTAGGGTCCAGAACACTCTCAGAGACTGAGGGGCCCCCCGTTTTCCTGAAAACGCGTGGAAAATAAGGGTGGGCGTGGAGGGGGCATTTTATCAACATGATACAACATCCTTCTTCAAACAATAAACGCACGGCTTCTATTCTTATCCTCGCATGTGAGTGTGGGGCCACGCCCCGCAATTCGGCTAAAAATAGGGAGGATCCTGTGACCTGGGGTGCAAAGACAACGGGCAAAAACGGTGGCTCTCTCTCTGCGACAGCCAGCACAAATCAAAAAAGTCTTCAGGTCAACATGAGCGGTTTTAGAAGAAATATTTTAATCGGTTTGATCGAACATGTGTAGTCCCGAGTCCTGAGCTTAAATTCAAGACCTGCTCTTATCTGGTCGAAGTGAAAAACTGCTGTTAAAAATTTATTATCGTTTAGTTTTTCATCAACCGCTTTGAACAGACCTGAGTGGAGCTCACTCACAATATAGGAGTGCTCTAATGTTGTTCTTCAGAGAACTGAGTCTTGTCTCAGCTGCTCAAGATGGGCTTAGCATGTTTGCATAGAGCCAAAAGATCTCATTAAGATCGGCCTTCCATTCACACAGCTAGAGACCCTACTACTGATCCAGGGTAGCCCCTTTTCCTTCAGTGCTGCTACACTTGCCCAAAAACCCCCAAACTTTCTTTAAAAATAGACCATCTCACTCTCTGTCAGGGTTCTTTTGCTTTTTGGTGCAATGAGACAAACTGACTTCTGCGATATTCTTATATAGTGTGTAACTATTGCATTAATATGACTACACAAAGTATTCTTTTGAAACTTTTGTGAGCAAAGGCCATTTATCTTTTTGTTTCCCGGTGTGTCTCCCTCCTACTCAAAGAGGAAGAAGGCTTTTAGCAAAGCTTTAGTGTTACACAAGAAATGGCTGATATTCCTGCAGTCTCTCTTTTTGTTTTTTGAAGGCAGTGAAAAAAATAGCAGGACTCAAATGTTCTCGAAGGATGAAAGACACTAGAGATAGAGAAAAAACAAAGGGAGTGAAGAAGAGGTAAGAAAGACAATGGCACAGAGAGGGAGTGGGGAGTTGGAAAAGCAAAAGAGAGAAGTAATGGGTTGGGAAAGGAAAAGATATAGAAAGACAGAAAAAATAGAGAGAGAGAAAGACAGAGACAGACAGGGAGGAAGGTAATGTGGAAAGACTGCAGGGGTTAGAACATGGGTAATTTAATTTCACACTTCAAAATGAGGTCAGTCAATGTGTGATACTCTGGAATCACAAAAACACACATTCATCCTCAGCGCTGTCCGCGACACAGATGAGGACAGAGGCAATATGAACATGGTCAACCATACATTTCCTAAAAACAATATTAGGGCAAGCTGCTGGCTGCGATTCCCTCCCAGCATCAGTGCGATCGCCCCCGGGGCCAGGCTTCCGCAGAAGCAGAGTTACGGGAAGAATAAATCTTTGTCACACCACGGCTAGTAGGACGTTAAGCCTGTCAGTGTCCTGTGGCCAGCTGTAGATCCCCTAAGATGAGACAGGGCCAGTGAAATGATATGCAATGTTTAAAACTACAATTAATAAAAACTACAATTTGATGTGTTGGACCACATTTGTGACATCATGCGGTGAAGCAGCATGGGAATTAGTAACTGTTAATGTCCAAACACTTCAGGTTTGGTCTCTGTTCATAAAGTGTATGACAGCCAGCCCCCCTGCAGGTGGGAGGTTTCATAGTGACTCACGGCCAATGAGAGGTTTCAAGGTGTGATTGGCAGGTGCGGTGACCATCAGGATGGAGGTGGCGATGAATGTCTCGATATCTCAAGTTCAGGAGTGCTGAGGTGTTAACCATCAGTTCACTCAGCATCTTAATGAGGCTACCAATCATCTGATCTGGATCAATCATTGTGTTTTGTTGTGAAAAGTGAAGCTTTTTGATTGGCTAAAGCAAGTCAGTGATTGATATATCATTTTAGTTCCACCCAATTTTGGGATCACAACCGGAAAAAAATATATACTGCTGAAAGCTGCAGCTGCTTCTATATTTATCCTATTTGGTTACAATCACCAGATATTGTGACAAAATTGTATACTGATAATGTATGTTTGCAAGAATATACTGTATATATGTTCTATATTTTTATTATATGAACATAAAAAAATATGTAAATAGTATATCTTAGTGTGATAAATGTTATTTGCGTGTGGCGGCAGGCTGGGATGCTGCCCCAGGACGGCAGCTCCTGTTTGTGCAGTAAACAGATGCCCCAATCTCCAGGGGCCCCCGTGTGTGAAAATGAGAGTTGCAGGTGCTTCCTCAGCACCGCCAAGAGCGCAATAAACGCCAGTGGAAAGTCACGACCCCCCGCTCCCCCCTGGAGTATTCCACTTCCCCAGGCCTGCCTCCATTTTACCAGACTCCGCTCCCTGTGGCGATCCACCCCTTAAATCTCTGCGCCAAACAGGTCGCAAAATGGTGGACTCTGACAGTCAGGGCTGGTGGTCAGGGTCAGGAATATGTTTGACCAAAGCGTTTGGACAGGGACAAAGACTGAGGAAGGAGTCAGTCAATCCCTTTTTCCCTTCTGTATGTAACTACAAAATAATAATACTAATAATGCTGTTGATGATTGCAAAAACAACAGTGCTATAACACCTGCAGAGCTTGGATCCAGTGTAATTACACTAGTAATGGACTGCAGTTATATAGCTCCTGTCAGCTCTCGATCTCAAAATGCTTACTGTTCGAAAGCATCCAAAAAAAAAGGGGTGCTCAGGGGTGCCCTGCCCCCCACCCCACCCCCCACCCCACCCCACCCCACCCCACCCATGCTGCTGAGCTGCTGCTTCTAAGCAGCTGCTTTCCATGTGGCCAGAGGCGTACAAGACCTGCCAGGGAACATAACGGATCCGTAATGGAGGCAAGAGAACACGCCTCCCTCCGCAACGCCTTCACATTCAACGCTTGCCCCTGCTGCGTGCTCACAGTTACACCCCCGCCCACAGCTGCATGCTACACACCCTGGCCTGTACCCTGCCCTCTCTCCCTCTTCATCTCCCTCTCCATCTCTCTCTCCACATCACTCTATGAATACAATCCTTTAATTTCATACTACAGTGAGTCATTGTGGTGGCCGTGCATGTGAGTCTGAGTCTGTGTGTGTGAGCTTGGGCCTGGGTGGACATGCGCATTAAAGTAGGTTTATGTGTCTATGTGAGTGTATGCGAATGAGGATATGTTTATGTCCTTACTTTTGTGTTTCACGTACATGGGCCCGACATGCCTGCCAAACAAAACCCGGCGGACATGGCGCCATGTGGTTCCCTGAGCATCTCCTCTATTTGCATTCTTCATATGGAATGGAAATAAAGTAACACTGCTGCTATGTTAGTGTACTGGATATGTGTGTGTGTGTGTGTGTGTGTATGTGCAAGTGAGATTAAGAGAGACTATAAAGTATGTGGGTGCATGTTTGTGGGGGGGAGGCATGTGTGTACATGAGTATATGAGAGTGTGTGTGTGTGTGTGTGTGTGTGTGTGTGTGTGTGTGTGTATGTGCAAGTGAGATTATGAGAGACTACAAAGTATGTGGGTGTGTGTGTTGGGGGGGGCATGTATGTACATGAGTATATGAGAGTGTCTGTGTGTGTGTGTGTGTGTGTGTGTGTGTGAGATTATGTGAGAATATAAAGTATGTGTGTGTGTGTGTGTGAGATTATGTGAGAATATAAAGTATGTGTGTGTGTGTGTGTGTGTGTTTATGTGTGTGTGTGTGTGTGTGTGTGTGTGTGTGTGTGTGTGTGTGTGTGTGTGTGTGTCACGATTGACCGTAGCCCCCAGCCGATGAAATGAGATCAACGCTGTTGAATTATTCACGCTGGCTGCCAGGACAGCTGGTTTATGACCATTCTTTAACCGCTTCACAGCCAAGATTCCCCCCAATCTCTGCCCCACCCCCGACTCTGCGTGACTCCTAGAGTGCAGGGTGTTTCTATTCTGGTCATAACACTCAGATACATCTCGCTGAAGAGTTTTTGTTTACATATGGAATGCACTTATTTTTTGGAATGTCTTACTGATCGCAAACTTCATAGCTAAATATACTTTAAATACTGTATATATCTCTATATTATAAAATGATTTCTCCAATTTTCAAACATTTCAACTGTATAGATAAAAATAAGACTGGTCTGTCTTGATCTACTCTAATTAGCTCAAACTAAGTCAAAAAGACAGGTAAACACATTACAAACGGTATTACTCAGTATCTTACTGAAAACTTAAGATCCTTTTGATCATACAGCACTTTTATGATGTACCTATAACACTGTAAAAACAGCAGATATGACACAATTGTAATGGATATTGCACAATAACGGAGGAGAGATCATCATCAGAGGAGACACAGCACATTTCAGGCACCCACGTGTTGCTAGTGGAGAAGCCAGACCTCCCAGTTCTGTCTTAATGCTGGAGAGACGTGGAAACATCGAGTGGAAAGTCCCACCTTGGAGATAATGAGGTCATCAAGCGTCATGAGAAGAAACTAATTTCCATTGAGGTCACCTACCTCTACTAGCTCAACCTGCTACCTTTATCTGGTATCTTCACCTTCTGACTTCACCTTCTATTACCACCTACTACCTTTACCTGATACATTTTCAGGTTACTTCACTTGTTACTGTCACCTACAACGTTACCTGTTCAGTCCCTGGCTACCTTCAACTCCTACCTGTCTTGAACTGCTAGAGTCACCTGCCACCTGCACCTGCTAGCCTAACCTGCTACCTTAACATATCACCTTCATCTGCAGATGTCACCTGCTAGCTTCACCTGTTATCCATGTCAATACATTCTTTCCCCTGTACTCATCCCCCTGTTTGGTCCAGTTTGTAGAGGACTTCTGGGCAGACTTCTGTCAGAGAGTGGTTGTGACACTGCCTGCGACAAAAGGTTGCAGTTTTCAGGTGACAAACTGAAGCTGCACACCTGGAGAAGGATAATTACCCAATATTGCTTGTGGTTAAAAATAAACATGAAGTCAGCAAAATTATCTGGAATTGCTTAACACTTGACGGTTGAATGAAAGTAAGGCAAACATGTCTGGAATGTTGCTGTTCCCGCTCAATCAAAGCTTGCAGACGTGTTTGAGACCTCACACAATGGAACAAGCTGGAATATTTACAGGTAACTCATATTTCGTTCAGATTGTTATGGCTCAGCAAACACAAAGAAAGGCCTCCGGAACAACAGGCTGCAGTGATTTCGCAAGGGGAAGAAGAGAGACCAAATGCTTGGCTCCCGATTAGTTTATTCTGCAATGTCATGCGTGTGAAAATGAACCGGGGCACTGTTTGTTTATTTTCTATCGCTCATTACTTTTGAAAAACACATTTAACAGCTTTTAGCTTGAGTTCATCTACTCCCAATTTAAAACTGTGTGTTTGCTTGTTTTTGGTTTTGCAATAGCAGGAAGGAGCAGGTTACTTATTTTGTTATGAAAGCATTTCCCCTTATTATTTCTTCGGATGGGTCTGTATGTGAAGGGCCGACTGGCCACCTGCTGTTAAGTATTCAATGGAGCTCTGTTCTGCTGGAGCTCATCCAGCCTAAGGGGGCAGACACTACGGACTTAGAGAGAGAGAGAGGGAGAGAGAGTGAGGGGGAGAGAGGGACAAAGAGGGAGAGTAAGAGAAAAGAGAAGGTAGAGAAATAAAGGGAGAGTGGTGGAAGAGAGAGACAGGAGCAGAGAGGGAGAGCTGAAGACAAGAAGACAGGAAAGCTGAATGAGAGAGACAGGGGGAGAAAGAGATACTGAGTTGAATTGCGATCCAAGTATTGTTTTGAGTGACTTCTTATTTCTTTCTTACTGATTACTGTTTATGGTTTGGCAATATGTACCTATTTTTGCAAAGGAGTTAGAGAGGGCCAAAAGGGCAGGGAGAAGAGGAGGTTTGCTCAGAGGGGTGGATGAACAGAACTGAAGATGAGATGATAAAAGGTGGGGGAGTTTTTTTTAAAGTTTTCAAATTTTTGATAAAGACAAACAATGAAAGCACTGGCCAGCTGATTGCTGTGTGCTGTGAGGTCACTGCACTGTAGGACTCTATGAGAATGTGGAAGTGGGGGTTGGAGGTTGGGGGTTCTCCAGAGGAAAGAGACACACGTGTCTATGTATGACAAGAAAGATTAAATACAGTAGTAATAAAATATGAGTGACAACAGTACAGAGTACGTGTTTGAGAACAGGCATCTCTGCCCATTCAAAGCCTACCATGTATCTGTGCTAAAGAGGGTATCCAGCACTGTGCCAAGCATGGTCTTATACACCCCTGGGGTTTGTGCCTGAAATACACAGCCTGGCAAGCTGTTCCAGGAGTGGAAAGACAGAGATGCAAAAGGAGTGAAAGGAGGAGGGCTGTGACAGAGGATCACAGTATGCCAGACATGAACACTAAGAGGGCGCCAGGTGCGGAGGGCCCAGATGAACCTAAACACCTTCAAACCTCCCTGGGGCTGCCTTCAGTCTGGGCCTCTAATGTCCCTCCCGCTGGTCGCAGCAGGCCCTGTCTGCAGGCAATGGCAGCGAAGCACAGGGAATCTTTATTTCATTACCACGGCCATTACGGCTCAGAGGCCCTCAGACCTCGCTCCAGATGTGCCAGAGGACAGGGGAGTTTGGGAGGGGTGAGGGGACAAAGCATGCTGACCCTCTCTGAACCCATGTGGGTGGCTGTTTGCACTCAGAAACACACCCTGCCACACATTCCCCTCACACCTTCTTCTGCTCCAGCAGAGTCTGAATAAGCATTTGCTATTTACTATTACTATTGCTTGTTTTTTCAAAAAGAAAAATTATCAGGCAATTCAGACCCAAGAAAATAAGTGAGGTGAGTTAATCATGCAACAGTCTGTTTTAACTGCTCTAATAACTGCTTTAAATGCCTAGTTAAAGTACAATAACTAGCATGACCTGCGGCTTTCCAAAACAGGGAGACCTGACATTCAACCTGGCACACTTAAGCACACCCCAGCAAGCATCCAGACTCAACCCACAAGGGGTTCTGATTCCATGGGGACAGCAGTAACCATGGTGACATGGGCACTAGGTGGTGTGGCACTGCTAGGCTGAGGGTGGGCGGGGGAACCACAGGGCCCAATCAGAGTGACCACAAGATTTTCAAACCATGATGTTAATGCAGTCATTATAGGCAGAGTCAGGAATATAAAACTGCCTTTGGCCCAAGGGAGTTCATTACTGACTTCTGGAGAAAATACCATATAAGCATGACGTTTCTTTTTCTACCGTTAAAGAGATCAACAGATGTGAGAGTCAAAAGGAGGTTCCATTATTTCCAAATTTTCAATAGTCAAATACATGTTTTATTTAATTGTATTTTACTTCCACGATACCCTGTGTAGTTACTGGCTGTACATGTTTTTAGCAAACACAAAAGAAAAACACTAAAAATAATTAAGACTACATCTGTTTCCTTTCTCCATTGTTTGACTAAGACAAACTTCTACGAAAGGTGAACATCTACAAAAATGACAAGCAAACTAGCTTTAAGCCAAAATACTGGCTGGAACACATCAGAGAGAGCATGAGTTAAAATTTCATTAATAGCACATTATTCCAATTATAATGCCAAAAAAGGCTATATGAACTGAAAAGGAAATGAAACCTGCATTCAAGGGTTCTAAATTGGTACACTGGCCTACAACTGTAAGTAGATACAAATCCAAAATGCCCTATTCAAATAATTGGAGAATGCAACGATTTGAATAGGCCAATACAAACATGCAGCAGGAAGTGTTTCAGAAGAAGCTGTATGCTCTGCTGGGGGCAAAAGCCCCCAAATAATTCCACTGCCTGTAAAATTTGAATGCATTGCAAAACAGCTTTATTTAACATGGCCAGGTTGAGCTGTAACACTGTACAATGGCGACATTGTGCCCCTCCTGGGTGTGAAAACACAGGGAGAACCAGCAGGGGAAGAAATGTAGACAGAGGGCCAGGCCCGTCTGGCTGAGTCAGCACGGTTCGTGTTTCCAAACCCCACAGCCCGCAGGCTCTGGCCTTGACACTGCTCTCTAACGGCTCTTCCAAGACTGAGCAAAACTTTCCGAATTCGCACAATTTCCAGTCCCGCGCTTCAAACCGATTGGAATCGATGGCAGCTTGTGCGCGTGAGCAAGCGGCGGCCCCGTCCAGCTAAAGGTAAGGGAAGAGAGGCCGTTTGGAAACTTGGCGGTGCACCGACCATAGGCTACAAAACGCACAGATATGTGTGATTAAACACACACACACACACACACACACACGCACACTTAGACACATGCTCATGCAAATGCACACAGCCACTTACATACATATGAATGCACATAAGCACATAATACAAAGCAACGCACATACGTTACATACATACACATAAATGCACACACTTACACATGTACACACACTGACACATCCACATGTATGTACACAACACCCACTGATACACGCATACATGCACACATACACATATACATTAAGTAACTCACATATACTTGCAAAAAACACACACACCTGAACTATTTACAATAAGAACTACTACTGAAATGTAGCTCTGCAACGGCACCATGTATGACAATAACTGCTTCCTGTAGGAACCAAACAATGACATAACCTGTCCGCTGCCCCACACATAAGAAGGCTTTAACTTAACAACGGAAACTGAATCAAGAGAGTCCCTCAGGTCCTCAGAAGACTGCCAGGGTTTCTACACTGGCAGCCAAACCAAACCAGCGTAGAGCTGTTCATTTCTGGGGCCAATCTGAAATTCGACATTGAGCCATCACTGTGCAACAAAACTAATAAATCCGATGGCAAAAGAAAGCAACTGAAAGGGTGATAAAACTAAGTCATCCATTCTCGGCTGTGCAGACCTTCAGCAGCACCGTCCCAAAGCTGGATTAAAATCCTCCCCCTCTGCCAGGGCGCGAGAGAAACACAAACACGGGCGGGCTCGAAAGCCAAACCCTGTTCTCCAGGCCTCCTCATCCCAGGCGTTCTGAAACAGCCTTGACAAAGCCGCAGAGCCCCGAAACCTGGAGGCATTTTTCATGTAACAATGCTGATCCTTTGGCAGGAGCTACCATAACATCCATGGCTGGGCCTGGGCCGACCCACCAGAATCACTTACAGGGTCTTCCTCCTGCTGCTTAAAAAACCCAGGTAGTATCTGGACCCAGCTGGACCTTCATGTAAATATAGAACCTCCATACAGACTCTACATCTCACATCTACACTGCCCGTCTGATAGACCGTTCCTTTCCTCAAAATAATGGAACAGAGTTGAAAGCGCCTTCTAACAGCTCAGCAAAGCCCCCCCCAACTTGACCCGAAGAAAGCAACCCTACCCCCCTTACCTGAAGATCGAGGTTTTCATTCATAGTCATGCTTGCTGACAGGTGCAGAGCTAAAGGAGAGCTGGAGTAGAAGGCTGTGAAGGTGAGGGACCTCAGTGCAGGTTTATGTGCCGCTGCGGGGGACAGATTTAAGACTGATTCGCTGGCGTGGGGGGGTTGCTCTATAAATGCTGCTGCGCAAACAGTGAGGGGCAGGAAAGAGGGTCACTCCCTGTTCTGAGTGAGCAGTTCAGGAAAGGCGCTGCTGCTTACAGCTCGGCGGGGACAGACAGTAATTGGGCGACGGCGCCGGTTTGCTTGGAGGACCTGTCCCTCTACACTGCAGGACAAACCTTTCCCATAAGACATCTGCTCCACCTGTATTACCACAGAGGTCTGATCCACAAGAGGTTATGTCTATCTACATTACCATAGAGATCTGACATACAAAAGGTGTGGTCCATCCGCATTACCACAGAGATCAAAAAGGCAATAGGTCTTGTCCATCTATATTACCATAGATATTTAACTGAGGAGAAGTCTAGTTTATTGACATTACCACAGTTTTGCACACAAAAGGCACTGTCCAGCTACATTTCTGTTGAGATATGACCCACAGCCTGTCCTGTTCCTCCTGCCACGCTACCACAGAGAACTGACCCGCAAAAGGGTCTTGACTATGTATATTACCATAGTGTTCTGACCTGCAAGAGGTCCTTGCAAGTTCATCTACCTTACCATAGAAATCAGACCAAAAACATGTCTTCTTCATGCCAAATTGGAGCACATGAGTACTCATAAGTAATTTAGGTAATGTTAATATGTTAAGTCTTTCCACAGAGAAGGCTGACTGTCTTAAAATTATTGGCAACGATTGCATAACACAAAATTCATGCAATTTCAAACATTCTTATCATTGAAGATGAACACTTAAACACTTAAAGAGTGAGCGTGAACACAGTCCAGAAAGTAATTTTGCACTTACTTAAAATTTCCTCAATTCAAATACCAATGTCCTCTCCAACCCCGTCCCTCACCCCCACCCCCTCCCCACATTTCACCCCAAAGAGTGGAAAGTGGAAAATTCCCAGTAGCTAACAGAAGCTCCAGTTTCCAGTTTGAGGAATACCAGTGGGCAGAACGGTTCCCAGGAAAAAGCTTCCCTTCCCTGGGCACTCGATGCAGCTCTGGCCTCTCAGAGATCCAGAATTTGGGCACACAGTGTAATTATGGGTGTACTTTACAGCGTTTTTAATTCTTTTACTTACTAACTTACTTACTTAGAACAAGGAGCCCATTTACTTCACTTTGTTTTCCATACGCTTCTTTGTGCAATTCCCACAGACTTATTCAGCCTTGATTTTCTCATGGTAACATAAGCTGGAGGAACATGTCAAAGTGGTGACATTTTCACTTCAGGACACAGCGCTGTTTAAAATGACAGACCAGGAACTAGATATTGGGTCCAGCCCTTGTGGATTACACACTCTTTAACAATTAAGTGAAATGAGCAAGTCTAAATATATTTCATATATTTTGATTACACAATTCAAAGACAGGAAAGTGAGTGGCCAAACCCAAAGTGACTGTACTAGTACCTCCTGATTCAATGACTGGAGTTTCCTCACTGGCAGGTTAGGCTAACCCCTGTGAGAATAGTCAAACGATAGTCACTATTTTTCCAACAGAAAGCAAAACTGCTGTAGAGGCCAGCCACTTGGATGGCATTTGGCGTGCCTCTCCAGAGGAACGGGTAAGAAAATATGACGTCAGCAAAAGCAGATAAGCAGTGAAGACGTACACATGGTTCTTCAGGTTTTTTGATTTCAAGCATGTTAAAAAAAAAAAAACATCTTAGAATGAGCTGTGCCAGTATCCCTTCCAGAAAACCTCACCCTCACCCCCCTCCACTGTCTCTCTCATTGGGGCCCATATATGTATGACATCACGTGTTACGCCACGCCCAGGTTATCAGCTTGGGACAGGCCTCTCTGTGCCCCTGCCTGACGATCCCTCATCAGGCTGTGAAAAACACCACCAGCAGCAGCAGCAGGGCAGAGGGGCGACTGGAGGTCATTACGCAACACCAACACAACAACACGCAAAATGCAAAACCTGCTCTGAGCCACAGCAGAACACTGTCCACTCTCTCTCAGCACAGTACAGAGGAAAGAGTGAGTGAAGAGGAAAGAGAGAGAGGGAGGCAGAGACAAAAACTGGGAGAGAGAGATGAGAGAGAGAGAGAGAGGGAGTATGCATATGATATTGCGTTAAAATATCACTTTGAAACACTTGCTTATATCATCCTCCCATTACTCCCATTAGATTATGAAACTGAAATTATGAGAGTGGAAAAAAGGAGAGGAAGTCTAATAGAAAGAAAGAGAGAGAAAAAGAGAGAGAGAGAGAGAGAGATAGAGAGAGATCCTCCTCTTTCTAGCAACGATCCCAATTGAATGATTTTGTCCTGGAACCCGATTCCAAGCTGCTGGCATTGATGTCAGGAACTGATGTCAGTGGTGGAAATAAAGGGCACGATCCACCCCACCACATACTGATCTGGGATCAGGTTTGAAGAGCATAACACCTGTGACGCTGAGCACATGGGTGTACCAGAGCCAGTGTGGCAAACAGAGCAGGGGGGTTCAGTATGGCTTTGAGGGACAGGGAGGTTTAAGAGTAGGTTGGGTGGGGGGTGGAATAAGGGAACGTTGGGGTACCGGGGTAAAGGAGAACACAGATGAGGTGAGGCAGGTCCACAAAAGATAGCAGTCTATAGGTGTGAGGCACAGACAACGAAGGGGCCTTCCACCCACATTATACACCCACTCGCTGCCCGAAACACACATCACACGCACCCCAACCCCCGTGGAGTGCTAACGCCTCGGTGCGGCAGAGCCTCGCAGCCTCGCGGCGCTCAGCATCGGGGCAGGAGTGGGTAGCCCGGAGGCCCTCCCGAGACTCAGCCCGTTCCTTATTTAGACTCCTCTGTTATATCATCAGGGTTACACAGAAAAACCGTTTGTTTTATCTCAGTTTTTCGGCCCCGGTTACGGTTAAAGGCAGCCTACGCGCTCATAAAAAAAATAATTAATAAAATAAAATACTGAGGTCCCTTTTCCACAGCTGGAAGGACTGGGAGTTTTGAGAAACAGGGGCCTGAGTGGTGCCAACTTAGTGCAGCAGCTGCCTGGAGTGGATTCTAAGGCCTCTGCTTTCTACACCCGCCTGTAGCAGGCCGTTAACTGTCCCGTTTTGAGGGACTAACAGTTATTGAGTGTGCTTTGGACGTGTTATTCTGCTTTCCCTGTTGGTCACTTGTTGGTCAGTGTGCTATCCCATGGTGCTTTGCAGCGAGACCTGTTAGATATGAGGTGGCAGAGCCTCACTATTGGCCTTGTATTCAGGCCAGGGTGAGATAAGCACTGTGCAGCTGAGTGGGATGATGAGGGAGGGAACATGCACACACACACACACACACATACACATAACCGCACACAGCACACATGCCTGTTTTCTCACGCGTTCTCTTTGGCAAAATTCTCTACAAGCCACCTTAAGTCATACGCATTCCTCAGCTGTTGTGGTCCCCAGGGAGGGGGGGGCAAACAGCAGAACCGGGGCCCCCACATCTGGATGGAGCACAGCTGGCCAGGGAGCATGGGAGGTGGGGGCGGGGGTGGGGGGGGGGGTAGCGGGTGGGTGTGTTTCTGGAAAGGGAAACAGAAGACAGAGAGAGAATTTCACAGGATCTGGAGCCTGGCCCCCCCGTTTCTGCCTGAGGAGGAAGAAATGACCCCTGCCCCCTGCTGAGAGGGGCCTGGTGTTTCAACCCATTTACTAATGTCGTCAGTCCTTGATCCATGCACAGAAATGAGTAAAGCCGCTCACATCTCTCCATATTGCAGTGCTGAATTCACTTCAGAGTTTGGGCTGTGAGCAGCACGCGGATTGTGCCATATACCCTGACAAAGGATTTTCACGGCTGAAACAGTGAAATAAAATCCCTAAATAAACACTCAAACGTAGAGGGCTGTGAGTGTGTGGCTCTATTTGTTTCTTCATGCCAAACTTCCCTGAAAGCCTGCGTTTCACACGAAGTGAGTATTCTTGTAGTGTACAGCAGCCATGGATCCAAAAGAGACAAAGAGGTGAGACAGAGAGGCTGATAAACAAAGACTTCCCCTTTTTTTCCACTGATGGAGGGATGAGAGACATGGAGAGATAGCAACCGCAGTGTCAGGGAGAACCATGGCTCAGTCACTTCACGTCGGTCACCCTTACAGAAAAACCCCTGAGAAACTGGTGCTCCCCACCTTTAGCGTGGTCTTTCTTCAGCCCCAGGGTGTGGCAGAGGGCACTGGCTATGGCGGGCTCCCTCTCGTCTGCCAATGTTACTTAAGGGCTTCCATTCTACCAATCTGGGCTCCACTGACCTGCCTGCCTGCCAGTCAAGCTCCACAAATCATGGTTTCCTCTAGACAAAAGCCTCTATTTACACAAAGATGACCTTTGACCCCCTCATGACCCCAATCTCCCATCCTGACCCCTTCCCTGACAAATTCTCCTTCAGAGTATGAGGCCTTTCCTTCAGTTTTTTTAGATTATTTCTTGTGCAGGGCGAATCACACTGAGGAACAGCTCACAGGTGGAAACATGTGACCATGTCTCACTGTGCATGACAGCTTACACCGTGGCCATCTCTTAATTGATTCAAACGTTTATGCTGTGGAAAACATGTGTTTAAGCCTGACCATAAATTTGGCTTGTTGGACTCTAATCTGCTACAGAACTTGAATGGTTAGTGTTCAAACTTGCAGCTATCAGGACCCCACTGATTTTCACCTGCCAGTCTGTAACTGAACCTTCATTTATTATACAGCTGAAGTGAAAATGAAGAAGGGTGAATGAAGAAAATGAAAACATCAGCTGATCTGACTGGTTAAATATCCTGAGGTATGAATATGAATATGGAACTTTCCATAAAAACACTTTATGACATGCCTCGCAGTTTCTGACACGATGCTCAAATCAACATGAAGAAAATCATCGTTCAGAACGTATATCATCCTTCGACAGACAATAAGAGTGTCTAATTAAAAACAATTAACAGCTCGTTACCACTCAGCAGTTGCGATTATGGCGGGAGCAAAAACAAGCATGCACAGTGAGTCCGCTTGGACCGAGTTTGCGAACCCCAGATGTAGTCTCACTTGCCAAACTCATAACCATGAACTGGACTCATCTCTCACTCCCATGTGATACAACCCTGCCCAACTTCCTGATATACGCTTTTGGCAATAAATCAATAGTCACTTACTACTTCTGATGAACACTGTCTCTGGGGTGGATGGTGCATAAAATGATTAACTGCCCCAGACGACCAAATAAACTAAATCCACCCTAAGAAATGCGTAGCCACTGCCTGCTGATTGGACTGTAGAAGGCCCAGGCAGGAAGACTTCACCAAGCTATTGGCATACTCAGTCAGAGCCTGTGCATCTGGAGTTGATCACATACATGACCACAGCCTCCTAGCAATCTCTCCTCACATCATGCTTTGTGGTAGATTTCTGTACCTCGGTGACAGCCTCAATGTTCCCCTCAGGACATAGTTCACATCCCTGAGCGGATTAAATGAATCCGCAAAATCCCTGAAACCACCCCCGCCCCGCATTACATCCTCCATGCCACCCCAAATGCACACTACTATATGTAAACAGGTGAGCGGATGCAAAACACAGATTTCACAACTTACAAGGTCTTATATCTCATCACTGGTTTAATGAATGTAATTGTTTTAGAAACTGTGTTCTCTGTCTGGTATCGATGGGGGCAGTGATGTACTGTCCTCTCTAATCTAACATCCTGAAGTCTGCTCTACCTGGAGAGGAGCAGCAGACCAGCTTGCTGAGTGTCATTTGCGTTTACTGGATTTGAGGGCACTTGTCTTCCTCATTTCCAGGAAAGGCCCATGGAAAATTTGAGTTATTACTGGAAAAGCACCATATCTACATTTACGTAGAACATTTACACTATTAAGTGACCTGTTGTGTTTGTTTGCGTTTTTTTTCTTTGTGTGTTTTTGAGATCAAATCTGCGAAACATGCAAACAAGTCCTTGCAGCAAGGGGTGACAGACACAAACAAACACACACACACTATGATAAGCTCTCCTGTCTTTGCTTATCCTACACTATGTTGTGCTGTGCTATGCTATGCTATGTCCTGCTGTGTTGTGTCGTGCCGTGCTATGCTATGCTATGTCCTGCTGTGTTGTGTCATGCTGTGTGCTATGCTATGTCCTGCTGTGTTGTGTCATGCTGTGCTATGCTATGCTATGTCCTGCTGTGCTGTGCTGTGCTATGCTATGCTATGTCCTGCTGTGTTGTGTCATGCTGTGCTATGCTATGCTGCTATGTCCTGCTGTGCTGTGCTATGCTATGCTATGTCCTGCTGTGTTGTGTCGTGCTGTGTCACACTATGCTAAACTGTGGTGCTGTGTGCTGTAGTGTGGGTGTGTAGAGCTGAAAGTGTGGCAGTGTGGGTGGCTGAGGATGGAGTTGCCAAGGCCCAAGGCCGTACAGTAAAACTGAGAAAGTTGTGGAAAAAAATCCAGCAAAACAAAACAAACTAAATCTCCTCCTTTATTCCTGAAAAGTACTGCCACACTGATTAGGGATTTTGTTGTCTTGTCACACAATTCAAACACCAGTGAAAAACACAAGTAAATACAAGCTGGATGTGATTATTTGCACTTAAATGTAGAAACCTGCTTTGCATTGGGGGCTGGCCTCAAAGCAAAGGATAGGACTCTGACAGGTCATGTGACATGACCACTATTTACACTGTCTGACTGAAGAGGACCTCTTCATTATGTTCAGTTTTGCCTCATTGTTTTCAGTGTACACACCAGCGCACACTGGAAAACAGCAAATAAACTCCTTGGGTCGGTGATCAAATGTAAGTGGGCATCTCAGAATGCCATGGGCATGAAGCAAGCTGCATTTAAACCGTATTGCCGACAGCAGGCCCTGCAGCCAGGCCTCGTCAAGCAGATGATGCTTCTCACGATCCCGATGATGTAACGTGCAGGTGGCATAACTGGGCAGGTAGAGCCACAGGTACACAGGGACGCCTGTGTGAAACAAGGTAAATCTCGGTGCCATTAATTAAGCTTGGGGGTTAAGGAAACGCTAAACTGGTTCCCCAGGTGCCCCTCCCTTACCCTGGGGCAATAAGACATAAACTGATACCAGACACACTCACAGTAAAGCAGTGATTGGACAGTGAGACCTTGTGATGCCAAAAATGGGAGGAGCTATTGAGGGCGATCTGTTAATGATGAAGTAATATTTTTACTTGGTCATTCAGTGAGGAGTATCAAAAACCTGTCCACTCTGTGACCTTCCGTGGCTGGAATTGAAGACCACTGCTGTAAGAGACTTTCACAATTCACAATTACAGTAAGCTTAACACAGAGAGACCAGGTCTGACACAGTGCTGGAAGGCCTCTAAACCAGGGATAGGCAATCATGCTCCCAGATGGCTGTAATGTATGCAGATTATTGATTTCACCAATAACACTACCTCAGTTACTGCAGCAGCTGAGATCACCAATGCAGGATCAACCCTACAATAGATGGTGATCTAGCGTACGGTGGCTCTTGTTTCCAGCTGAAATTCCAAGCCACCATTCAGACCCAAGAAACCATGTGATGTGAGGTAACTACGCAATTAACTGTTTTAATTGGTCACTGTGTGCTGAGCAACACAAAATAACAGTGTATCCTGTGGTCCTCCAAGGCCAGAAATGAGAAGCACTGATCTACACTGTGAGCAGATGATGTGATGCTCCTCCAGCTCACGTCTGCCTGGGTGTTCTATGCATCAGTGACATGGTGTGAAGCCCATGGGGGCCCTGTTGCCTCCTTTATCAGCCTAAAAATATCCTGAAGGAAATGACCATCTCTGGGTGGGTGCTGCTGCTGCTCTGTGTAATTTCCTCTGCTCCGCGTTCTGTTGTCTTACATAAGCGGCCCGCATTGTCACAGCGCCACGGCGACGCTCTGTGTTTCAGGAAAAAGAATGTGGCGGCCATAATCCACTTAATTTTCATGCATGTCTCTCAAGACCTGTCCCCAATTAACAGGCCAGGGAACAATCACGTAGCTTGCAGGGGAGAGAGGAAATAACACAGCCCAGAGTGTGTTACCATCACACTAGTGGCCATTAACACACACGAAAAGAACCGACAAGTGTCATATATCCCACACACACCCACTCACCTCTCGCATGCGCACACACACTTATATATCCCTGACATGAGCTTATCAGAACAGTGTGTAGGCTATTAAAAGTCATTATAGCCTCTCACTTTCTGTGTGTGTTCACAGAAAAACCCAGAATGCTAGCAGAGGCCAGAGAGAACAATGTGCTCTGGAATTCCAACCAGAGGAGGAAGTTCCGGAATTCAGGGTGACCCTAGGATCCAAGATTCCATGGGAATTGCAGAGAGTGAAAAATAATATGCTCTCCTGAGTCAGGAGCTTAGGGCTTTTATGCCCCTTTGACCTTGGGTGAAGGGGAACAAAAACACTCCTTTTTTGAGGGTGACTTGACCAGGAGTGCAGTAGAATACAGGGTGAGTACCTTTGATTGTATTTGTGCTGGCTGGTCATTGAATTGAGGGGGTTTAGTCCATCTAAATTACCATAGGATTCTGACCAACAACAGGTCCTAATGAACAAAATTACCATAGAGCTCAGACCCATAACAGTTCCTGTTTATAAAAATTACCTTACAGCTCTGGCCCACAATAGTTCCTGTCCATTAAAATTATCAATGAATTCAACCAGACGTCCCATCCAAGTGCATTTGGAATGTTGCCTTGCTGACATTTCAAAGGAGGATTGAGTATAATGGCCACTGTGAGTTCCTCCCCTGGTACTTCCCCACTTCCTGCAGACTTATAATTCTGTCCGTGTTTAAAGAGTCACTACGAGCTAAACACCCCCCCCCCCCCTCCCTCCGCCCTCCCGGCTGAGGTGACACCACAGCGATCCGTAAGGCAGCGGATCCAGTCTGGGAGGCTCCTCCGGTGTCGTTGCTTGAGGCTGTAGTCCTTTTCCTTCACAATCAAAGCATGTTTTTCTCATTTAGATTGTAGACACAGTGTTCCCAAGTCATGTGACCCAAAGTTCATTAGGAGGTTTATTTCAGAACTTCACCTCCCCTGACCTGCTTCTGCAAGTACAGCAGAGCAGTGGATTGGAAATGTACTAAACCCCCCCCCTTCTCCCCCCCATCATTTTATACAGCTGGATATCTTAACAAAAGCTATACAAGGTAAGTGCCTTGCTCAAGGGCAGAATAGGAGTGTTAAAAACCTGGGTCCTTAACTACACTACTGCCGACCTCAAATCACATGCTTAGAAGGACATTGGTCCCTGGGTCTCAACTAAACATTATTGATGGAAGAATGGCGTGAATTCAAAATTGAAAGGAGTTATCATAAGCTATCAGCTACACAAACATCTGAACCAACCATTCTGCTTTTTTTTTTTTTAAATTGAGACAAGCACTGTCTTGTTGAAACAGGCCAATGGTTGACAGCTCATTGAAGCTCCGCAAATCATGAGCTTCATGAAACCCTAGTTTCCCATCAGTACTGGATGCTTTTCACTTGTCCACAGGTTGACACAAGCGCTGTTGATTCCTATGTACTGATGTTGACCTTTGAATGATATTCCTCCAGTTAGATGTGAATATGTGTGTGTGTGTACATTTGGGTTTTTTTTTAAAGGTCTAAGGAATATTTCCTGTGTCATACAATAAAACAAACACAAGCCACAAGCAGCTGTTTTTCTCTGGACTCTCCTCTTTCCACCCTGAACAACCCCCCCCCCACCACCACCATGTCTATTAAAAAAACATCCCACTGTTTTGTTTTTGTGCTTTTTGCATCTCTAGCAAAGCAGCACCAGTCCCAGTGCATGGTGGACCCCTGACCAGTGCTTTGTGTCTTAATCCCCTCTTGCTTTTCAGTGTCAGCCCATTTTGGCAAGCTTTCAAAGCCCTCTACTGTACAGATCCTCAGCTCTGGTGCAGGCTTCGGTTCTTGTCTTCGCCTTATAATCAGCAACCAGCGAAGATCCAAGAAACAAGGTGAATTGGGATAAAATCTAAAATCACACGATTTGAATCGTCTGTGTACTAGAGTAGCAAGGACCACCAGCATGCCGCATTGGGGCACCAGTAGTAGTGCAGAAAAGAACCCTCCTCCAATGCTTTCTCTGTCTCTCTACCCACAATCCCCCTGTGTTGGAGTGATTGGCCAGTTCTTGTGTGAAGGACCGACATCACTTCCTGTTTTTAACTGGCCACCCTGACATTCATTACAGTCATTTAGCTGATGCTTTCAGACTAACAAAGGGCCTGGGAGCAATGTGGTTAAGGGCCTTGCTCAAGGGCCCAACAACAATGGTGTTCTTGCTGTGGCTGGACTGGGACTTGAACCGCCAACCTCAGGGGTCCCAGTCGTGTACCTTAGCCACTAGGCTACACCTTAGCTACAGTCAGTTGGCTGGCACACAGAGCCACCTCACCTCAGCCAATCAGGATGCCCCACACAAACGGCTTGCCTCAGGACTGATCGCCATCGTCATTATTTATGTATAAAGCAGCGCTGAGACATGCGCATGCTCCAGGAGACACTGAGGTAACTCAAAACATATGCCTGCTAAATGCATATATACAAAAGCTGAGACTTGATTGAGTTGAAAGAATGGCTTGTAAATCAAAAACCACATTCGATTCGTAGCACGCCTCAAAAACATTCTCTCCCCCTCCTTTTCAGATTGTAGTGGAAAGCTAAAATTCTGCATTGAGGAGGAAAAAAACATCTTGACTGATTTGTTTAATTCCTTGTGACTATCTGTAATACAATGTGAAAACACAAGTGGGACTACGCCATACATGACTGTGTGAGGCAGTGAATCAATGCCTTGTTTCACACTTTGATGAATTCATTATTATGTATAATAAAAAATGACCATGTTGCCAAATAGGATTTAATGGACGAGTTGATATTCAGCCACTTCAACACAACAGCCAATCACAATGTTTTTCTGAATAAGGGGAGGGGCCTATTTGGAATGCTGTTTGTCACAGCTCTATGAACTCTCCAGGAATTCTGTTTTCTATGCAAACTTGACCGTGGCCTCTTGCGTTGAACGGGTTGCTATATGCCCCTTAGTCTGGGTTAGTTCACCCTTGACAGATATGCTGTGTTCAATCGTACTTCATTTTAGAGCTGTTTTGCTATAATGCTGGAGGCTTTGTGCCAAAAAAACTAAACATAGGAATAGGAAACTTCAGCCGGTCCTCAACTTCCAAGCAATTGTCCACACTTCCTAACAGCATAGTCTGCAGAGTGACTGACTCTCAGATGACAGCGCCTTTTTAAATATGTTTAAACATTTGCCGCCCTTTTAAACGACACCTGTTGCACTCTGCACTTATTTCTCTGTGTGAGCATTTTGAAAATGTATGTATTTTTTTTTTATTCAGACCTGGAACAGAACTGTTTGTCTTCCTATTGTGGAAAAACTGAAAAAATTCGGAATGCTTTGTTCTAACCGTGTGATAAATTGACAAGCCAAGGTCAGCAGGGTTTTCCCTGTAACTTTCTGATGGGTGGAATTCCACCATAGCAACGACTTCTAATCTTATCTCGGCAGGGTGCACGTAGGCTTTTGTTCAAGCTCTGGAACTAAAACACCAGATTCAACTGATCAGCTACTCAGGGGTTTAATCAAAACCTTAATCTTGGGTGTTTTAGGGCTGGGCTAGAACAAAGGACTGCGCCCACACTGGGCCGTCTCAGGTAAGATTAGGCACCCCTGCACAACAGCCACTGGTGTTGTCTGTAACACTCTTTGCCACTAACTGGAAAGCAGATCTATAGGGGGATAAAAAGAGCCCCAAACATACCTCATTCCTACAGGGGCTTTGTTGTGATGTTACCAGAATAACTCATGTTTACCATAAACATGCTGGGCCTAAAAATACGAAAGAACTTTGTGTTTCTCATCGAAACAACAGCCCTACTGGTAGCGAGAAAACGATCGTTCAAGCAAAGGAAAATGGAGACTCAAAACTCGAACTGATTAACTGGATAGAGGTTGAATCATCAGCTGTAACAAGTGGTGAATTCAAAAGCCTCGCTGATGGAGGGTGTTAAAATTTCTCACTGAAACATTTTTTCATCTCGCCGTCCAAGGTCAATTACAGCCTGTTATTCCACCTCACACCTGCTGCACATCTGCGGAACGTATGATACATCCCATTATTACGAGTGCAAATAAAAAGAATAACCCAATATAGTTCCATTATGATGTGAAGGAAAATATTTCATGGCAAAACACTCGGACATCTATCCGTGATTTCTGCCATGAACAGTTATAGCTGTGGCTTGTGACCTGAACGGTAGTCTCAGTTGAAAGGAGCCTTGCTGTCATTATAGTGGCTCACTGAATACTCACTCCAGTGTGGTGTAACTCTACCCAAAGTCCTTGAGTGTGCTTTTCTAACAAATGATCACTTTATTCTTCTGACAAATCCCACAACAGAGTGAGAGACAAAAATGATAAACCGCTAAAGCCAATCAAAACCAGTGTCAGTAATCTGCAGGCATCAGATAGATAGTGGGAAGTCTCAATAAGAAAAGTCAACCAGTTGTCCATCTGGGGTTCTCTCAGAGATTGATCATCAGGAGTTGAGCCTATACATTCAAAAGCAGGCCATGGGGCCTTCCTGCTAACTGTATGTTTTCTATATTTTTATAAACTATGCATTTACACAGCTGAATATTCATGACAGCAATTTAAGTGAAGCAACTTGCAGAACAGAGCAGCTGCAGTTCCCTGGGGAGAAAAAAACCCACAGCGTCCGAGAGAACTGCTTACAAGAGCAGTTCCCTTAACCGATAATCTACACTGCCGCTCTAAAGGCCTACCTGCTTGCCGTTCAGTGAGGGTGACCTCTTGCCTGACTTGGGCTCCACGCCACTCAGGGTGATGGGCTCCTTGGAGGCGGATCCATTCTGCTTCCTGGTGGGCGTGGCGGGGGTAGTGGCGGGGGTGGAGCTAGTCCCCCGTGTGGCCATCTCCTCCGTGCAGACCAGCCTCAGGCTCCGCAGGTACGCGTCTGTCTCTGCATCCACCACCAGCAGCCTGGTCTCGTGCTCCACCGCCTTGATCCGTTGGACCACCTGATAAAGAGGGCAGAGAGAGGGGTGACTACTACGGTTTATTCTTTGCACACCCAAAAAATGTGAAAATTCAATGTGATTTCTGCTACATATATTTGGCTGTATGGATTCATATTTGTGCCAAAAAAACTGAAAATGGAAATTGGATAGGTTTTTGAATGTGTCTATATTTGCCAAAGGACATTCAATTTTGTTCTGCCAATAAAAGAGGGTTTATTTTTTATGAAGAAATGTGATGGTATCTATGAGAAATAAACGTGGATCTAGTGAGGACAAAAAAGAAAAAAAAACTCTGTTCCAGAAGAAAGCTACAAAATTCTCTGGAAAAGAAAACAGAGAGAACCATGTGGAGAGGAGTCAGACCTCTGAAGTGGACAGACCAAACCAAAAAGTGTTTATCACTAGAGTCAGACACTACACATACTGTCTTCCTTCCTGGTTCAGCCACATAGTTCTGGCAGATATCCAGAGAGTAGAACAGAGGGAATTCTGCTAATGTTTACTTTAGCTTTAGCAGTACAGATACAGAGACAGAACATTTAATGAAAGTGCACCACCAAACATCCGTTGTACCAGACCATGTTAATCCAGTTCCTTTGTACATATAAGAAAAACAATCCAAGACATGAGACCGTATTCTAAAGTTGAGATCCAACTTTGTGCTGGGGGAAGAAGCAGAACATCCTATGGTAGAAATATACAATGTCAATCCGTAGAAAAGAGACTGAACTCTGCAGAAATGTTTGCAGCAAAGTTGTAATTTGGCCTGGCTCTGTGCTTGGCCCTCCACATAAAGTTTGCACCAGGGTATCATTAATGCAGGGTCAGTAAACTTCCATTTCTCCTAAATACAGTGGGGTGAATAACTACGAGCATGAGGCTTGTGGACACAAAATATTAAGTATCCTCAAGGACGGCAGGGACCGTTTCGCAGGGGAGGTCGGCATTTGAACTGTTACATGAAATGACGTAGCAAAGAAAATGAACCTACGTTTTGAACAATTTCACAAGTTGCTTCTCTGGTCCCTACAATTTCTGCACTATGTATGTTTGCATTATTTTTCTTAATTGCCATGCTTGATAGCGGGACACTTTATGTTATTTAATGGGAAAATAAACATTGTAATTTTCTTTGGTTTATTTTCTTTGTATGGCTATTACAGCTCTGCTGTTATATCATCAGGGTTATGATAAACAGTTTGTTTTATCTTGGCTTTGGTGTACACATGGAAAACGCTGCCCACTCGGCCACTCAACCCACATCGTTAATACGGTTTATTTTATATAAACGCTGTGAACAAAGGTGTGAATGTGGGTTGTCATGATTTTACGAGGATGGCTTTTGCTTGGGGGTAGTGTATGGTACTACTCTGTTCACTGATCAGTTAGCTTTCAGAGGCTAACATCACTTGGGTTTTATGGCATATGGTAGCCCCACCCCTTTGTGATGTCATCATGCCTCATTCTCCCAAAATCAGGGTCTGATTCCAGATCATTGCATGAGCGCCTGTTGTTGCAGGAGTCCCTAAACCTGGCACTGGGATCTGTTACATACCGTTATTTTTCAATATGTAACTGATCCTCTAAAGTTGATGCTTACTCTGTTAACTCAGCTCAAATGGACTTCTGAGGGGTTTGAATGGTTTGCTTCTTCAAGGTGAAAACTAAACGCAGCCACCCCATGACTCCCTCGGACCACAGCTGGTGACCCTAGATCTAGTGTTTCAGCTGAATATACATTCTTGGCTGCCAGACTTGGTTCTGAATGATCCATTCCTTCCTGCTTTGCCACAGGTTGCTGCAGGCAAAACGCCCATGAAACACAGCTCAGCCTGCGGTCACGATTTATTATTTATTAGACATTTATTCTTTGATGAGGACCATTGTGGAAAGATGCATATGGAGCATATCATACAAACAATGATTTGAGGCATTGATTTGCTTTCCTCTCAAGCATTCCAATTTCCTCACGTACTCTTAATGATACTTTTCTCACAGGCAAAGTGGGAACAAGTAGTTTTGCCTTTCATTCTATGGACAGTGGGCTTACTGAGTAAACAAGTGCATAATCATCATGGACGTCTTGGACCTTGTCAATGTTTGTTCAGCAGGGAAATGCATTAAGCGGGCTTTCCACTGTACTCTTGTGACTTTCAGATAGCCTGCCAAAAATGGTCCGAACGCCATCCAGATAGCAGAAGGAAATAAATCAAGGAGAGATGTACATTTTTGGTTGTACCAAATTAAATTTATGGGTAAATAAGCGAAGCTTAGTTTTAAAATACTATTCATCAGTTTTTCAATCACTAAAAAATTGTGTGAGAATACCACGTGCGCATCTGTTCACGTGCACTAATCTTGCAATGACAATGTGCAAAATTCGTGCAAGTGTGCATGTTTACATCCAAATGCATCACAAGTGGTGGACACTTAAATTTCAGTACACCCATGTTCTCTGAGACTCAGCGACGAACTTTTACATATTGTGTCGGTGTATGAAATAGTGAGGGCAATTTCACAGCTGATCTGATCTTCTGGGAAGTAGTCCATGAGATGTTCTTAGCTAGGGCAGAAACTCAACACATATTAGACTACATGTTGTCTCACAGGCTACAATTGTATCTCGATTAGAACAGAAAAAAACCCTCTTTGTAAAGGAATGACAGACCACAATTTAAAAGATGAATTCAAGACTGGGGTGAAGCAGGACGTGCTATGGCAGCCCTGTAGTATTATGTCACTCACTTGGTGATGTGTCTCTCTCTCCACATTCTCACCGTTCACCTCCACAACTCTGTCTCCTGCGCGGAGACCTGCGGCTTCGGCAGGCGAAGCAGGCTCCACTTTACGGATAAACTGTCCGCTCTTGCCCTTCTCTCCATGTAAGTGGAACCCATACCCGCTCTCCTCTTTTGACATTACACAAAGCCTTGGTTTAAGTTCTTTAGCCATTTTCGTATTCCCCTTCAATTTTAAAATGTATTTTAAAAACTTAAATCCAAAGAATCCAAATACCAAAATGGAAAAAAGCAAGTTTAATTTCGTCTGAAACTTGGGTGTCTCACTCTCTTTGAAAAATACATATCCAAACCTGTTGCGCGCTTCCACTTAAATTGACACATGAGCAAATGGCTCAAAACACATGCCACTGAAACAAAAGGTATAGTCCTCGGCGTTTGTAAAAAAAAGTTGCCACTCTTTCAAAATAATTGCAATGCAAAGCTACAGTTTGTCCCCAAAGGATAAAAACGAGCAAATCGATGCGCATGAACAATAATACGTCGTGCGTCCCAGTCCCCAACTGGATTTAGTCGAAAAGGTCTTCTGAAATGGCTTGTCCTGGGTTATCGTTTCGTCGAGACGCACTTCGTTTACAGTCTGTTTTCTCAGTGCGTGAGTTCAGGTTGGTGTTATCCACGAGCAGCTTCCTTACCGCACTTTAACGGAGGTAGCAACAGGCTCCGTTCTCACACCTCTCCAGTAGAACGCACGTTTCGATCGTTTGTGTACTGAGAAGCAGTTACAACATCAGAATGCTTCGACTCTGCTTAAACAGCACCAGAACCAGCACCGCCCTCGAAATAAATAATCATTTGAAACGAGAGAGTTTCGTCATCCTACCACTACAGCGGGCAGCTTCTATAGCATATCTGACCCCCCCAAGCGCTGCTACGGTTCGAGACGAAATCTTTACAGTGAACAGTCATGGAAACGTCTGTTTGCATACAAGTGCAACAAAGACAGTTCTGCAGTCAGATACAACAGGACTGACAGGTGAGATCACAGACAAGTCTGTGATCACAACATGGGCTGGATATCTACCCATCCGATCTTTTCCTGTTACAAAAAGAAAAAGGGCATGACTTGATTTGCGATGCTTAGTGAACTAAACCTTTCCGTTATATGCAGTATGGTTTACATGTGATATACCTTGAGGGGAAAAAAACGTGTTTTGATGAACGAAGACACATAGTAAAACTTCTATGGAGAATAATTTAGCGGTGTGACCACGTCAAGAGGTTTATGCTCGAAACAGTCCATACTCAATACTGGTACACTTATAAGTAACAGAGAAAGGTCAAGTTGGTGGCAATGTAGAAATGCCTGTAGTGTGTTTTGTTATGAAGACATCCACACTTGTATCGCTGTTGCCTTTGACAACAGCTTACAAATCACCTGTTCCTTGAGCAGAACGATGACAGCAGATGGCTTACGCAGGCGGTGAGAACTAACTTGCAGAACTGGTCTTGGGGCCGGAGGATACAACGGGGTAACGGGGGTGGGGGGGGTTCCATTCACACATCACCGAAACAATAGGATGCATAGTGCAGTGCCAGCAAAGCGTGGGTTGGGTCAACAAGATAAGCAGGAAAATAATAAGAGTACTTGACTGTACAGCTGACAACAACGTGTAGCACATGATTTGCATACCAAGTACAGCACTATGGCTTGACATAGCATGTCCAAACAAATGTATCGCGCGCTTTATCAGACATGAAAATTATTTAAAGTTAATATTTAAAGGAATTTTAAAAAATCAATATCAGACTGTTCTGTTTTTTTTTTTTTTACCCAACTCAAATAACCCACTAACCTTATGTTCACGTTATTGCATTGCCACCATGTGGACAATGTACATAACTACAATAAATATTATATTAGAACGATTTCCCGTTAGATTCACTAAAATTGGTTAAATTAAATGTCATAGATCAGCTTTGGCAAAGACCTACGCAAATAAATCACAATGGATTGCGTGCTATGAAATTAGTGTATCCTGCTACATGCTGTAACAATTTCTATTTGAAGAGAGAAACGTTTAGAGATAAAAAAAAATGTTTGACACTTTATTCAAGAAATAAATGCAAAATGGGCAAATATATTTTATTTAATTGTTTATTTTATATAAAATTTACTTTATCTAAGGTTTTAAAACATAGACTACTGATCTTTTCTAACAGAGCTAAATAAAATACATTCCGATGTTAGTGCTTGTCTTTATCTAATAGCTTTATATAACATTTGATTCATCCATCTCCATTACTTTCCTCTACCCATGACTCAAATCAAACCAAGCTGCATACTACAAGACTTTTTTTATGACGTGTTGAGGCTGAAATACTGAGACAGATTATTTTAAGAGTATTTTGTGCTTGCATAAACACACAAGTGAAAAGTCTTGGCAGGGTCTATCAGTCAAAGATTGGCATTTGGAAGTGGGCTGGAAATAGAAGGCTAACAAGGCAGTTGGATAACACTGGAATATGTGCATAATGACAGTTCCAGATTTGCCAGTAAAAACATTAAGCTAGCGAAGAACTGGTATAATAATGCTTGCTGTAAAACTAAAGCCTTTCTTATTTCATCTGTCGTTTTAGGGTTAAGAATTTTCTTTGGCTTTCTATGGATCTGAAGCATTTTGAAGAACTGCCGGGAAAATAAATGTGTAGGCAGGTTCTCCTGAATACAAACTGTTGAAAATTGAACTGTGAACTTTGAACTATGAATTGTGTCCTACGAACTGTGGACTTTGTGGGACAAATAAGGAAAGTCTCGCTTTTTAAACTGGTGCTTGGTCAGAAGGTGCTGGTGGTCACCTCTGACCCGGCCTGCCAGGGCAGTCACCCTTGGGGACTCTATGGGATTTTTGGGTGCTGGCTTTGGTCCTTTTTCTTGGTGTGGCGGCAGGGTCGGGGGAGGAGGATGGTTCAACCTTGACCCTGTGTGACGATGCAGGCGGGCTGGGAGAGCCTGCTCCACCCCGGCCCTGGCTGGAGGGCTTGGAGGCCCTGGGAGAGCCGCTTTTGGGCCTTTTGTTCGGGGACACACGGAAGGCCGAGGGGCAGCAGTGCTGGGCGAGGCACAGGGAGCACTGGGGGCCCACAGGGAGGCACACCTGCTGGCCAAAGCCCACCAGAAGCCAGTTGATCTCACTCCACAGCTCCCTGAGAAAGGACAGGACAACATGAACACAAAGGCAGGGGACAGGGAGTACCTACCAAACCGTGTGGCAGGGCAAACACTCAGTGTGTCAGGGTGGAGGGTGCTGATCTGGGACCAGGTTGTCCCTGTCCATATCCTAACCTTGTCAATTATCAGATAGAGGGCAAAACTGATCCTAGATCAGCAATTCCACTCTGAGATGCTAAGTACAGGCCCTAGGCTCACTGGTGAGTTGTTAGTGGGGATAACATTGGTAAAATATGAGCGACTCATTCGCCATATAAAACTCACTTTCAATTGGCGTTTGCATAAATAAAAATGAACATAAAACTTCTTTCATGTACATGTACATGCTTTTGTTTTGCCATACTGGAATGTGTGTAGTCCTTATTTGGACATAATCATTGCATTAGTTGCCATGTCTTTTAATGGTGGGTCACAGAAACTAAATTTACTCATTATGAGGTCATGAACTCAGAAGGTTTTGGAACCCATAGATTGCTGGACCGGGGCCTTCCTCCTACCTACTGGGTGTGCTGTAAATACATTCCTGTTGGAAAGCGCAAATGCAACACAAGGAGTAACACATGGAGGAAGGCTTAGTGTGAAGCTGGATTTGGCCAGCCCTACTGTCCTGGCATCACCTTGGCAACCACTTCTCCAAAGCCCGTCGAGTGTCCTCTGGAGTTTTGGTTTCAGCTCTCATCCAGCCCAACCTGTTTGAGATGCGGTGCACGTGTGTGTCCACCCCTGGACCACACACACACACGTACACGCACACAGACATACACACACACAACAGTAAACAGTCATTACAAGTGCAATCTTTTACTGCAGGTGCCCAGAAACACATCCCCTGCCAACTTGAAATCTGCCTTTTCATCAAGAGCCATCTTACATTTCCTGGCATTTTAAATGATTTATTCTTTCAGTCATTCCAGTAATGCACTAGATGAAAATTTAAAAAGTACAACATCCATTATGCCTGCTGTGTTGGACGGCATAAAACTGCTGTGCTAGAAACCATACCGGTCATGCAGATGGGTTTGCTTCCAGCAATAACAATGTGCACAGTGAGGGGGCAGCTGTGTGTCACATCTCACCGATTCCAGACACCTGCTTCCAGGCGATGGTCATGGCTAGGTGTGCCATTTTGGGCCCTACCCCCGGGAGACTGACCAACCCGGCCACAGTGTCTGGTATGTCCCCTCCGAAATCCCTCTGCAGGATGGCTGTGGTCTGCTTAATATACTTCACCTTGGTCTGAAATCACACAGGGCACAGGGGTCAGAGGTCATCTTGGAGTTGTTTTTATTTTATACCTTTATTATTAATTGCTATCATTGCATGGTGCATTTTTTTTCATCTTTTCAAAATGTATTGTGCAATGATGCAAAAATATGTTATGGAACAAAAACTCCAAAATGACTCCCAGACAAAAGGAAATTACGAAGAAACCTGCCTGCTTCTAAAACACAGTGAATGCTTACAGTGGGTAAGTGATCACTCAGGCATTTGATGAGTGACTGCATCAATCTTTGCCCACATCAAAGACAAAAAAAAAAAAAAAAAAAAAACCAAAGCATAACTCAGCAAAAGGCAAGCAATACTGCACTGCGGGTGTACATTCAGTGCTAGCCTCCAGGGGGGGAAATAAAGCAGCAATTTTGGGAACATTTGGGGACGCTGGGGCTGATGTGCTTGAGAAAATCTTTGATTGAATCTATGTAAAAATGTATGTGTGTGTGTTTCTGTGTGTGCGTTTCTGTGCATATGTTACCTTCCAGAAGCCTACAGGGTAGATAAGTTTCCCCAGCTCGTCATCATCAGTATTGAGAATGCCCTCCACAGTCAGCCCGTGTTTCCTTAGCTTCTCCATGGCTGCTGCAGTGATCTGGTCCTTAGTCTGACTGGAGAGCATGAGCGAGATGAGAATCTGGTACCGTCCTACCTGAGGAGAGAGAGAGAGAGAGAGAGAGAGAGAGAGAGAGAGAAAAAAAAAGTAAGAGTGGGGAAGACAGAGAGAAAGAGGTACGATAAGACCCAGCATGTCTAGCAGGACAATCGACAAAAAAATGCCTGGGGAAAAAAAAAGCCTTCAATGAACTTCATTTGAGCTGGGCTGAAGGAACAGCGTTAAAAAGACATATTTCTGATTTCTGATGTGAGAATCATTCTGAAATGTATTTTTTTCCCCTACTACTTTTGCTTGTACCCTGTGTTGTATTTGTAATTTAAACTCTATGTCTGATTTTCCTCATTCCTTTTAACCCCCCAAAAAAGCACCACAGCTCCAGCCCCTGTCCCTATCTCTGTCTCTGCCTCTCTATCCAACCCCAAATATGAGTACAAAATTACCCATACCATTAGAAACCTCAAAAAGACAAACCCTAAAGCAGGTCTGTGGGTCAAACATGTAAATACAGGAGCAGCTTCATGGAAGACGGTTGAGCGTAGTGGACGAGGTTGTGACCTCGCTATGCCTTCGTCTTTGGGCCTACCTTGGGTGAAGCCTGGGTGTCAAAGCACTTCTCTGCCCCCATGTGGTCCACAGGGGCGTCCCTGGCCTTCCTCATCTCCCGGATGCGCTCCAGCTGCCTCCTCCAGTCCGGAGGCTCCCAGTGCTCCGTCTTCAGCTCCCTGTCTTCGTACTCCACCTTCAGGTGCCGTCTCCCGCGAAGGGGCGGGGGACACACCTGCTCTGCTCCATCGCTCTTCACCTCAACACCCGGGGCTGTTTCTGCTCCGCTTCCTCACTTTTCACTTCAGCCAGGGGTTCGCGCCGGCACTGCCTCCTGGGACGGCCTGGGTGAAACACGGATATTGAAGTGATTGAGGTTGGGCGGGTCATTCGTAGGGGGTAAAAACTTGTTACCGTGGTTCTGAAAGACTGCAGTTTTGTGCAACAAAGCTCTACAGCTACAGTGTCAAACCTGAAGTTCTGGGGGACCACAGTGTCAGAAGGTTTTTGTGGGTGTCCTTTCTATCAGAATCAGTTTAAGATTCTTGTTACATAGCTTAACCTTCAAAAAGAAAAGTCCCACCAAGAAGATCGCATTCAATCTAACAAACAGACCTATAATTCATTTTCTCATGGATCAAAAATCCAAAATAAACCGGAAAGAGCAGGGACGTAATTGCAGCTGTATCAGCTTATGAACGAAACACTTCCAACACGTAATACTCACGCAATCTTTCACTGTAACATCTATAAACTGAGCTGTATTTGGCAATTATTAGGAATTAACCAATACACATTAATGCTGCTGAGGCACTAATCCAATTCAAAGTTTGCTTGCGATTCAGGAATAGCAGCAATGAACAACAGTAATCGCTAACTAACCACTCCTATAACGAAACAGCTAAAACACAAGCAGGCAACAGTTTGTATATCTGTACATAGTGTTTGTGTATCACGTGTGTGTAGGCTAAATGTAAAGGTAACTGTACCTGTAGACTGGACAGGAGGAGCAGGGCTCTGTCTGTCCCTCTCAGGATTGGAAACGGCGAAGTCCTCACTCTCCTCCTTCACGTACACAGCCGACCCAGCGGAAGGCTGTTCCTTCGCCATGTGGACTTTCAAACCGGACAGGGTGGTCATCCCTCCGGCATTAAACGGTTTAGTCTTTGTACCGATTAAAATATCAGCACAACCCTTGTTGGTGAAATACGGGGAGGTCATTTTGATTAAATACAACGAACTCTTACAGGCTTTTACAAAACGCATGAGTTGAGAATCACCCGGCGCCTAAACGATGCGGCCGGCGTATAGCAAAACATTATCAATGCAAATCTGGAAAACATTTAGATAAAAACAGCACGCTGGCATTGATTTTTTTCATCTTAGTTTTGCTTGAATCGAAACGACGTTTGAGTCCAAACAATGTCGCCCGCTGCTGTTTCACTACACTACATTTCCCAGTGTACTCTCAATTGTCAGTGGTCATGTGAGGTGTTTTTGTCGGAAATGTGTGTTAGTTTGTCAAGTATGACTTCCTGTTGGAGACTGGGGGGCCGACCTGGAACAGTTTGGCAGAGAAAAATATAGAAAAACAAAACAAATAAATGCACGAACCTGTGTCATAAAATAGTTTAGTTAGAGGCGGTGATCGCATGGCATTTATTTGCATCTTAATGACTCTGTCAACGGATTTTCAGTGAAAAAGGTGAGATTCTGCTGGGGAAGATAACAATTTGATATGCTAGCTAGCGTTATAGCCAGCAAGCTGAATATTTATTTATTTATTTTACTTGTTTATGCCACTGTTTCCATCTAGCTTGTTACAGATGTTTGTTTTATCAGCGAGGGCAGCCGCGGGACATGAGATGCGCGGGTCATTAGAACACTATTGAACAGAATGTCATAGCAGGCGACATTTTCCGAACTGCCCTCTCATTGCATTCTCAAGTAATCTGTCTGTTTTGTCGTTGATCCTGTAGTTTTGCAATCATCATTACGTTGATGGAGTGCATTACGAGTAATCCACGTCCATTAAAGAGGCACTGCATTATTTTTAGTTTGAGTTAATGACAAAGGGATACGCAGTTTAATTGGAAGCTGTCTCTTGCACACGTGATTGCTGTCCGAGGCGTCTGCGTGCAGCCAGCCAAAATTCCGTCGGACCACAGGTGCAACAGAAATTGGGATAGGGTAGAAACTGGAGCACAGGCGTTTTTTGCGGTCCTCCACTGAGGGACGAAGAGAATTTCAATTGAAGTGACACCTTTCTCAAAAGATCCTTACATATCCTGCGTTTGCATAGCCTTCACAAACACCAGTCTTGCAAAGGGAGCCTTGCAGACAAAGGACCCAAGAAGCCTTTTTCGAGTTCTGGCCTATTTTCTCCAATATGCTTGTGTTTTTTGAGCCATTGTCATGCCGTTAAACTTGATTGCCTTTCCAGTGATTTGGGAGTACTTTCCACAAATACATGTTTATTCCTTGACTTTACTTTGAGTGTTATTTTATGGTTTGCGGAACACCAACACAAAATTCTAATGAACTTGGACTTATAAAATGTACAAATGGTAAATAAATATAAAATGATCCACCCCTTCCAAGCTTTTGAACTGCCATCACTCTCCATCTCACCACCAGCCTCCACGGCACTGTGGTGGCAGTGTAATGTCATAGAACTGGGCTTGTAACTCAGGTTGCAGACTTGATTCCAAAGGTACCTTTGAGAAAGGTAGTCTAGGTAAAAACATCCATCAGTATAATTGGTTTGCATGCATGAACTTGTGTTGAAGTTGTGTGATCCCTTCTGCATAAGAGCGTCCTCTAAATACATAATTGTGATGTATAATCTCTCCTGTGTCGCGCAGTGCACCCTCTGTTCCCGCATGAGTTGCCCACCAGTCTCCACCATGAATAAGCCGCAGAGCAAGGAGTCTCTGAAAGATAAGGTGAAGGGGATCTTCGGACTGGGGCCCTCGAGGCCCCCCAGCAAGCAGGCTGAAAGCAAGCCCTCTGAATTCATAATCACCAATGAAATCCTCAAGGTATGACTGCGGCTGTCTCCCTGCAACCTTTGTCCCCCTGTTTGTCCCTTTCAGTGCTGTTATGAGTCCACCCACCCCCTGTCTGTAGTGGCTGTATATAAAACTCCAGCCAATATAAGCCAATCATGTTTGTGTAGTCTTGCTTGATACCAGGCATGTACCTCTGCTATTTTCCTGGTGAAAACAGTGCAGGTCAGAATGACAATGTAGTAAGCAACATTTTCCGACCAGTTACATTAAATAATTGAAGGTGGCTCTGAGGTAAAATGAAAAAAAAAAAAAAAAAAAAGTAGTGATTCAAACCATTCATCAGATAAATCAGACTTGTGCTCCTACCTCTGAGAGTCTGACTAATGTCACGTCCTGGACATGGAGATCGCTCTTACATTGAGAGCCTTTTCCAAATGTGAGTCATGATATCTCCCGATCATGACAGTCTGTGGGTTCCATAACTAGTCCTGGTAGCACTTGTTAGTACCCATGGTTTTTGAACATGGGTTTCTATGAAAACCCTACCCAGCTGCAGCAGAAGAGGGCATGCTGGTCTTTCTACCTAGTATTTCACCATAGGTATGCTGTTAACACACATTTTTGATTTGCTTTACTTGGTGTGGGTGTGTGTAACCGGATGCCTGGTGTGGCTCCATGCAATCGTGATGCTGATGTAACTGTTGTCTTGGTGCTGCTTTAGCAGAACCTTCTCTGTTAACCTGACACTGGAATTGACTCAGTTCTAAAGGAGAATTGAACCTGACCCTGGTGTGGCTCTCTCTTCCCCAGGAGCTTGGTCCAGAGTGTGGACTTTCCAACCGGATCAGGGTCATTAGTCACGTGTGCGAGCTTGCCAAGTCCAAAAAGTTTGAGGAGGTGAGTCACTCAGCACTACCTGTTTATCTTCATGTGACTGGGTGAGCACTAATGAGTTGTGGTAGTGAAAACATGCTGGATGTAATCAATGCCTCTAGTTTTTGTAGCTTGTTATCTTATTTTACTGTGTAGAGTTTGTGCATTTCACAGAGGTGTACTTGTGAAAGCATGGAATGAAAGATTGAAGTGTATTGCATTGTCAGAATTTGTCCATTACTATGACAACAGTACAATAACATGACTAAACATCTACTGTTATTTAAAAAAACAAAAAAAAAAAAAACTGTAGTACCCATGTGGACATGCTTTCAATGTGGCTGTTGATTGGTCAGTGCTGAGTAATGCTGGCTTTGGTTTGTGTGCGGCAGAATGCAGTGGAGGCCCTGTGGAATGCGGTGGAGGACATGCTGCAGCCGGAGCAGGCGGTCGAGGCGCCATGCCGTGCTGCAGCTACTGAGAGCCATCATCCAGGGACAGGTGAGCAGGGAAACTGGGCTGGGGAGGCGGGGTTTGTTGCAGAGATGTTAGGGTGTGGCATTACTCAAGTCTGACTTTTATTGGACAACGGAATGGGTAGCCTTACCTTCACTTGTTGGGTTCAACACTATGAGCCTGATTTTCTCAGCCTGATGTAGTACAACTACCCAACTTACAGGGTAGGGCTTTGCAAATAAACCAATATTAGTTACTACTTTTGATGAATTCCTCCATGTTGTGGGTGTGTGGAATGATAAATCCCAGTGTAGTGTAATGGATAGGGACCTGGGTTTGTTGTATTCTTGTGGAAGATACTTAACCTGAATTGCTTCAGTAAAATATAGGCTGCAGTCCACTCCAGTGTTTCACTGTTCCAAAAGGCCAGCATTAGCACTGACAATAACTTTATTCAAACTTACTCTTTTGAAAGAGTGCAGTGTCAGTAGAACCTCAGGGCTTGTTTTCAGTCATTCATAGGCTGAAAATGTCATACAACTTTCTTACAAAATGTGTATTGGCTGATTGGAAGGAAACCAAAAAAACTTGCACACACTGTGGTCCTTCAGGACTGGTGTTTAAATTCCTTCAAGTTTCTTTGATTTATTGATAAGAGTTCACCGCCCCAAGATAATATGTATAGTTTCCTGTGTGTCACTTTTTTAGCGATCTTTAGCTCTCATAGTGCTTTGCTGACCTGTTGGGTGGTGTTGCAGGGGAGAGGTTGGGGCCACTCCGGGCCTATTTCTTCAAGATCATTAGGGACTACCATCCCTGCAACGAGGACCTCGCAGACAGGCTGGAGGTGTTCAAAGCACTCACAGAGAACGGGAAGGATATCACATACCTGGAAGAGGACATAGGTGAGGTTTGCTGCAACTCAACAGCTAGAACAACACTCAGTGACTTTTATGTTTGAACCAGAGGAATATATTCTGTGATATAAATTAAATATATTATATGACTGCAAACTCTATATAATCATTGATAATGAGGTTTTCAATATTAGACTTGAGATGCAGAATGTAGCACCTTGTGTGCTAGAATTGGTGATAGGAGAACGATGGCTGATAACACAACAAAAGGGTGGAGCAACCATATGCAGCCAGCACCCGACTGAACTGGGCCAATCAGTGAGTTTTTGTTTGGAGAAGAAAGTATTTTGATTGGTTAAGCAACATTTTAATCCATTGCAAGGTTCATGAAACCTCCCTCTATCATCACTAAGTACAATCATGTCTGACTTGCTTTATTCACTGACTGATTGCTGGCCTGTCTACTTCTGCAGCAGAGGCTTAGGTCAGTCACACAGAGTTTTACCCATGTGGCTCCTGTTTGAACAGCAGTGGCAGAGACTCTTAAGCAACAAGTCCATCTATAGATGGCGTTCTCTGTCTTGGTAATGATAAATCATTCTCTCCGCTCTGACCCCGCAGCCCGCTTCGTTCTCCTCTGGATGGACGTGGGTCTGACCGCCGACTTCCTGCACGTGCTGGTCAATCTGGTCAAATTCAACAGCTGCTACCTGGACCAGAATGTGTCACACATGGTCCAGTAAGAAATCCCGCCACCCCACTCCCACTCCCACTCCCACTCCCAACATATCAGACATACCTCAGTATTAGCTGTCTGTGTTAGCTGTACTCACCTTGCTGCATTATATATAATTGGATATCTGCAGCAATTTTGAGTGGCTCTGATTCTTTTTAATTTTTGTTTTTGCTTTTTTTTTCCTCAGGAAAATCTGCCTCCTGTGTAATCGGACCACCTCTTCCACAGACATTGAGGTACCGTTCCTTTACTTTGGATCAAATATTAAGGTTTCTATCGGTTTGAATTGTTTTACTGATGAAGCCTCATTGTTTGGCTCTTGTGTCATATCATAGCCACATGTTTTCAGTGTATGTCTATGGATGATGTCATGACTCAGCACATTCGGTCTCCCCTCAGATGGTACTTCTCCCTGGCCCTAGCCTCCGTCCGTGTCCTCACACTGGTGTTTACCTGTTTCTCTCTTTCTGGAGTTAAACTGTCTTTCTGTTTCCTCTCTCTCTCTGGAGTTAAACTGTCTTTCTGTTTCCTCTCTATTTGGATTGAAGGGAAACTATCTTTGTTTTCTTAATTTGTCTGGCATTGAACTCTTTCTGTGTTATCTTTCTGGAGTTAAATTACCTTTCTTTCTTCTCTCTCGAGTTAAACTATCTCTGTTTCCTCTCCCTCTCTGGAGTTAAGTTATCTCTGTTTCCCCATGGGGGATTGACTCCTCTGTGTGTGCTCCAGGTTGCCCTGCAGGTGCTGGATGCAGTAGTGTGCTATAACTGCCTGCCTTCAGACTCCCTGCCTGGCTTCATCATCACCCTGTGCCGCACCGTCAACGTTAAGGAGTTCTGCGAGTCCTGCTGGAAGGTGAGTTCGGGCACATGGGCTGGAGATTTGACTGAAAAACTTTATTTATAACATAAGTGTTTTCAGTAAACTTTATGGACAGTGCAGAACTGATGATGCAGGCAAGTAATTCCAAGTTAACAATGAAAAGTAATAATAGTAGATTAACAATTAGGGCAATGAACAGTAATAATCGTAGAGTAACAATTAGTGCAGTCAATCTGCAATAATTATAATGATGATGATGATGTAATTGCAGTCAGCGTAGCTATAATGATATAAACAAAGAAGCATGAGTTGGATGGCTTTGATCCATGTCCCTCTTTGCTGCCGTGTCTTTGGAGTGCTGGAGTGTTGCTCTGACATTGTGTGATCTCGGCCTCTTTATCTGAGAACCTGAACGTTTCCTCTTCCTCCCACAGCTGATGCGCAAGGTTTTGGGACTCACCTGGGGCACAGTGCCATCTATACCATGTGCAGAATCATGGAGGAGAGGTACGGCAGGAGGCCTGCGGGTGTGGCCGGCGTGGCGGGCGGGGGAAGGAGGGCACAAGAAAGGGGTGCAGTTTGAGGGTGGGGTTTAGGGTAAGAGAAAGGGGTGAGGGGGGATGTTGATGAGTTTCATGGGTGTCTTCTTAATTAGTTTGGTTTTGTTCATTTTTGGTGCTGAATATGACAAAGTGAAAAGGGGGGAGTTTTGTCCACCTGTGACCTGAAACCTCACCTGTTCTGTCACATAATGTTGCTTGGTTTTGTGTTTCAGGGCCTACACGGAGGACGCCGCCTTGCTGCGCGGAGCGGTCTTCTTCGTAGGAATGGCTCTGTGGGGGGCGCACAGGCTCTCAGCCCTCAAAAACACCCCCACACTGGTGCTGCCCTTCTTCTACAAGGTGAGCCTAGAACAGGCCTAAAGGTCACGGTTCTGACCTGAGCTACGATATAGTTCCCACAGTACCATTCATTAATTCCTTCAGTGTAGTTATATTGTATTTATTGTATATATTCATCACAACTTCACACTTCCATGTGAAGAATTATAAGGTTTTATTGTTTTACATTGCCAGGCTGTAGGCCAGCCATAGTAAAGGTTGTTTTGTCTGCAGAATGACTGTATTAAAGGTGAGTCTTAGTGTAATGAATAGAAATCTGTTTTGTTTTCCTCATCCAGGCCATGACCTGTGCCAATGAGGTTGTGTCATATGAGATTGTGCTGTCCATCACCCGGCTAATCAAGAAGTACGGCAAGGAGCTGCAGGTGGTGACCTGGGACATCCTGCTTAACATCATTGAGAGGCTGCTGCAGCAGATCCAGGTGAGACTGGAGAACATGCACAGGTGAGACAGGTCTATAAAGGATACACACAGGTGAGACAGGAACATGGAGGACCAACATACTTGAGTGGGCCCATATAGACCACACACAGGTGAGGCATGTCTGCGGAGACCACACACAGGTGGAGGAGAAAGGTAAAGATCACACACACCTGGGCATGGCACACTCACTTTCCCCCCCTCTCTCCATCCCTCCAGACCATCGGGAGCCATGAACTGAAGGCCATCGTGCATGAGCTGCTGACCACGGTGGAGGAGCTGTATGAGCAGAATGGTTACCACGGCTCTTCCGAGCGCTTCTTCGGCCTCATTGAGAAGTGCTCCGACAAACGGCCGGCAAGTCTCTGAAGCTCATTTACTTCCATTGTTTACTCACCTTCTATCCATGTTCAGCTCATTTACTTTCATTGTTTACTCACCTTCTACCCCTGTTCAGCTCATTCAGTTTCATCATTTACTCACTTTCTAGAGAGAGTACCCAGCCTGGACTCATACACATACCATTACACTTTAGGTATTTGGCAGACACCCTTATGAAGAGTGACTAATACAGCATGCAGTTATACACACTCTTTCATTTATACAGCTGGATATTTGCTAAAGCACTTGAGGTAAAATGCTCAGCTCAAGCTTAAAACTGCAGTGGCCCTCCAGGCAATTGAACTGCACTGCCAGCCCCATCTACACTTCTCTACCCACAGGTACCCCTCTGCTGAAGCCGGGAGGGGGCCGTCTCTCACTCTACTGTGTTTTGTTTCTGACAGGAGTCCTCAGTGCTGACGCTTATCTCCTACCGTGCACACTCCATCCAGCCCGCCAAGGACGGCTGGATCCAGAGCCTGCACAGGCTTATGGAGAAGTTCTTCAGGTAATAAAAAAGAAAAAAAAACACACTTTCACACACACACACACACACACACACACACACACACACACACATACATAGCATAACTATTTATATAACTCTACATAAGCCAACTCCTGCTATGTTCCCCTGCCAGGAATGAGAGCCGAAGTGCCATCCGGATCAAAGTGCTGGACGTCCTTTCCTTCGTCCTCAGCACCAACCGGCAGCTTTACGAGGTGAGCCAGCTCCTCTCAGGGCCTGCTGTTAGGTCAGAGTGCTGACCTGTGATCAGATTTCTTTAGTGTGAATGCCAACCTCATCCATTATGAGTGAAAAGGAAGAGCTGATCCTGGATCAGGGCCTGTATTCATAAAGCATCTCAGAGGAGGAGTGCTGATCTTTGAAAAGGTTTCTCCAGTCCTTACGCTGACCTCATTCTTGTGAGCTCAAAGGCAAAGCAGATCCAAGACCTGGATATGTATTCATTAAACCTTACAGAGTAGACGTCCTGATCTAGGATCAGCTTCTCTGGTCCATATCCTGCCTCCGCTATGAGCAAAAATGCTGGACTGATCCTAGACCTGAGAATGTGTTGTTGTTTGCCCAGGTGTTCTGTCAGTTCTGACAGGCTTAGCAGTTGTGTTGAACTGAAATTAGTTATGTATTGAGTCATTTTCCTGCTTGCCTGAGATGACAGTTCAACCTTGTGACTCTGTTTTTATTTGGAAGAACACAATAGCGCAAGACCGTAAAGATGCTTGATGGCAAGAGCAAGCCATTCAGCCCATCCCGGCTCATCGCTTTCCTTCTCTCTGGAGCGGGCTGTTGGGCTGAAAGTTTTCGTCGATTGTACACAAACTTCTGCTCTGCTCAGCCCTGTCATTTAAGCAATATGACGTCTTAACTAAATTTCTTGATAACCTCATGAATGACGGCTGAAGAGTGTTATTGTGCCCCTTCCTGAAACGTTTTACTGTGGTCTAATCTATGAAGCGAAGCAGCGTGGGTAATCTAATCAGCTAATAGAGGCGGTAATTTGTGTAAATCAGTGCTAAGCAAAAACACTAGCCCTCCAGGTTCAGCCGCTTCAAAGTGCATTTTGGGTTATTTCACTGTCAGGAGCGAGGCGACTGCTCAACTGTATTTCCCTCTTCAGAACCCGAAGATAACACAATTTCTCAGAAGGGTTTAGCTCATCTGGATTCATGGGTGGACATTGCCATAAATGGGCTAAGATCATGAACAACATGATGTTCTTGTCCCCTTTATTAAGTGTGTTGGGTTGAACTAATCTTAAGGATGAGCTGACATTGATCTTTGAAGGTAACTGAGCCGGGGTTTGAAACACGTCAGTCCCCTTAGCAGGAATTGCCCATCACTGGTTTAACTCCATTAAATTCATATTGGGTCAGTTTGCTCTCTGAGTGAGGTGACTGTTTGGCTGGGTCACCCTAAAAACGTTACATCAAAACATAATAATGCATGATTCTTTAGATTGTGTCAGCGTGTCTCTGTCCTCTCTGACTGTTTGTCTAACTCTGTCTGAACATGTCTCTTTATCCCCCTCTGTCTGTCTTTGCCTCTGCATTTCTGTCAGTTGTTCTCTCACTGACTCTGTCTGGCTGGTTGTTTTTCTCTCTCTATGTCTTTCTCCGATTGCGTACCTCTCTGTCTTTGTGGGTGGGCTGGCTTTACATGTCTGACTGTTTCCTGACTATCTTGCTGTCTTACTGTTTGTCTCAGCTTGCCCAGCTGTTTCTGTCTGACTGACACTCTTTGTCTGCCTATGTGTTTGAATGTTTCACCGGGCTGTCTTTTGATTGACAGTGTATCTGACTGACTCTGTGTGTGTCTCTCACAGGAGGAGCTTATCGAGGTGGTGGTGATCCCTCAGCTCAGCCAGATAGCGGAGGACCGGGACCTTCATGTGCGCAAGCTGGCCACGCAGCTGCTGGTGGACCTGGCCGAGGGCTGCAACACCCACCACTTTAACAGCCTCCTGGATATCATAGAGAAGGTGAGCCAGGGGGCGCCGCTGAGCCACGGTCAATACACCCTGCACCCGTCTCACCAACCTCCATCTCTGACACCTTTATCTAATGATATTAGTATGGTGTGTGTGTGTCTGTGTTTGTTTGTTTGTTTGTTTGTTTGTTTATGTGTGTGTCTGTGTCTGTGTCTGGGTGTGAGGGAGAGAGAGAAGAGAGAGATTATAAGACGTTATGTGTTCTGTTGGCCAGGTGGCGAGCCGCTCACTGGCCTGTTCGGGATCCATTGAGGGAGAGAGAGAGCTGTCCACTGAGTCCCCCATGGAGGACGTGAAGACGGCCATCTTGGGTCTGCTGGAGATCCTACAGGTGGGCTTCCCAGCTAACTAGTCTAGGAAAAAAATGCATCGCTCCTGTATTGTTGGGTAGTTAGCCTGTTTCCTGGTATTATATTTCTTTAGATTGTGTTAGTTTATGCTTTTGTTATTACAGCTGACTTTCACCTTATGAACTTTCAGTTGCGTATTCCACTGCTGTATATGTTATTTTTGTTATTATTCTTATTACCGGCATCCTTTCATGCAGAGTAAGCTGTACAGCCTTCCCGCAAGCCACGCTAGCCGAGTGTACGAGCTGCTGATCGCTCACCTGCAGCTGCACTACAAGAACAAGTACAGCTCTGTGATCGCCAGCAGCATCCGTCTGCAGGTGAGAGACGCAGCGCTGCATCGCGCTCATCCCTGCGATCCGCCACCTGGGAGCGGAAAGCACTTCTCTTTTTTTTGGTTGTTTGATTGTTGTCCATCAGCTGTCATGAGTTCTGTGTCAAGCCTGTGAAGCACATTTTGTTGACACTAAACAAATACGTATTCATTTCACCACAGCTGCTTGCTCCCCTGTCTGTGCAGTGTGTGCCTTTGTGGTATGTGTTGAGCAGACCTATTTCTGTGTTCCTGGAAGACCCATAGACTTGGCATTGGATGTGACCTCCTCTGTTCTGACCTCACTCCGTCCTACAGGTTTTTGACTTCCTGTTGCTGGTGCGTGCCGACTCGCTTCACCGCCTGGGGGTCCCCAACAAAGACGGGGTGCTGCGCTTTAGCCCCTACTGCCACTGTGACATGGGGTGAGCTTATCCTCTCCAAGGGGTTCCTGACAGGTTTCCCCAAAACTTTATCTCTGTGTCTGTGCTCTCTGAGCCGCTGCAGTCCCTCTGATCTCTCCTGTGCTGTGCGGCACTCTTGTGTAGGGAGACGGAGAAGAGGGTGAGCGAGAAGAAGCCGGCGGGCACCGTGTCGCCCCCTGCAGGCAGCCCGGCGCCCCCTGCCCAGCCCTCCTCCATTCGCACTGCTTACCTGCCCTACTCACAGGCCTTCTCTGTCCTGCTGCAGTGCCTGAAACTGGTCAGTACTCCTTCGGTCCTCCCTCGCTCTCCCTTTCCCGCTCTTTTTCTCCCTCTCTTCATCCCTCCCTCTTCCTTTCCCTCATTTCCTCCTTGCTTTCTCCCATCTCTGTCTCCCTTCTCACTCTTCCTGTTTCTCTCCCTCCCTTGTTTTCCCCTGTCACTGTGTCTCTCACATACAGTACCTCCTCTCTTCCTCTCTCCTCCTCTCCATCCCTCTTTTCTTCCTATCCTCTCTCCCTCCCCCTCTCTGCCTCCATACCCCTCTCCCATGTAAGATGTCCCCCTTCCAGAGGTAACAGTAGCTCCATTTACAGGGCTGCTGAATTTGGGCCGGAGTCCCAGCCCTTCGTGGGCTGAATGCGCACATTGTCCCAGGTCAGGGCCCTTCGCTCCGGGCCTCCAGGGAAAACATGTTTGTGCCTCTGAGGCCTGTGAAAGCAGCGACTCTGCTGCTGACCTGGCCTGCCACAGGCTCCTCTTGTCCCGCGCGATAACGGGCACAACCGGTGGGTTAAATGGGACCCATTGTAGCGTCATCGTGGATCGGAGCTGGCCGGCCGTCTGCCTCACAGTGACCCCCAGTCCATTATCCACCGACCACTGTCCTGCTGTCCGAAACGGCCAGCTGCCATTTCATGCCCTCCCCTCTCCCAATTTGTCACACATGTGACCCAGAGGTTATCAAATTATAGCCTGCAGTCTGCAGACAATATAGTGTAGAGTGTTAGATTTATAGTTATTATCTGTTAACCACAGCTGTTTAAGTGTGTATCAGTGCAAGCATGTAGTCATGTCAAAAACAAAGACGCATTGACACTTGATTGAACAGATGCAGTCACATGTATATATATACAAATAAGACATACATGATCAAAACATCTCATTCAGCCCTAACATACTGAAGTATTATCCAGACTGTATGTGCAAAGTTTAAATGCTAACAATTACTATTTATTATAAGGGTAAGAAATGCGATAAGCTAGACAAAAAGTTATAGTATCAGTGGAATTCCATGCATACTCAGCAACCCACAGACACTCCTTTTATCCCCAAAAGTTTAAAGCTTTTGAATTATTTAGTGCTGAACTGAGGAAAAAAAAATCATTTTTGTACCTAATCAGTTTGCACTTGGGGACTCTGCAGAGTCTGCTTCGGTAGATTAAAAACATGATTATGCACTGTGGAGGTTTAACACATCAGCATTTATAATTAAGTTCCATTATTGCAACATTGTTTTGCTGTAACTCTGTTAATTTGCAGGATTTGTGTAAACACAAACTTTAAAGCTAACTTTGATTTTAATTAGCATTAAATGTAAAGTTTTTTTTTTTTACTGGTACAAAAATGAATACATAATTGCAGCTCTTTACTCTGTCTAGTAGCAAAAAGACAGGAGAGAGAGCATGCTACTGCTAGCCTATTTTAGCAGAGGTGGAAAGCTCCAGCTTCAGAAAGTAAAAGTGCTGCCATGTTTTTGTTCCACCTGTGCATTAAAGCAGCTGATTTCACTCATAAGCTCCTCTACCTAAAGATGTGCCAATTACAATCAGCTGAATTAGTCCCTGTGAGGAACAAACACTTGGTATTTGGTACTTCTTGGTACTACTACTTGGTATTTCTACTTTCTAAAAGAGCTTTGGTTTTCACTCTTTTTTTGGAGATCCTTCCCCTTTTTTCACACCCCAAACTCAGCTTAACTGTTTGCCCAGTGCAGTGGTCTGCTCCTGCCATCTTAGGAGGGGGATGCTGTGTCATGTGACTTCTCTGAGTCATGTGACAATACCCTCGCTTGTTGTCACACCAGCAGATGCGTCACCAATTGCATGCTGTTATTTTGTCATCACAGGATGACAGAGTCAGCTGCATTCTTTCTTTGGGTATTGACAGGTGCTCAGCTGACCAGGAGTGGCCAGTAGAGAGTGATAAGGCTGACAGACTTAACTGGCTTACAGCCATATCCTTCCCTGGTGAGGCTTAGCCAATTGTTGCCATGCCAAAACGGAACTCTGGCTGGGGGCTCTGGTATTTGACAGAAATTAATGTAACCCCGTCTCACTGGCGGACCCCCGACTCATGCTCGCCCCCCATATCTTTGTGTTTCCTAGGAGACGGACTGGAAGGTCCTGAAACTGGTGTTGGATAAGATGCCGTCCATGCTGCAGTACAAAGTTCTCATCCTGACCTCCCCCTGCAGCACTGACCAGCTCTGCTCCACCCTGTGCACCATGGTAACGTCACCCGCCACTCACCCGAGTCTGTCTGTGCACCAGGTGCTGCTCCAAATATCCAGCCATTCAAAAACATAGGTTTTACTGGTCAGGATAGATCATGATAACTGTTTTTTTCACAAGGGATGCTTAGTCCTGGGTAAAAAAAAGTAAGATTGAGTTAATTGATTTGAGAAATCGTACAACAAAATCATGGGCATTTTTTCTTTTATTGAACTGAAACGGAACTCATCCCAATCCTGGACCATAAGGCAGCAGGGCAGAAGTTTCCCACTCTGTCAGCACTGTGTTTCTGCATTGACTGTGCTATGTTATCATTATAATACTGCATTTCTCTGTGCTAGCTGTGTTAGGTTGCAGTAATAATAGTATTACTGTTCTGGCTGTGTTGTGATGATGGTGTTTACCTTTGCTGACTGTGTTGTGGTGGCAGTAAGTTTCTCTTCTCGGGTGCGCTGGCAGGTCACTGACAGGTTAATATCGGAAAGGCTGCGGAAGACTCCGGACGGGTTCTCGCGGACGGACGTGCAGCTGGCTGTGGTCCCGGTGCTGACCGCCCTCACGTCCTACCACAGTTACCTGGAGCAGTCCCGCCAGGTACGGCCCGACCCTCTGCTCTGCAACTGTGCCCTAAGCTGTGCCAGTCTGTTGAGCATCTCCGGTGCTCTGCCAGTCTTTCATTCTATCAGTCTCTTTCATCTGTCGAGATTCTGTCTGCTACGTTGATCTTTCTGTTCATCAACCTGACAGGCAGTCAGTCACAGTCTGTCAGTTTTACTCTGAGATTGCACACTTAATGCTAAGGTGAGCCGGGGGAGGGGATTGCTTCATTTCAGTATTCTGTATGCTGTTCCATTCTGTCCTTGTGTTTCTCCTTTGGGTGTAGGGTGTTGGTTATTTATAATAACTGATATGTGGTATGCTTTCCTTAACCATAATTGTCTTCCCCTCTTCCCCCTCTACCCCCCTCATCCTCTCACCTCTTCCTCCCCCCCCCCCGTCCCCCTATCAGAGAGAGCTGGTGCAGTGCCTGGAGACTGGTCTGATCTACCGCTGTGCTAAGCAGTGCGTGGTGGCGCTGACCATGTGCACAGTGGAGATGCCCGACATCATGATCAAGCTACTGCCGGCGCTCATCGTCAAACTCACCCACATCTCCGCCACCGTCACCATGGCATCGCCCATGCTAGAGTTCCTCTCCAGTAAGCCCCCCCCCCCCCGACCCGCCCACGCCCCAACAGTGCTGTGCTGTGGGATAACACCGGCCCGAGTGGCTCTCTCCGTGATCTTGTTTGCAGAGTTCGGATTAGTCTGCAGCCGTAGGGCCTCTGTGTTCCCACCGCTGCGATTGTCCTGCTCCCATGGTGAAAGTGAATGAATTATTCAGTCGACAAAACAAAACAAGTAACTTTCTTGGTGCTGATTCTTTTCACTCTGGGGCTCCCAAACTTTTACCTCTCAGTGTTCCATTGCATCACCTGTCGAGTTTGAGGCCCTCCCACACAATTAAATGTTTACCGTGTTACACATTTATTCAACACCTGCTACAGGTGACAATCCAGTGGCCACTTAACAGCTGTGCAAGGTAGCATGTCTGAAACATGATGTCATTATATGCTAATGTCATTATATGACACACATGTAACTTGGTTTAGTACAAAACAAATATGTAAAAGCACTTGGCTCATTTGTGAAATCCCAAAATGTGTCATATTTTAAATATGGAAATGACAAAAAAGTTATAAAAAGGATTAAAATGTTCTTACATGTTTAATATAAAAGGCCAGGGACATCAGTGACCTTAGTCTGGGAAGTCCAACTGCCCTCTTAGTGATGACAGCACCCCTTACAGGATGTTGTGTAGTACTGCAGGGGAAGCTGGGAATGCAGCAGTGCATTGTGGGGTAGCAGTGTGGAGTTAGTCTAACTGGACAGTGCCTTTGTGTTTCAGCTCTGGTGCGGCTCCCTCACCTGTACGCCAACTTTGTGGCAGAGCAGTATGTCAGCGTGTTCGCCATCTCCTTGCCCTACACCAACCCCTCCAAGTGGGTACTTGTTCACCTGCCGATATTACATCTGTGTGGCTCCTGACAAACTCTGAATTTATCAAGGGTTTTGGAACAGACTTCAGCTCATATAATCTCTCTCCCTCCATTTCTGTCTGTTGTGTCTCTTTCCTTCCCTTTCTCTGTGATCCCTCTCTCCCTGCCCCTTGCCTCCTTCTTCTCTCCTTTTTGCCACCATGTCCATCCATCACTCTTCCCTTGTCCTTATTTCTGCCCTCTCTCCATGTCTCTCCCCCGCTGTTCTCCCCGCATTTCTCCTCAGGTTTAACCAGTACATTGTGTCTCTGGCGCACCATGTGATCGCCATGTGGTTCATCAGGTGTCGGCTGACCTTCCGGAAGGATTTCGTGCAGTACATCACCAAGGTGAGGTCCACTGGTGTGTTTGAGTGTTTTTGCACTAATATTCATGTTTTTTTTTTAACCGGTTTTATGCCTTTTTGCGCCCTGACACGCCTCTCGCTCCTCTCCCTTTGCCTCGCCCAGGGCCTGCGCTCCAACGCCCTGCTGCCCTTCGACGACACGCACGAGCAGAGTAGCTTTCGCGCCCGCAGCACCAGCCTCAACGAGAGGCCCAAGAGGTACGCCCCGCCCCCTTGCACTGTCACATGACTCCAGCCTGAGTCACGTGACCACCCCCCCCTCTCGTGGGATGTTGGGTTTTGTTGAATGCATTCTTTTTGCACTTCCCTTAACTGGTTTAATTTATTATCGCTTTACGCAGGATTGAACTCTTGATAATACCGCGTCTTTTGAAGCACTTGTTCCTCTGGCCGTTATAATATCCTGAAGCTGGAGTAGAGAGCGGTTTGATTGACATATGGAGAACATGACTCTTGGGTACTGAGGGATGTTTTTTTGCAGCTGGTTTTACTGCATTCTCAATTTAATTTGGCTGACAGCTTTACAAATTATTTCAACAATTACCCAGATATTACATACATTTACACAGAGGTGATTTCCGCATGCCAGTCGGCTAGTTTACATTTTTATTGTTGCATTCTTTGCATATGCCTCAAAGAGCAGCAAGAGGTTTTTTTATCCACAGTTTCTGGTTTCAGTGTTATGTTTTTGTTTCATTTGCATGTTATTGTGACATCAAAGCATTCCATGTGACATCAGAGAAATTGTCTGAATGTGTATGATATATGTAGCAGGGCATGTAATATGTAAGAATGAACCACGTTGGGCTGTGCGGTTGTATGGAAGTAAATGATGGCAGTGTGGTGTGATGTGGTGGAGAGGCAAAGCCACGCTGAGGTGGTTTATTTTCATACAGCTGCATGTTTCAGAGTGGTTTATTCTGCTTATACCACGGCTGCATGCAAAACAAATAGTTCAGCCCTTAAATAAAATTATAATGCTATGTTGTCTTTGTTATCTTTTTGACATTTCAGTTGTAAATAGAATATTCATTTGAAATAGAGTTTTGGAAGGGGCTTGCTAATTGATTTGAAATGGTGATATGGGCTCTTTTGCTGAAGCTACTTTCTAGCCTACTTATTTTTCTTGTGTATGAAAAAAATTAAAAAACCCTCTTGACCAATCAGAATCAAGAATTTAACCAAGCCATGGTATAAGTTTTTACAAAGCAGAGGTGTCAAGCTCAGTTCCCTGGGCGGCGTTTTGTAATCAAACACCGGAGTAATTACACCGTCATAATTTTAATGAACACCTATAAGTGATTAAGTCCCTCAAATCCACCGCAAAGAATGCATCTGCTGTAATATGTGTGTACTGTCTTTATCTGAAAGGATTAATTTAATCAAACAGCTCCAAATTGTGTTGTCCTGGGTTTGCACACTGAGTTTGATACCCCTGGTTAGATGTTATTTAAAGAGATTTAAATGGCAGAAGAGCACAAGCAGTGAATTGATAATGAGGAAATACAAAGCATTAGCCTGAAGCGCCAGAGTAAGGGCCCCCTCCATACAATGGCCAGTGTTATTCTCTGTACTTGGGCACATGCTCCTCAAAAGTCAGGGGACCGCAGCTTATCGTAAAATACCCTGGCTCCTCCAAAACTGTGTCCATTTGCGTTTACCCAAACACTCCCATAAACTCCCCCCCACCCATCATGTGACCAGTGCACACTGTTATCCCCATGCAATTCACCGCTGGGAATAAAACAGGCCTGACAGTGTCCTAAAAACACAGTCCATTAATCTACTGTGTGGAGGATCCCCTCACTGCCACCTTTTGCCCTGAAGAGATGAACAGTAACTGTCCTCTCTCACCCTTCCCCCCCTTTCCCACAGCCCTTTCCCCTTCTCCCTTCTCCCTTCCTCCTTTCTTCTCCTTTGACTGAGTGATTGAGAGCTGCATACAGCCCCCACACTGATCTCCATGTGATTTCATCACTAGTTGACTTTCCATGCACTGTTCCCACCATGGTTCCCATATGATGTCATCACTAGTTGACTTCCCATGCACTACTCCCACACTCAGGTCTCCACGTGATGTCATCACTTGTTGGCCACCCATGCTTTATTTTAACACTGGTCCTCATGTGATGTCATCACTAATAGACTTTCCTGTGTAAAGAGTGGTAAACCCTCCCATTCACCCACTACACCAGCTTCTGATCTTTGCCCCGTACCAGTCCAGCACACATTAGCTTAATCCCTCATTTTGTTTTTGACCTCACCGGTGTGACCCGCACAGAGACTGTCCCACGCTGTGTTAATCTTCCTAACTTTGCTGCACGCATCCAAGGAATTTTGGAGCATGAAATTTCAGGACTTTTCCTCAACCCGACATGTGCAGAAGGCTGGCTCTTTAAGCTACCGTCAGCCGTGAACTCATTTGAATCAAGCATGCTTTGCTTTTTCATCTTTTTGAATTTTTCGCTAACAGAATTGTCTCCCTCAAGGCTATCGGTCCGACAGCTGAAATGGGATTTGCGGTCAACAGACTAGGGTCTGGTTTGGCTTGTTTATGTGCCCTGGTGTATGATCTCTGTGTTGACTGCTGCAGTGGAGGCAAAAAGATCCTGAAATGCTCTGCTCCAACCAGTGATTTAATTTTCTCATGATTATTTTTCCACTGTATCATTTTTTGCAATGTTAACAGCGGCCCCACCATCTGTGTCAGTGTTAATTTACTTAAATAATCCATTGCTGCATTTGTTTTCTTTCCTCTTAGTTTTCATTCAGTCATGTTTTTCCTTAATGTTTTTTTTAAATGCTTAGATGTGATCTTCTTTATGCCCTTTTATGTGTGTTTTTTTTTTGTGTTATCTCCCTCTTGTGTTGTTTTCCTCAGTTTTTCTGTTCTGGTTGCATTGTGTGCTCTACTGTTAATTTACTTTGTTTTTTACTCTTTATTTTACTTCCGCCCTCACTCTGGCGGGCTGTGCGGGGTGGTGGTGGTGATGGTGCTTGGGGCCGACACCATGGATCCTACCACTCGCTTGACCCCTGTGAACTACGACCTTTGACCTGCGTCCACCGTGAACCCTGCTCCACCCCTTTACCTGTCCTTCCCCCGACCCCCCCCCCTTCCCTTTCCCCCTCCCCTGCTTCCTGTAACGTGTGTCCGTTGGCCAACGGGACCGCTTGTGGTTTGCGGGTTTTGACGGCGCGGTTGCTACCATGGGCGTTACCCCCCTCGTGATCCCAAACCCTCTCCCTATTCCCACCCCACCCACCCCTTCCCTCTCCCAACTCTGCCCCCTCCTTCCCCCACCGGCACCAACTCCGACCCCCGAACCCGCACATTTCCTGCCAACGGCAGTCTCCGAACCGCCAAAGTTGCAAAGCAGGGCCCGGGTAGCAACTCTCCCGTTAAAGAGCTGAAAGATCTGTCGGCCATGGACGCCTTCCGCTCCCGAAGCATCAGCGTTTCCGAGCACGCGGTGCGCAGGTAGAGCCTCCGAGACCCAGAACCCTCTCTGCTTCCTGTGGGGGAGGGCCGTTGTCATGGGGTGCTGGGTGGGGGGCGGGGCTAGTACGCCCCCAGGATGGGGGGTGGGGGCAGGGCTGCAGTTAACCGAGGGTTTGCATGCCGGAGGAGGGCTATTTTCTGTTTGGTTATTTACGTTTTTCTTGCTGCATGTTGTCTTTGCGTTTGCGCCGTTTTTGATTTCTCTGTGTCATTTGTTTGATTTTTAACCTATTTAGATTTTTTTTTTGTTTGTAAAATTGAATGATTTGTTATTCCTTGTGCATTTTTTGTTATTTTGTTTGTTTGTTGTTGCTTCCAGTATGCTAACAAAAATGGATGTGTTTGGCTTCTGGGGAGACGCAGCGCTGAGACGCAATTCTTGCTCTGCATGTGTGACAGCTGGTGGGAGGGGGCGGGGCTTTCACTGACTGACGGCCATGCAGCCAATGGCTTCTCTCCTCTTCAGGGACAGGTCCACACTAACACACTAAAGCCTCAACGGGCCCTCACACACAGTCCTAAGGTGTCTTTGCCTGCTGCCTGACTGTTTTATTTATTTTTTGCATATACTGGAATCTGAACTTGAACCAGACACAGGTAAAGCAAAAAAAAAAAAAAAAAAAAACTGTCACAGAATTGGGTTGACCTTTTTAATATTTTCTTTTTTAAAAATGAACCCAAAGCATCCAAATCATTAAAAATTAATTCCATGGGAGGACATCAATCAGAATGGTTAATGAACTTAATGACCGTTTAGGTAATGTTTTACCACCTTCCTTGTTGTGCCTGTGGACTGAGTGCAACTGGAGCAGACTTGAATTGACCACATACAGGCAGTAGAGGGCAGTAGAGGACTTTCAGTAATCCTTTACCCCAAGAGTGTGGACAGCACTCTGCCACATTTTACACCATCTGAATCCAACCTGTCCTGGGGTGGGGTTGTGGGGAGGTGGGGGGGCTGGGGTGCTTAAATCAGGGAGACTGTCAGTGATTGGACCATGTCTGGTCCCCACCGTCAACCCCCAGGCCACTGCTGACCATCAGAGCTAAACCTGTCTGGGCCTCATCTATAATTAACACATAGAACCATACCAGCTCCAGGCCGTAACTCTAACATTTACGACACTGCCTGTATTTTTTTTTTCTCCGCGTTGGACTTCGAGCAAGGTGAAAGAGTGTGAGCTAAATAGCTGATATGCCACCCCCGCCCACCCCCCGTCGAAAGTCGTCTCACTCAAGTCCCCACGAAAGGCCTCTTTAGGTGGTGAAATGTTATCTAATCTTGCCCGTGCAAAATTATTGAGTGGAATGAGGAGAATCGATAGCGCTGGCTAATTATGACGGTAACAACCAAAAAAAAAAAAAAAAAAAGTAATTAAAAGGAAGGAAATCAGGAACCCGTCTTGCCCTCTGTGCTCTGATAGGCACCCTCCTTTATTAGAAACATATGGCAAGATCCATTAAAGCAATCAGAGCCCATCTTTGTGAAGCACCTCAGAGAGTACTGGCACTGATTCAGGATCAGTTTTCCCAAGCCTGTATCCCAATATTACCCATAGTGAGCCTTAAGGTAAGGGCTGATCCTGGGTCAGCGTTCTGTATTTTGAGACGCTGCATGAGTACGGGTGTCCAGGCCTGGGCTTTGAGCCATGGTCGCTCTTTCTGCTGTCTGTAGGGGGGGGGGGTGTCTGTCAGAAACATGGGGGGCCAACGCAGGTGCCCGTTCATTCAGACTGTGTCTGCTTTGCTGATGACAGCGGAGTGTGGGATGCTTGCAGACACATGATGGGACTTGGTATGATTTGTAGTCTTTTTTTTTTTTTTTTTTAATATATATGTACTTTTTACTCTAGCTTTATACGAGTCAGGGATGTGATTTTCCTGCTGAGAAAAAGTGTAGTTATAGATAAAAACATCCATGGTCCCCTGACAAACCACGAAACCGTATCTGCTTTGCTTTTTATACTGCGTCGCAGGCAGGCTAATTTGATGGCCGCAGATTTTTATCACAGCAATGAGAGCCTCAATAAGGGAGGGCCTTGAACTCAAGCCAGGGAGCAGAGAGCGTGTCTTTGGTGCCCCAGCATGACCGTCTCAAGCCATGCGTACAGTTCAAGCAGAGTGCTAAGAGCTGGGCCTTCTCCCTTGCCTTTTGTTTTTTTTTTTTTTTTTTTTTGCAGGGGTCTCCAGGGTTTTCTCAGAAAGGGGAACAGTGTCACCAAAGGCCGTTGTTCTAACCCAGCAATAAACTGATTTGCCTAATCAACTAATTATGGTCTTCAATTAAGACCTTGATTAGCTGACCCAGAAGACTTGGCCCTGGGCCTCCTGTGTAATTATATTACCGCTAGATATTGCAGCTTCCCTGCCATTGCCGGACCAAAACGTCCATTACCAGTTCTCCTTTAACTGCTTCGACAGCTTCTTAATCAAGTGCCTAAGAAGCGCAGTAGCTGGTATTCCAGTATGCACTGCCGTCAGTGATTATCTTCCTCAATGCCCAGCTGTTGCCAGGGAAACCACAGGCACACCGCACATGGGAGCTGCCAAGCTAAAAAAAAAAAAAAAAAAAAAAAAAAAAAAAAAGTGTTGGTTAAACAAAAAAGTTTAGACCTTCATCTTCCAGCCAGTTCCTCTTGGAGATCAAATGAATGTGTTTGCCTAGCTGGCTGTTGGAGTTGGTATTAGTTTTTTCCAGTAGTCCCCCCCTCCCCACCCCCGCCACCCACGCTTTGCACCATGGGTAGTGGTTGCACAGTCTCCCCTAGCCTGTCACTCAGTCGGCGTTAACCGTCCTGCCTTCTCCTTCAGTCTCGCAGGAGCTCAAACCAAAATGAAATGTTTAGTTTGTATTAAAAAGTGAAAATGAGCAGTCAGGGGGCCAGGGAGGCTGTGTGGGGGTGGGGCGTTGGGGTGGGGGGGGGGGGTGAGCGCAGCAGCTCCCGTCTGCGGTCACGAGGCAGAAGCAGTAGAGAAGTGGAGCAGGCGGGACAGATTTTTTTCGGGTGAGCGTTTGGCTGCCGCTGTCAGCTGGCGCGAGACCGACACGCATTACGGCGAGCTGCAGAAATGTTGATCAGAACCACATGAGCTCAGCGGGCATGGATAAACCCCCACAGGCCCCCGACCCCCGCCACACACACACACACCGCTGAAGGCCGCTTCTCCCGCCGGCCCATTCTCACCGTTTTAGAAACCTGACCACAGTGGCGCCGTTTGCACATTAACCCAACTAGCCAAAGGGGTGTATGTGACTAAGCAAGTGGGAAATCTTATTTGCGCAAACAGTCACAAGCACCAATTTTTTATGAAAGGGGCTTAAATTTAATTGAAAATTGGAGGTGTAATGTTTAATCGCCTGGGTCTTTCTGTAATGAGAACGTGTCACTCACTCGAGCCACTAAACGCTTGGGGCTGTTGTGGGTGGGGAGGGGGGCAGGGTCTGAGATCATAGGCTGAGATCATATCAGGTCCCATTTTGTGCGTGTGTGTGTGCGTGTGTGCGTGCGTGCGTGCGTGCGTGCGTGCGTGCGTGCGTGCGTGCGTGTGTGTGTGTGTATGTATGTTTTTGTGTTGATGTGTGTACATGCATGTGTGGGAAACCTGGTACTACCCCCTTTGACCCCAGCTCTCTGTGCTCTCTGGCTCCCCCTGTAGGATGCACACCTCCATCACCACCAGCAGCCTGGGCTCGGCGGATGAGAACGCCGTGGCGCAGGCCGATGATGGCCTGAAGACCGTCCATCTGGAGCTGACCGAGACCTGCCTGGACATGATGGCCCGCTACGTCTTCTCCAACTTCTCTGCCCTGCCCAAGAGGTGCATGCGTGCGTTGTATGTGTGTCGTGCATGCATGCGTGTGCGTGTGTCTCCATGTGAATGCAAACATGATGTCCTTGCATGTGTGAGCGCGTGCGTGTGTTCTTTATGACGGATAATTGCGAGAATGTGGCAGGGTCACATGACCATGCCTTTGCGTTTGTTCCGGGCCGTGAGAAACGGGAGAAAATGCGACCACACAAACGCAGGGCTCGGCTCGTTCCCACATTTATTTTCATTAAAGTCACAGCCTCACTGTGGGAATCTTCCTCTGCTTGGCTCTGAGTGACTGTAGTCACTGTGTGAAATGACCTCAGTAGGAAGATGTAATATTAGGCAACCTGAGATGCTGTCACTCAAACAGCAAGATACAGCAGCACTGCTGGGGAGAGGTTTACATCGGGCCTACAGCAACATCATGAAAGATATGTCTACCAGAGATAAAACACACCAGCACTCATAAATATCTACTGGAGACAAACACACCAGCACTCATAAATATCGACTGGAGACAAACACACAGCAGTCAAATATGTCCATGGGAGACAAATACGGCAACTCTAACGGATACTAGATACAAAGGCAGATGAATATATCTATGAGAGATGAACACAACAGCACTCAAATATGTCTGCTGGAGAAACACAAATGAACACTACATTAGATGTGTCACCTAGAAACGCACACAGTAGCACTACGTGAGAAGTATGTGCTAAAGACAAATACAACATCGCTGTTGGATAATACAGACAAAGACTGCAGTGTAAGATTAAATCTGCCCACTGAAGGCAAACACAGCAGCACTGAATTAGATATGTCTACTTGACATATGGCACACCATGAGATGTCTACTAGGGACATCAGATTTGTCTGTTGAAGAAGTAGAGCACTGCCCCATTTTATGAGCCTTAAAAGGATTCGTTGAGCAGAACTCCATTAGGTATAGAGGAGGGTGTGTGTTGTGTTGTGTGACTCAGTTTTGTGTCATCGTCTGTTCTCAGGTCTCCTATCGCAGAGTTCCTATTGGCAGGTGGGCGAAGCATGACCTGGCTGGTGGGTAACAAGCTGGTTACCATAACGACGAGCGGTGGGGCGCGCACGCAGGCCCTGCTCGGCCTGGACATGGCGGAGAGGCCTGGAGCCGGCGAGCTGACCAGGTAATGCTCCGACCATCCTTCCCATGTCCCTGCTACCCCCCTCACCCTAAACCTCTGTCCCTGTCCCGTCCCAGGTCAGACCCCTCCCTCCACACCCGGCAGACCAAAGAGGCCCCCGGCCAGCTGGAGTCCCAGCCCAGCCAGCAAAGCAACCGAGCCACACGCATCCGAGTCCGCTCCATATCAGGTGGGCTGGACATATTCACTCATTCACCTTTATCTTTATTTGCTTGTTTATTAGTTGAGGACATAGCAAAACACAAAGACATGTTTGCAATGTTGAAAGCACACATCAGATACATCACACTCACACACTGCTTTAAGTGCTCACAGCGGGGGGTTTTCCAATCTCATCTTTAATAGGGGCCAGTGCAGGTAAATAATTTTGTTTTAATCCAACACTAACAATCCTGATTCGGTTCATCAAGGCCATTGCTTGAAGACTGTGATCAATGTATTCATTGAATCAGTTGTTGCACTGCTATGTTTTACGACTGCATTAGAACAAAAGTCTGTTCACTCGCCCTCATTTCTCACATAAGAGTGGCGATCCCCTGTGTTACAGCAGTGACAGTGGAATGGGTGTTTCACGACACCACAAATGGGTGGAGCTACCATCCGCTAGCAGCGCCTGACCTGAGTTCAACCAATCATTGTGCTTTGCTGTGGACAGCCAAACATTCTCATTGGCTACATTAAGATAATGACTGACTGCTCGCTGTAGCTCCACAACCATTGTGGGGTGCACAAGAAACCTCTCTCTGTCATTATTGGGTTATGGTCAAAGGCTCCTTTACAACACCAGGCCTCAGGCATGCTTAAGGATAGGGAGACAAACAACAGGATTCAGTGGCTGTTTGGAAGAGAGTCTGTTTTATCTTCAGAGCCAGTGCAAATGACATCATGCAGTGTTAAATGACAGAGGAGTCTGTCTGCAGTGCTGGAGGGCCAGCGTCTACTGCCTCTCTGTGTGTTTCAGCCCTTAAGTATTCTCAATTCCAAACTATTAATTTTTGATAGTGTTGGGAAAACATGCATCAATTTTTTTTTTTTTAAAACACCACCTGACTGAGAGCTTATTGTTGCAGTCAGAATTCTCTGGGTGTATCTATTTCACCCAGAAATCTACATTTATTATAGAGGGTTCTCAAGGGAATTTTTCAGCTCTCAATATGGGCTTGAAATAGGAGTCCTACCCACTCGAGATTGTGAGTAGTTCAATTGACCGTTGGTTTATTAACTCGGGCTCATCTCCAAATCGGGGCTGCGTTGTAGCACATCGGAGGCAGCGGCTTGTTTGGTTTAAAGGCATGAGCTTGATAAGAGAGGCAAATTTAAGAAATTGACCAGCTAAAGAGTCCACTCACCTTGGTTGTAAGGCCTAAAATGACTGCTGATCAAAAGCAAACTACAGTACCCTGCAGATACTGCCACCTGGACTAAGACCCTCTAATCTATGGCATTAGAAATTGTTTTCTCTCAGTCAGCATGCCCAGGTTTTATAATGAAGGTATTACTTTCCCCATTTTACTTGTCAGCCCTCTTGCTGTGATACTTTCCACTCAAAACAGACAGGTGACTCAACACAAAAGCTACTCAGGCAAGAGATTTCATAGCTGTGATATTTCCAAATATGACTGCTCTCTGTCATGGCTGCACTTTTAACCTACAGACAAGAAACTTGAATGACCCTACTCATAGTTTGATCAAGTACCTCCTTGTGCCATGTGGGTGAAAGTACTTAATATGACATTCAAAATCAAATCAAATCTTCAATTTCTTTCCACCCAGCAATGTTCAGAAATTCAATAGCATGCCACAGCTGAAGCTGAGGTTAATTAGTATTTTTTAGACATGTGATATGGGTATTCAGAATTTCCTATTATATATTGATAATGTATTCATTATTTATTGAATGTGTTTGTATGCGCAATATGCGTGTGCATGCATGCGTGTCTGCACTTGTCTGTGTGAGCATGTGTGTGTGTGTGTGTGCATGTGTAAGTGTGCATATATGTGTGTGTGTGTGTGTGCATGTGTAAGTGTGCATATGTGTGTGTGTGTGTGTGTGTGTGTGTGTGTGTGTGTGTGTGTGTGTGTGAACCGGCAACAGGGAGCATCTTTCAGGTGAGCTATTTTGTACCGTTCAGCTCTCTTTAATCTGAAAAGCCCTTCTCAGCCCTGTCACCCTCACCCACCTGGCTTTGTCAGGTGGGCATGCCCTGTGTGCAGGCCCCGCCCAGAGTCTGAGCCCGCTGGTGTCGCCCTCCGAGAGCGAGTTCTGTGGGCCCCTGTCGTCCCCGGGGGCCCCCCTGGATGGCCTGGGGTCCCTCCGAGGAGAGGAGCCAGCGTTGACGTCTCCGCCGCAAAAGGACAAGTCCAGCCTGGCCGAGTTCGTGCCCATGCTCACCCAGGGCTGGGCCGAGATCTTCATCCGCAGGCCCTCAGGTGAGCACTGCCCCCTCACACCCCCACCCCACCCCCCGCGGATGTCCGCCAGCACTTCCACCTTCCTCCATCTGCATTGTGCCTAGCCTCGCACGGCAGGCTTATAATGCCCTCCGCCGCACGCCCGGGGAAAAGTAGTGTGGTTCAGAGTGATTAACCCTCCAACTTTCCGAGACGCAACCGGTATTTTAAAACGGGTCGCATCGACTTGGTGCAGGGCCGTCAAAGATTCAGCCAGCGATTCAAACTGGCAATTAAAGCATCTGTCGCTGCTACCCAGACAGAAGAGGGGGCCGTGTCTTCAGATCTGACTGTCTGGGCTCCGAGTGTCATTTGTCTTGATCGATTGCTTTTTAACGAGCCGGAGAATCATTTTTGCAGTCATGTCCTCCAAACTAACTGCGTTGTTTTTATTTATTTATGTATGTATTTATTTTTTTATTTTGGGAACCACAACAAACCTTATGTTTTCACATGTAAGAGTTCAGACTATTCTATCAAGGATGTTTGACAGTCTGAAATGAGCAGATGTTGGGAACAGGGCAGCGTTCAACAGCCTTATTAAGACAGACAATGCAAATAAGCCGAAACGATGACAAAGCCAGATGTACGTGCGATACAGGCGCCTTGGAGCCACATGCGAGAATCAGGTGATCAGTTTGTCCACTCCCCATACGTACCAAATGTTTAACACTTAAACGCCCTACTAAACATACTGGCCTTATACTCAGGGAGATGGGGTGTTAGATAGAGAGAATGAGACGGGAACCTGATTTATAAGGTAGATAAGGATTAAGGATATGGCCATAATTTCCCCTTTTGCCCTGCCCACTAGGGTGTCACTTTTTTAGGGTGCCTTGGGGATGGGGGGATGGGGGTTGGGGGTTGGTGGGAGGGGTAGTGTGGGTCCCAGAAATGTTTGAATACAGGAAAGGACATGTACTCCATTTGTAGATTTGTGCCAGCCACACAGTTAAAAGACAATACAGACAGCGGGGTACTGGGAAGGGAGCATCATACAGAACATTCTGCACTGTGACATCACAATTCTATTATGTAGGATGGATCTATTCAGAAATCATCAGTGATTGAGTAGTTATGAGGAGGCAGGTGTCCGAAAGATTCTGTGGAGTTAATCTGGAAAAAACATCTTATTATTCCCAAAGAAGATAAAATAAATCTTTCGGGCTCATTTATATGGTAATTTAATGGAACAGATAGTTTGCTGGATATTACACCACATCATTATTGTTTTTTTTTACCTTTTAAATGACAATGTCTGTGATTTTTTTAAAGAATACTGTGGTGATTCATTGTCATCGTGAATCAAAAAAATTGAAAAAGGTTGCATTTACTTGGAATGTCATTATGCGTTTGTATCATTGTTAGCTATCAGTGGGTTATCACTTATTATCACGGTGCTACAAAACACCCTGCAAGAAAAACACACTTTTTTCTTTTCTGAAAGTGGAATACATTTATTCAGAAAAAGACCAGAATAATATGAAAGCATCAATATGTTTTTCAGGCGGGCTCCAGAATAATGGGTCTTGTGTTTCTTTCCCTGTGAGAGCATTCTCAGTCCCCAACTGCAAAATGTACTGAGTCACTCTTTCTATAAGATGCTCATTTATCCGTGAAATAGACCATCTGTGATTTATAGAATTCATATTGCAGCTCAAGCTATTTTTTTATCTTTAAAAAAAGTATACTCGCGACATTGGTTTGATAGCACAGTGTTTCCATAAAAGTGGAATAAGCATTGTGAGTCTGATGTCGGAGTCTCTTTCATGGAACATCTCAGACGGCATGGGGAGGAGTGTTGAGGGGCCGCGAGAAACATGGGCGCTTCCCCGCCGAACACTTTGGTTTTTCCGAACGCTCGGGCAAGTTTGAGCGGTTGGATGCCCCTGTTACAAATCGTTCCGCACAGTAAGAACCAAAAGTGTCATGTATATTTGGTACGTTCAACAACTCAATTTTGTTGTTTTTTTTTTTTAACAAATAATAACCCCAATTTTTTTTTCCCCAATTTTTTCAACCCAAACTCAAAGAACTTGGTGACCTCACCGCAGCACCCAATCTGTCGGCTTTGGGAGGAGAGGCTGAACGCGTGACTCCTCCAATTTACGTGACGACAGTCTCGCTTCTAATACACACAGCAGCCGCATCACAAGTTGCGCACTGCCTGTGATGTCGGAGGATGATGTAGTCAGCGTACTCTCAGTTCACGCCACCACAGGTGCCCAGCATGACCAGAGCAGGCGCTGTAGCAATGAGACCAACGAACTTAGCCAGCTTACCCCCTATCATCCCCGGCGAGGCTGGCCTCAGGGCTGCCAGGTGAAGGTCTTGCCCTGTGAGGCCTCAGTTTTCCAGTTTTTATTTTTCAAAAACCCATTTATTAAATTTCCTCTTCAGAGAACAGAAGAGGTGTTGCAAGCTCCGGTTTCAAGTTTTGTTAAATGTCTACGCTAAGTAACTGCAAGTGTCAGTGATACGTCTGGACATTGTCAGCCACGCTTGCAGGGAGAAACCCAGTTTGTTGAACTGACTCATCACATGGCCACAGACAGTTTGTCCAAATGGTTTAGCTTTGAATAAAGCCCGGCTTTTTTTGGCCTCCTTGGTGAAATGGGGTCCGTGCGCTTGTTGAGTGAAACTCGACGCTCTCTGGGACAGCGCTTGGCTTCGGTTCTGCAGCGGCCTGAGTGTGCAGCAAGGTGATGACAGAACGGGAGTGTGCCGAGCTTTCCGCACGTGGGCACTAAGTAGCCAGGGGAGCATCTGGCTTTACAAACCCATAATAAGTGGATCTGCCCATATTCTGTCAGTCACCCCTTTTCTTACAAACCAATCAAAATACTCTGTTCCCTATGGAACTATAAACAGTATAATTTCACAGTCAGTGTGTCGCTAATATCACATAATAGACCCCAGACTTCTTGGAATATATTTTTTTCTCTCACTAATTTGGAAAGGCCTCATCAATTGCTCCAGTCCCTGTGAGTTTTAGGAGAGCTCTTGCACATCTATCTCCCAGAGACGTGTTATGATCAGCCATGGTCTCTTTTCCCGGCTGCCACCTGAGAGGATGGTACAGGTAGCAGAGACTCTATTCAGGAGGCCAGTCGACTAGAGCAGCTTCTGCAGGCCCATAAGAGTAGAGTGTGCGGTGCAGATTATGGGTGGAGCAACAGTGGGCTGTCAGTCGCACACTTCTTTGAACCAATACAATGGTTGGTTTCTCCCAAGTCATGCTCTGGTTGCATTTGCGATGTCATGCAACCTCATATTCCCGTCTCTTGGCCAGCTAACAGAAGCATTTTTTCCCTATTGCTGACCTGCAGTGATGCTCACCACCCCCCCCCCCCCATCTGCCGCTGCAGGTAACACCAGCTGGCTGATGTGCCTGGAGAATCCGCCCAGCCCCTTCTCCTCAGAGCTGGGCACCATGCCTCTCCAGGAGCTGTCCAGTGTCTTGATGGCAATGGAGAGGGTGAAGGAGCCGGGGGAGGGGCCTCCCGAGGCGCCCCCCGTCACGCAGAGCCACAAGCCGTCCCTCATCCAGCGTGCCAACACAGGTAAGCCCCTTACATCACCTGTCTCGAGTCGCCTTCAACCGCTGCTAAGGCTTGTCTGTCACCTGGGCCCCTCATCCAAAGAGCAGCAGCTTCCAGGCGCCTTTCTGAGTTAATCCCCATTCGAGTACCGGTGTCCTCTCCTAACCTCAGTGTTTTTACTTCCGGCTGTCGGCTTATCGGTTACTCCTCCATAAATAATTGAAATGCCGAAGGACCCATGCTCCTCTAAATAACCCATCTTCAGTATGAATCACCAGATGACAAAAATTGAATTCCTGTCAGGGTTATATTTACCCTCACAATTTATATAGACAGTGGGGGGGAAAAAAAATAAAATAAAATCCTGCTCAATTTTCTGGCCGACTGTATCCGTGTTATGTTGCTGTTATTACCGTTGTGATTTTATGCAGTTATTTGTGAGAAATAAGTGTTTCCGTGGCAGGATGCTTACAGCAGTGTTTTCCATGGTGCTGAAATCATCGGCTGTCAGCAGCGGGTTTCCGACGAGTGGGATATCTTGACAGAGGTGTTATAGTTGAGGGCAGTGTGCACAGGAGAGTATCCCAGCATGCTCTGCTGTGCTGGGGGCTCAGTGCCAGCTGGGGACATGATCCGTGAAGGGTAAAAAAAAACTCCTTTTTTCTGCTCGTGCTCCAGAATCAGGGGGGTCTCCCACCCTTGATCTTGGAGAGCTGTGGAGAAGCTGGGTTTATTTCCCTTTCAGCCGGTTATATGGACATAGGAAACCGGGTTAGTGTGGCTGAGCCAGGTAATTGGCCGCCGTAATTGATCAGGTAAGTGTTGAGTAGCAGGGAAGACCAGCTGCTTTCCAGGACCAGGGTTGATGACCCATGTTGTAGAGTTATTGTCACTATACAATGGCAAGGGAAGTGTTCCCCACTAGGGGGCGATATACACCACATACACCACGGACAGGAATAGGAATAGCCCATTGGAACGGTCAGCCATTTTGTGCTCCTGGCTGTTGCATCGCATCTTCCTGCCATCGGAGCATATCGCTGTCTGGTGAACATGCAAAGCATGTGAGTGTCGCCCACACGCACATGTGCCACACGTGTACATGTGCGTACGTAGCGTCTCTCATTCATCCTGCTTGAGACCACGGCGAAGGGTGTCTTCCCTTCTGTCCATGTGTTCCTCGCTCTCTCTCTCTCACTCTCTCTCTTTCTCAGTCTTCATCTCCATGTTGTATATTATTTTTTAATTTGATTTTTTAATTTTGATTTGTTCATCTTGGCCTGGTTTCCCTTCGCAGTGGCGTCTCTGTCCTCTCTCTGCCTGTCCGACCCTCCCTCCAGGTTGCACAGGAGTATCTCCTGGGCAGGTATATTCCATGTGTATCTGTCATATACATCCACCTTCTGTGTACTATTAACAATGGGAATCTGGCTCTACTGGTCTAGAGAGAGAGAGAGCAGAAATAAAATAATACCAAAAAAGACTCAATCAAAACACAATGAACCATCCCTAAGGCGAGATTGTTCATGATTCATGACAACTTTTTTGATTTGTCTAACCCTGCCCCTCCCCGACCCAGTCTCCTACCCCTCACCCCTCCCCCCCCGCCTGTGAAAATTCTAATGCTGCATGTTACCAAAATGGTCCAAGCCCAGACCTGACCCCTCAAGCAAAACAAAAAAAAAAATTATAATAAAATAAAAAAAAAAAACACCTGACTGCTTGTCTGCTGTACAGATATGCATTTGTTGTGATTTCCATGGAAATTGATTTTTTTGGGTCGGTTTCAGTTGGAAACGGCAAAGAAAAAAAATCCCCTGCCTGCCTAAAAGAAAAAAAAAGGCAATTTACCCCCTGTGGCTTCCAGATGCCTGGTCTGGGCGATATGGGATCCTGCCGCTCAGCAGAGATGGCTGCAATATCTCTCCTTCTCTGGCGCTTGTGATACGGTCTGGCCTTTGACACTGGTATAGTAGTTGCATATGGAAAATGGCACGCGTGTATTTCTGGAGAGGCGGCAGAGCCCAAGCCAATGACAGCGTGGCAGGCCGCTAACGTGAGCTGCTTGTGTGACTAGCATGCGGCGTCTGTGTTGATTTGATCTTTCTTTTTCCCTCCTGTCTTTCTGATCCTGTGGGGGTCTCCACTGTGAGTTTGTTGGGGGACAGGATTTTTCTTCATGAAGTAATGCTGATTTTCTGATCCTAAATGTCCCAACCTGAGACAGATGACTTGGGTCTGTTTAGAAGCGCCCACACACACATCAAGAGCTCTTTTCACTCTTTGGCATGTGATTATGAGAGATAATGTTCAACAATAAAATCTAGTGCCCCCCCCCCCCAAAGACATTTAGGGTCTGAAAATCAGTATCTCCTGGTTTAATCTGGAAACTTTAGGAAAACCACATCCCTGCGTATGTGTGGGTGTGTGTGTGTGTGTGTGTGTGTGTGTGTGTGTGTGTGTGTGTGTGCGTGTGTGTGTGTGTGTGTGTGCGTGTGCGTGTGCATGTGCGCATGTGAAGGGAGTGTGAGTTAGTTGGAGGATTGGAGGATTGCAGTGCTAATGCAACAAACTGGGGGCAGATGTGGGCCTTGTTTTTCCTCAGTAGAGCCTAACAGATTCAGGTACAAAGGCACCATCCATGACCTCTACACCTATGCATACATACATGTTTATGTATAATTAATGTATGCGCTGAGTTGAGGGTCAGTTCGATCTCAGCTTACTAGGCTCAGTTAATTAACTCCCACAGAGCATAATGGAAGCTCTTCAGCGCGTGAGCTGAATTTCACTTCATTCCCAGACTTGACAGAGCAGAGATGGAATTGACCCCAGCCCCGTTGCCGCGTGTGTGCTGGTGTATCAGAGAAAAAACCTGCAGGTCCTGGATTGGCGTGAAACAGTTTTATTTCATCATATGCACCGTATGGGCTTTAGAAGAGGAGGCAGCGGACGTAGAGGGCCCGACTCATGCAGCATGCGGCGTCCCAGACCTCATCAAAGGTCCCTGGGCGGCCGAGTCCGACCGTTGATCATAATTTCATGGCTAAATCCGGGCTCCAGACCTTGAGTGTGTTACAAGGTAGAGCTGAGGGACAGCAGGGAGATCGCATGAAAGTGAGGAAAAACAGAAAGCAAAGCTGCCTCCTAAATATCTACCGCCAGTGAGTCTGTAAGCAGGTGCTGGACGGAGGATGAATAATTAGGGAGAAGGTAAGGCCCAAACAACCGATCAATATTAAATGCATGACAGTAATCCGCAAGGTAATTTATTTCATTGAAATAAATCAGGAGTGAGATTATGTGTGTATGAAGTGCGACTGAATGTTTCTACAGCCCCTGCTCCCCCTCCCCCCATTCAGCAGACCGACAGATCATCTGTGGGCATGTGTATGCAGATTTGAGTTGTGAGTGTGTGTGTGTGTGTGTGTGTGTGTGTGTGTGTGTGTGAGAGTGTGTGTGTTTCCTACCCTGGACAGTTAAGACACTCTTAAGAGACCCCCTCCGTCCCTTCCCCCTCGCCCTGCCCAGCTGGTTCTGGGTGTGCCGAGGGCAACATGTCCCCTCCTTTCAGTGGGCCGTCTGGCCTGGCCTCTCTGTCGCCCCCTGCAGACTCGGTGGTTGTGCTTGAGGAGGGCGGGGTGCGGGGTCCCAGGGGGGCGGAGTCCCCCTCGGTGTCGCCCGAGAGTGAGGAGTTCGAGGCCATGCCGTCCGAGCCGATCTACATCAGCACAGGCCCACAGAGACCCTACAGCAGGGTGAGTACGGAGTATGGAGGGAGAGAGGGAGCAGCTGTGAAGTCCAGGAAAACAGTGAAAGTGTGCCGAAAAATGCTCGGACAGCCCTGTTTATTTGCCTCTTACTGCATCTGTATGTCTCTCTTCGTGACCACCGTCTGCCACTTACTTTCAGTTCAGTTCAGTTAGTGCTTTGTTTGGCATGTCATAGCAGTATTGCCAAAACCTACTCAAAAACTGAAGTACAATACAAAATAACTGCAAGTGTTATCGTATGAAATGATTTTACTTCTCTCACTCTCTCGGTCTCTCCCTCACTCTGCAGTCCTCCTCCAGCTCCAGTCAGGAGGAGGAGAAGTCCACACTGGAAGAGGTGAGCGAGGGGGCCATCCCCATTGACCCGCCCCTCTCAACAGCTCTCCCCACCCCTGGCTGCTCCTCCCAGGACCCCGATCTGCCCTTCCAGCACACCCAGACCCTCAACAAGTCCAGCTCCTCCCCGGAGCTCCAGACCCTGCAGGAAGCCTTTGCTGAGACCCCAGGGCCTGCGGAGGGCCCCGCGGGGACCGTCAGGGCCGGGGAGGGCAAAGCGGCAACCGAGGGGGAGAGCGTGAGCGTGGGGGGGCAGTGAACGGGCAGACAGAGCCCCCTCCGGTGGCGGGCGGAGGTACAGCGGCAGCATCAGCAGCAGCAGCGGCGGCGGCGCCTCGGTCTCCAGGATGAGGCTGGAGTTCCCGGCGCCACAGCCCAGCCCGCTCTCGCCCAGTGGCCATCGACCGCGTGGCCACACCATCTCCGTCTCCGCCCCCTCCCGCCGCGAGCGCAAGATGGAGCGTGACACCTACCACAACCGCGGAGCCGCCTCCAACTCTGAGAAAACCTCTGGCCTCAGCCCCAGGTGAGACCAGCCTGTCTCTCTGTAACTCTCTGTAACCTCCTTTCTTCACCTCAAACTTTTCCCCTTTACTCTCTCTTTCCAACATCTTTGTTCTGCTCTTTTTCTCTCATCCCTTCTTTATTCCCTTCTTCCACCCCCCACCTCCTCTACCTTTACCCTCCTCCTCTTTCAACCTGTTCCATTATATAGCCCTGATCCCCTCTCTTTTCTCCTTCTCCTCTCATCCCCCCAACTCTTTCCTCTCCCCTCCTCTCTCTCATCCCTTCCCTCTCTTCTGCCCAGTATGGTTGACCCCCTGCTGTGCTTTGCTGACACCGTGGCCCAGGTGTTGTTGCCAACACACACCCTATAGTCCTCGAAGGGCAGACTCTGTCGTAGCCTTTGAACCAGAGCCTTGAGTTGCTGCAGGGAACTTCCTGCATGCAAATGTGCGATAAGCAAATCCGTCAGTGCTGTAGACCCACATCGAGGAAAAGGACCCCCTGCCAGGCGGATAAATAATGCAGGGGAGCAATGCAAGTTAACAGCCTGTCTGCCGCCTGTCTCTGCTTTTAAAGTCTAAATGGCCCACAGGAAAGGGAAAGCTCGAAAAACGAGGGCAGTGGAGATGTTCGCAACTTTCCCTCACTGTTTATATGTTAATTTGATGCAGTGTTAGTGCTTTTTTTGTTGTTCTTTATTTTTATTTCTGTATTTATTTGATCATAATCCACAAACATTGTCTTTTAATGTCACCTGCAAGCTCTGGACTCAACCTCCCATATGTCACTTTGATTCTGTGCCCATTGCATTTGGAATGCTTCTCATCAGCCGCTGTGTTGCTATGGCATCTGGAACACTGACCCGCTTTGCTTCATCTCCATTATTGGGATCGCCATCTCTGTGCCTCTACAGTGAGGCATCCGTGTCCAGAAGATGGGTGCCAGTCCAGCTGAGGGCCATTGGCAATAAATTTTGGCGGTGCTGGTCTGGGGTCATGTGCCCTTGCCCCCTAGTCATACAGGATCCCCCCTCTGTCCCCCTCCCTTTACCCCATAGCCTGCCGGTCGTCTTCCTCATCTCCTACAAGGGCCGGAGGAAATTGCTGAGAACTGATCAAGAAATTCAATTAGCACCAGTCTGCTGCCCCCTTTTTATGCAGCGGAATTAATCCCCCCACCGTAATTGCTTTCTTATTCTGTTTTAACCCCCTTGTCGAGCCATAATGTAGTGAGAGGCGATGGAGCGATATTATCCATAAAATTTTATTTTAATCATATCATAAAGTCCCATGCCATGCCTGTGAAGCACAACTTGGGCCTCTAAAAATGAGTTATGAAATATATATGGGAGCATAACGACTGAAAATGGCTGAATTTCTGGTTGAGTGGACCCAAATTACTATTCAGAATGGTTGAAATGCAAGTGTATTCTTAGTGAAACATATACAATGTCATTTATCGACATCCAAAAACGACACAGACAATTATTGTGGAATAGACTTTTGCTCAGCACTAAGGTTGAGGATTTGTGTGTCTTTCGTGATTCTCTGAAGGGCTCGCAAGGCCTTTCACGCCAGTCTCACAGCTCACTGGGTAATTACAGCCGTCTGCTTCAGAAGGGTGCCTGATCATCAGTTCCGTAACAGGCCGACCGCCACAGAAATCCATAACGCTCGCGGTTTGTCTCCGCGATGTGCTTTGGCATTCACAATGTGCGGGCCTGGTAGCTCTGAGCCGAGAATTTAACAGTAGCAACCCGCAGTTGTGGCAAGACTTTCTGTCCTCTTGTGCTGATCGGATTTCGGCCCTGGGATGGCCTCCAGCCAGGCGGGGTTGTGGTTCTTTACAGCTGATTCCGTGGAGGAGATTGACAGCGCAGTTTCGCATCTGTCTCAGTATCAGAATATCTTTCCCTGATAATGATTCACAGCCACAGGGCTCTTCGTCTGAGTAAGAGTGACGTCATCTGCAAACTTGGGATTCAGTTTTGCATCCGCAGATCACAGCATTGACTACAAATCCCACAATTCCCTGCAGAGCAGTCCTCTCTGGCGGATTTGAGGACCCCTTGAGGCATGAATCAGCTTATAATAAGGAAAAAAACGCAATGAACAATTGTGTTGCGTGCTTAAACTTCTGAAACAACTGCTGCTCAAGGGGTCCTCACATCCACCATCAGCCTCGTCTGCAGTCAGTGTGGGTTCACCTGAATGAGCCCACACTCTCACTCATTTGAATGGCAAGTCACAGCTTTTCCTCCAGATAGGCTTGATTTGCAGGGAATTGTGGGATTTGTAGTCAATGCTGTGATCTACGGATGCAAAACTGAATCCCGAGTGCAGATGACGTCACTCTTACTCAGACGAAGAGCCCTGTGGCTGTGAATCATTATCAGGGAAAGATATTCTGATACTGAGACAGATATGAAACTGCACTGTCAATCTCCTCCACGGAATCAGCTGTAAAGAACCACAACCCCGCCTGGCTGGAGGCCATCCCAGGGCCGAAATCCGATCAGCACAAGAGGACAGAAAGTCTTGCCACAACTGTGGGTTGCTACTGTTAAATTCTCGGCTCAGAGCTACCAGGCCCGCCCGTTGTGAATGCCAAAGCACAACGCGGAGACAAACTGCGAGCGTTATGGATTTCTGTGGCGTTCGGCCTGTTTCGGAACTGGTGATCAGGCTCCCCTTTTGAAATAGACAGCCGTAATTACCCAGTGAGCTGTGAGACTGACGTGAAAGGAGAGAAGAATCGCACAAGAAACATGCAGCACCCATTTGTCTTTGGTGGAGCTGCGAGGTAACTAATGCTCAGCTTGTCAGGGTTGAAAGCGAGAGTGATATGCTTGGAGAGGCAAATCTCATTCCAGGGACAATGAGAGAGGTTGTTTCATCTTGCTTTATTTGAGCGTTGTGCTTGTCCAGGCCCCACCTCCATCTCTCAGTCTGCATTTTTATGTGCTGTTCATTTGGACTGCTGAGTGTCTGGATGACGTCCTTGCGCCATGCAGAAGGCCGCGCAGACTGGCTGGCCTCCCTCAACTGGATTTGATTATCAGTTAAAATTTCTGTAACAATTGCAGACTGAGTGGATTAGTCAGAAGCAAGCTGGTTTAAGTTTAATTTAAAAGTGTTAATTTAGCATTCTTTAAAAAAAAAAAAAAAAATCCGCTGAGTGTGCTTTTGACAGTGTTTTCTGTGTTCGGGCGGGAGGCAAAGTGCTGATGTCAGGCAGTGTCAGTGTTAATGTGTTAATGTTCCCCCTTGCTCCCTCCCGCCCCCAGCTTTGTGTTTCTGCAGCTCTACCACTCTCCCTTCTTTGGCAATGAGGCCAACAAGCCGCTACTGCTGCCGAAATCTCAGGTGAGGCCAAGCCCCTGCCTCGCAAAACACCTGCTCCCGGCACCGAGAACACCTGTGTGCGCGATACCAGCGCATACCTAAATGCCACCGTCACACCTGCTCGTGATGTGCAAGTTAAATGATGCAACACAAACGCTGGTCAGGTTAGCCAAACATCTTGCTGAAAACAGTTTATCACATTTCTATTTATTGCACATTATTCAAATTTCCAGTTCCAATTTAATAATGCTTTATTGGCATGACTGCATACAAGCAATATTGCCAAAGCTAAAACAATGAAATATTTAACTTGCACATTACAAACATTCATAATACAGTTGAATAAAATAAAATAAATAATATTCACTCTCCGCCTTCTTTACCTGTGTCCCCTGTCTGTTTAGCTAGCAGCACACAGTGTCTGGCTGCCTCAACCAGCCTCCTACTCCTCCTTATGAATATTGCAAATCCATCTTTGAATTTCCCCTGATGGCAGTTTCAGGTTTTCACACAAGAGCTCTTGGATGAACACATAGAAAAATCATTCCCCTTATTGGCTTCTCCTTTGATGTAAAATAATAAACTTTTTTTTTTTTTTTTTTTTTGCCAAGTATCACATCTGTGTGAAGCAGTCTTTGCCCACTGAAACTTGAGTGAATATCAGAGCGCCAGCCCTGCCCATGGTTTGGCAGTGCCAACCTCTGGTGGGCTTCATGACTAAGGGAAGGGAGGGGAAAGTCAAATCACTGGCTTAAATCCCTGAACACATTTTAGCGTTGTGGATAATGTGCATCGTGAGAAGGGCAAACTGTTCATGTTGTTTCTCCTGACAGTTGATTGACAGGGCTGTGAAAGTCCTGGATCAGATGCCTCCTTATGACACGCACAAGATAGGAGTGGTTTTCGTGGGCGCTGGACAGGTGAGACACCTTTCGGGGCTGTATTCATTAAGTGTCTCTAAGGATGAATGCTGATCTAGGATTAGTTTTTCCTTTTGGCTCTTAATGGGAAAGGACTGAATATTGACAGAAGCCTGATCTGAGATTAGTTAAACTTTCCTTTTATGAATATGTGTCTGAGAGTCATCTCTCGCTCAGCTTTAAATATGTTGTCTGTGGCTTGGTTCTTGACGGTTGATTTTAACAGGTCCCTGATCTTGTTTCATTGTACTCTGTTAGCGTTATGTTATAGAACTTTTACTACTGATTTAAGTTAACAATTCTTTTAGTATAAAACCTCTGCATGTTATGCATTTAACATTTATTCGAATAGGGAGTTTTCCATAGATGGGTATTGTGCTCTAAATTGGAAATGGTGGTGTTCAATTAGCTTTACTGAACACTCATTTAGGAAAGTTTCTCTGGAGAGCTGGATGATTGAGTGAGTGAAGAAGCCCATGTAAATGGTCTGTTCCGTACAGGTGAACAATGAAGTGTCGATCCTGTCCAATGAATACGGGTCGAACCGGTACGCCCTGTTTTTAACGGGCCTGGGCAAGCTTATCCACCTGAAGGACTGTGACCCTGACCAGATATTCCTGGGGGGGCTCGACCAGTACGGGGACGATGGAGAGTTCACCTACTGCTGGCACGATGACATCATGCAAGGTGAGATGGAGAAAGATTAAAGAATATGTGGGCATTACAGAGGTGCAGGAGAGAGAGAGAGGGAGAGAGAGAGGGGGAGAGAGAGAGAGACAAACTGGATGGTAAGCCTCAGGACAGACAGATCCAGGAAAAGAGAAAGATTAGCTGTACGGTAGGAAAGTGATACCTACAGGACAAGGAAAAGACAGATGCCAGATGACAGAACAAGCTACAGGGCAGTGGAGAGCCAGCAAGTGGAAAAACAAGAGCTTGCTGCAGGATAGTGAGGCATACGGCTACAGGATACGGAACAACTACAGAAATCATGGTACCCATCGGCTATCGTGGTATCATTTTAGATGTCCTAAGTTTATAAGTCACTTTATGTCATTTGCTGTAAAGTATAGTGCTGGTCTTGAAGGAGCTCGCAAATTGGCTTCTTCAAAAATGATTTCCTGCCAAGCGTTCTGCCGTGAATTTGACATGACATATCGACATGAATTTGATTTTCACGGCATTAAATATAAATCCTTGACGATCTCGTATCTATCCTTGACAACGTCATTGAAAGGTAATGGGAAATATAGTTCTTCACTGGAAACCCCTTTAAATATTATTTCCAGAAGCTTTAGTTTGGAGTGGTAGCTCAATGAGAGCTTAACACTCAGGTCGAGAGGCTATACCAGAGGAAATTCTCTCGCCCTTGAAGGCTTCTGTGCGCGGAGGCTGTGCTAGCGGTGCTGTCCTGTGGGTAGCTAACGCATGGCAGATTATGGTGTTGGCGCCGTGCTGGGAGTGAGTGTTTTACTGGCCCTCACTCCTCACTCCTCCGCCCGCCACACTGGAGAGAGTAACCGCTGTTGCCATGGAACCAGGACAGCTTGGTTATGCCCTGCTACTCAGTGGGGTCGGTGTTGCGTATTGGGGGTGGGGGTGGGGGTGGGGGTGGGGGGGTAGGGGTTGTCCACAGATGACAATTTTAAAAATGCCTGTGTTATCTTAACCCAAGCACTGCCCCCCCCACACCCTCATTCCCACATTTGTAAATGAACCATGTACTCTGGGTGCCCCGCCGCTGAAATCCTATTAGACCCGTTGGCACGCAGGCCTGGCTCTTCACTCAGAAGTATCTCAAGCGAGCTAATTTCCTTCCGACAGCCATTTTCCACATCGCCACTCTGATGCCCAACCGCGAGTCGGACAAGGGCTGCTGCGATAAGAAGAGGCACATCGGCAACGACTTTGTCATCGTGGTCTACAACGACTCAGGGGAGGAGTACAAGCTAGGCACCATCAAGGTCGGCATGGGAAGGGTCTTATTTTCATGTACACATGCATGTACATACACACTACACACACACACGTGCGCACTCACAGAAGCATGTATGCACCTTATGTCTGAATTTGTACACACAGATCACGCAGACACTCAGTGAATGCGTAAACACTCACACACACACCCTTCTCGCTCAGTAATCCTGTACACTTGACATGGTTTGTCATCTTTTACTGTACAGTTGGCAGTGTGTGTGTGTGTGTGTGTGTGTGTGTGTGTGATGTGTGTGTGTGTGTGTGTGTGTGTGTGTGTGTGTGTGTGTGTGTGTGTGTGTGTAGTTCCCATGATCTGTGAAAATCCTCACAAATATCTCCCAACTCTAAAGTCAGAGAATATCTTGGAAGGGTTGTCAGGTACCTCACTGTCTTGGTGAAATCGTGTTAAGTTCCCCACTGTTTTCAAAAGCTGATTTCTTACTTTTAATTTTTTATGGCTGTGAAGTGCATCCATCTAACTCACTAGCTTGATGCTATTTCCTGTTTTAACCAGCAGCTTCTATTGATATAATCTGTTTTTGTCTGTGGTCTGTGCTCACTATGCATAATAAAATTATTTAATGACTTTAATCTAAAGCCCAAAAGATCACCTGAAGGGTTTGAGTGCAGGTGCAATCATTCTCACAGGAGTCATTTTTTGACAGATTGTTTCTAAATGCATCCCCCCTCATAGTTTCAACCTTTAAAAAGTCTAATTTCACAGGGATTGGTTTATTGTAAGAATAAAAAAATGTTCTTAAATGGATTACATTTTGCCCTTAAGATCACTGAAAATTCATGGAAAGAAATGTCATTTGAATTGAGTGGGTTCCCCTGAGAGTGCATGTGTATTTGAGTGTGTGTGTGTGCGTGTGTGTGCGTGCGTGTGTGTGTGTGTGTGTGTGTGTGTGGGGGTGTGGGGGTGTGGTTGCATACGTACATATGTACTTGTATATGAGCGTGTGTTTGAGTGAGTGTGTGAATGTGAATGTGTGTGTGTGTGTGTGTGAGTGCTTGCATATGAACCTGTCTGTATATGTGGTGTGTGTGTGTGCGTGTGTGCTTGCATATGAACCTGTCTGTATATGGGTGTGTGTGTGTGTGTGCATGTGCACCACAGTTATCATGACTGATGGTTCCTCTCTCACATCTCAGGGTCAGTTTAATTTCGTGGAGGTTGTGATCAAACCTCTGGACTACCAGAGCAACTTGGTCACTCTGCAGTGCCGCAAAGGTGAGTCTGTTCCCCCTTTCCCCATCCCCCCATCCTCATAATTATGAATGGTAATTATTTGAATGAATGTAGTTGTGGTTTGCAGCATAAATCCTTGTTATTCATGCTATTGAAGCAGGTTTAATTTAATTAAACTGAGGCAGAAAATGGCAGCAGTGAATGCGTAAGAGAATGCAGGAGAAAAACCATCTGAAGGACTGACTCAGTAAATACTCGGCTGTATATTAAAAAAAAAATTGATTGTACAAAAAAGTATTCAAAATATAACTTTGGAGCCTTGCATTACAAACACAGGTTCATGGTACAGTTCTGTGTATTCAGACTCCATGGCCTCACTCTCTCTGTCACTTGGTGCTTGCCTTAGATCTGGAGGGACTTGTGGACACCAGTGTGGCCAAGATTGTGTCGGACCGCAACCTTCCACTTCTGGTGCGGCAGATGGCTCTGCATGCCAACGTGAGTGGGACTTCTCCCTCTCTCTCTCTCTCTCTCTCTCTGTCTCACACTCTGTCTTTCTTTCTCTCTTTCCCCTCATCATCCCTCTCTTTCCTTCTTCTCTCTCCCTCTCTGCCCTACCCCTCCATGCTCTGTTGTCCTATGGCTGTTTTCACTTTTAAATTCATGCATTCATTGCGTGTGCTCACACAAACGAGAAGGTGACATGAATTATGTTTATTGAGTCATGAATTTACCTTCAGCCCAGTTTCAGGATTATCTCCATCTCCTGCTTTCCCAGACCTCCCTCCTCATTCACTCTCTCTCTCTGTCTTTCAGATGGCCTCTCTAGTGCATCAGAACAGATCGAACCCTTCTGATGCCTACGCCTCCAAATGGCTTGCCAGGCTACGCCACATCAAGAGAATTCGAACCCGGGTAAGAGACTGGCTGTAGGGCAGCTGGGCCTTACGTAGCCTCATCAGTTGGATTTCATCCCCACCTCCCATCCCGTTCTCTTCTTCGTGCATCCTTCACGCAGCCTTGTTATCCTTATTATCATTAATAATAATCATCACTATTGTTGATATGTAATCATTATCCTTACCTACCACTGATCTATTCTAAATCCTTCTTTTCTTTTTTTCCCCCTCCACACTGCTACTTCAATTAACTTCATCCTTCTCTCTCTCTCTCTCTCTCTCTCTGCTCCCCTCCTCCTTACTCCTCCTCCTTGCCCCCTCTGTTCCAGGCTCAGGAGGAGGTGCAGTCTCGCCCCACTCCAGGGATCTCCCTCACCCAGGGCCACGGCCCCGTGCAGAATAAAGCCCCCTACCAGCAGGGCGGCGCCGCGTCCAACCCAGACTCCGGACAGAGGAAGAGGCTTGTTTCCACTGTGGACGACTTCACTGACTTTGTGTGACAGCCTCCCCCAATCCCCTCTACAGGGTGAGAGGGTGCTACAGCCTATCACAGGGGCAGAATGAAGAGAAGGAGGCGTGCCCCCCAGTCCACAGAGATGTTTTTTTTTTAATGCTCGGATCATTTTCCTCTCCCTCCTCCCACACAGAGTTATCTCATTTACTCTCGCAGAATTTTTGCTTGTGATACCGCACTTAAGTGTTTCACACTCACACACACACAAACCCTCACGCGCATGCAACTCCACACGCACGCACACACACGTCACACTGCTGTCCAACCCACAGCCCACAAAAGTGTGCCGCTTTTTAAAAACAATCCCAGAGCTGGGCCTCAAGTTCATAATGAAATGTCTGAAGAGCAGGAGAGCTGATCCAAGATCTGGTCCACTGTTAAGTAATGGTACCTTTTCCACAACGAGCTCAAAGGAAAAGCTGATCCTGGGTCAGCCCTCATACTGTAAGTATTCATTACAAACTCCCTGCACCTCCCAAAGTGATTTCCCAGCTTCCATCAGTCCCAGAGCAGTTTCACACATGTCTGCATGACCCAGCCTCCAGCTCTCAATGAGCGTTCCTGGCTGCTTGGGAAAGTCAGCAAGTGACATTAAACTAAACTAAATTAAATTACATTTAAATTAAATAAACACCCAGGACCATCAACATGTCAGAGGCGGTCCAAGTTTTTTTTTTTTTTTTTATGTCTCTTGTGAAGAGGCAAAAATAACAAACGTGGCAGTTTGAGATTTGGGAGAAATGTTTTTTTTCTTCTTTTTAAAAAAAAAAAAGAAAAAACATCCGAGTCCATGAAATCCTTTATTTATTTGACGAGCAGGCTGCAGTGATATCGACAGCAGAGTGCCTGAAGATTCTTCTTAATATCCAAGCTGAAAGTAAATAAGAGATGAGGGGAAGGAAGGAGGGAGGAGGGAGGGAGGGAGGGAGAGGGGAGATGGTATGAAAATGAACGCTAAATGAGAGATGTGAATGTGTGTGCGTGTGTGTCTGCATGTGTGTGTGTGTGTATGTGTGCGAAATAAAACAAACAACCAGTGAAAAAAATCCTGTGTGATGAGCATAAATTTCTGTTTCATCTGGAACATTCAAACCGCCACGGTGTTGAATTTAAATTCAGGGAGAGCATTCACTCATAGGATATGTTAATGAAATGAAGGAGTTTCAAATCATTCCACCGCGCACCTTGCTTCTGCTTAACCCAGGCTAAGTGGGTGTGAGTGTGAACTTGGTTATCTCTCAGAGGGGAGAAAAATTAAGTCGCTGCTGGATGTAGTATAGGTAGGCCGGTAAGCAGTCGCTCTTCCCTCCAGCCATGACAGAATCCCATTGCCACAGTGCAGTGAGGTGACACTTTGCGCAGAGAGTACATTACATTACAGTCATTTTTTGCTTTTTATCCAAAGCGACTTACAGTTGATTAGGCTAACCAGGGGCCCGTCCCCCCTGGGAGCAATGTGGGGTTAAGGGCCTTGCTCAAGGGCCCAACAGCAATGGTGTTCTTGTGGCTTGACTGGGACTTGAACGGCCAACCTCAGGGTCATGTGTCTTAACCACTAGACTATAGGCTGCCCCAGAGTAGGGGCTTCCCTAGAGTAGGGGCTTCCCTGTTGTCTTGGCTGACTTCTGACCTGGCTCTCTTTTTCCGACCCCCTAGTCATCCCTCAGTATATTGGACTGAATGATTCCCTCCTCGCCGTGTTGGAGCGTCCAGGAACAAAATGGCTGCCGTGCCTTTCATTCTGATGGTGGACATCGTTTGTGTAGGGGATTATGAAATTGCGCCTAGAGCCTCAGTTTGTCAGAAATCGTAACATCTCAGCATTGCTGTACAAGCAAAGCATGCGCCTGTAAGTTAAGCAGTGCTATACTACACTCAAGAGAGGAGACAAGTAGAGCTTTTACTTTAAAGACTGACAAGTGAAGACACAGCCACAGAGGACATAGCTGTCAAACTCCTTTATTTGACTTTGTCGAGTGCAAAGCGTGTGAAGTGCTACACGTAAAATACAAAACCAACAAAAAAAGTACAAAACAAAGACATACAAAAAACATAACTTGGAATGCATTATTACAGTTTTACCATAGTTGCTAAAAAAAAAAAAAAAAAGCAAATGCTCAACATGCAAGTTGGCTTTGGCACAATGTGGATTGGCTGTCTATGAAAGCCATTTATTTTAATCTTCACCTCTTGTTCCTTTTAACTCCCTGATTTCTTTAAACGAGGACTTCTTTCACCGACACTTAGAAAAACCACATTTTCATAAGATTTTTTCTCATTCCTTTGTCATCAGCCAGCCACACTTACTACTATCCCTCTTGGCTCCTTCTCGGCGGCTCATTTTCTATAATACTGCTTAGAACTGAACTCCAAGGTTCCAAAGATTTAAAAAATAAAAATAAAATCCTAACTTTTATAAACTGTACGTTCAAATTTTCATGTCTGGTTTGCTGGTCACCAAACAGAAATAGAATCATGTACCGTACGATTGCGGGGAGGGGTAAAATATGACAATAATGAGTGTCATTGCTGGCCAAATGTGGACATTTCTTTGGATGACATCACAGGTGGGAATCACACAAGGGCACATGGAGGGGTGGGGGGGATGGGGGGTGTCACTGGAACCGGGACCTGAAACCCAAATCCTGGAATGCCATACCTGCAGTCTACTGGTTCTCAATGTGTTTCAACATTCAGTCACTACATTTAAGTCGCTGATTGAAAGGAAACCCCAAAAACATGCAGGCACCGGGACCCTCCAGGACATGGTTTAGTATCCCTGTTGTAAGCTCTTCTCAAATGAAAATACTGAAGCCCGGTCAGTCTATGTAAGTACAACTAAAACAATTTTAGTCAGTGCTGTGACCTTATAGCCAATGCAAGGAAAGAAAAATAATATTTACAGCGGGGTCCAACAATATGTACATATATACATTGACTACAAAAAATTAACTTAAAGATGTTATTGTAAAAGAAGATAAATTGACTTAACAGCTTCAGTGAGAACTGAGAAAAAAAGACTGGTAACCAGATCTGCTGTGTCTGACACATTTGGGGCAGGGTTAGTAGGCCACAGCTGGGCAGAGATTGGGTGAATCTCTGTATGAGACACTGACTGACATAAAGCTGGCCCAACAGTGTCCCTTACATTCAGAAACGTACACTGTACCAGGTGCTAACCACAGCTACTGCAAAATGTTCAAAGTATGTTAGGGAAAGATGTCCGTCTGATTGCCATTTCCAGGCAAGATAACGTTGCCTTCAGAACATTCCCCCCAAGATAGTCTCAGAAACGTAGTTTTATCGGTCCAAACAAATTCTTTCAAGATTGCTGAGGAAGACGCTCCAGGCAAATAAAGTTCCAATGGGTGTCAAGGATTTCTCGACAGATTGATGTGTGGGGAGAATACACTGCAATATCCCCGGAATGTACTGTGAACCAAAAAATAGCTGGAAACCAACAGAGACTCAGATCCACTTTGGCCCGAGACACGGCGGGGGGGAACTCGATGTGTACTTTTGGGTCCCCGCTCTGACATCACGAAAAATGTCCTTCATTGGTCAGAAAGGAGATAAAATGGCGGTTGAGGGGGATAGATTAGGGTCCCTGAGACAAAGTGACAGTAAACATAATGCCAATGGGGTACAGAATTCTGCTAAAGACACAAGAGAAAAAAAAACACAACATACACAAAACAAGAAAAAAAAAAAAAAACGATAATGGCACAACATCCTGAAGCACTTCATGTATAATACTCATTGAGGATAATTCTGTTTAGCTGTTTAAAAAAATTGACACAAAACATTTTGAGTTAAATATGGCATCATATAACAGCTTTACATACAAATAAAGTGCTAGGTACAAAAAAAGACAACGTTTTAACTTAAAGACCACTCTGGCTGTTAAATGATAACGCAAGCTTTGGCAACTTTACCGGGGGAAATGTATGCGTGCGCGGGGCCACACCCAACAGTAACCATACTAAGCTTATTATTCTTTTATATATTACTAAAAGTGCTTTTAAATTAGATTCAGAACCATCTTTGATCTTTGAAGCAAATGAAAGAAGAAACAATGTACCCTAGTTGTTTTTTTTTTCTGACTCCTTACTGGTCTTATTGAGTGTTTCACCGCTCTTGCAGGGGAGCAGTGAGTTAGAGCTAGTCCTGATGACTGTGGCTAAGTTGACTAGCAATGCCAATCGCTGCTCTGAGAGACCTGGACCATAGGGAGAAGCTTGACTCTCACTGGCGCCCCTGGTGCTGAGCTTCTTCCAGACGCCTTTCAGCTTTCTCTTCCTGGACTAGCTCCTCAGAGTCACTTGCGTATGGTACTTCCCTTTTTCACCTGGCCAAGCGCTTTCTCATTCAGCCGCCTGGGACTCCACAATTCATCAGTAGTGGACCCAGACATGCTACCTCTCGCTCTCATCTCTCTCCCTCCCTCTCTCTTTCCCTTCTTTCATTTTCCCTAAATTTTTCCTTCTCCTGGTCCAGGAAGCTTAGATTAATGGTCATGCTGCCTCTGGGAGACAAGCGACCAAAGACCACAGAGTATGCAATCATCAGACAACGTGATCTGGCATTGCAAAAGTGCTCTGCAAGACTTACGGTCTCAGTACATGTTTGTGTGTGTGTATGTGTGTGTGTGTGTGTGTGTGTGTGTGTGTGTGTGTGAGAGAGACACTTTGTGTTTGACATCTTTTCTTTTGTCTATAAACACTGCAACTAGACCATTTTTTACGACCTGACAACAGCTTTCTTGATCATTCAATAAAACATTAAAAAAAAAAAATAACAGTCAAATATAAACCAGTACATCTTAAAGCAATGCCGATAGCTGTACACATGAATGAGTCTCATCACCTCTTGTTTTTACTGCATTCAGTCATTTCTGTTTTGTTCTGTTTTTGTGTGTACGTGTGTAAGTGTATTTTTTTAGCACAACTCATGCTTTGTCAATCTCCCAGGGCCTCCAGGGCCACATGGGATTGGGGGGGGAGGGGGTGGGGTGAAGAAGGCGACCTGCACCTTGTTACCGTGTCGACCGCATCCCATAATATACCAGCTCACTTGCCGGCGGGCAAAGTACAACTGATTTATGCTAACTGCTTTTGTGGGGAAGAAAAACACTGATGAGATTTTCTTTCCTGGTACCCGCTGGATCCCTTTATGTAAATGCCATGATTTTGGTTGCCATCGCTTTTCTACCTTCGGGACTCCTTCTGAAGAGTGACTGGTGGCAAAACCTGCTGCCACCTTCACCTTGTTTTCCTTGAGTGATTTTGGGGGGAAAAGGGGTAGGGCTGGGCACAACTTCTGGCCCAACCCCTTCTCCACCATTTTTTTTCCTGTCCAGCTCTCTTTGTAGTTGCTTGGGACAGATGTGGAGCTTAGGGTTTGGGGTGCCCGGAGACATGCACATCCGTGTTGGGGTGCACCTTGTTCTTGAGGGGCGGGGGTTTGCGCTTGCGGGTGGGGATGGTGGTGGTGTGGGCTGGGTGGCGGAACAGGCTGGAGGGGATGGGCTCGGCCTCTCCAGGAGGACCGTCCCACTCGCGGCGACGGGGGGTAGGGTCAGGGACAGTAGCAGGTTTAGGGGCAGGGGCAGGGGTGGGTTTAGGGACGGGGGCGGGTTCGGGGGCAGGGTTACCCAGCGGAGGAGCGGGGTCGAGCTGCCGGGCCTTGTGGCCAGCGCTCTTGCCGTGGTGGTGTCTCCGCCCAGCAGAGTCCTTTTGGCTTCCTCGTTTCCGCCTCCGGCTGCGTCGCTGCGCCCGCTCCAGCCGGCACTCCGTGCGGTACAGCTCCTCCGTCGCCTGGGTGACCCGGTCCAGCTGCAGCAGCAGCGAATCAAAGGCGGGGAGCAGCCGCCTCAGGGTGGCCTCCACCTCCGCCCGCTCCCGCCAGGAGGCTCCGCCCACTGGCCCCAGGCCAAGACCCAGCCCCAGTCCAGGGCCCTCCCCAAGGCTGCAAGGGCTGCAGGAAGTGGGGCGCCAGGACACCTCCGAACCAGCGTCCACACTGTCGGGGGTGGGCGGGGCCTCGGGCGTGTCCAGAGGTGGCAGGCACAGGGACTTGCAGTCGCTGGTGGAGGACGAGCGGGATGGGGGCAGCTCCATGCCCTCAAACCGCACCTTGTGACGGAACTGAGGGAGGAGAAACAGAAAGACACGTTAGCCTGATGATCACCACACAAATGTGTACATTTGTGTGGCAAATACACCTCTGAATAGATACATCCTTGAATGATGAAAGGAAGTGACCATTAACTCCCACTAGCACTTGCAACTTAGTGGTATACTGTGGTATCCAATATATTCGGAAGTGCTGTTCTGTGGTATGCTCACTCTATACAATGTTGCTCCCCACTTGTATGTAAGTAGTTTATGTTCTCTCAGGTCCAACTAGCTCTGGTTAAGGATGACTAAATGAATGAAATCTACCAGAATGTAACTTAATGCCCCCCCCCCCCACTGCCAAACACAGGAAGTGGGCTGGTCCCCCCACCCCACGGTACCTCCTTGGCCCGGCTCAGGCCCATCCACATCTTGAGGCGGCGTAGGAAGAGTTCCACCATCTCGTAGTCCTGCGACTCGATGGCGGGCCGGTACAGCTCGGCGCGGGCCAGCCGGTAGTTGCGCAGGAGCACGGAAGTCAGCAGCCACAGAATCCACAGCCGCAGCAGGGCGAAGCTGCCGTGATATGCCAGGCAGGGGGCAGAGCACGCCGGGCCCGCCGGCCGCCATGGCAACAGGCCCCGCCCCGCCCCCATCAGGGTCAGGCAGGCCGAGCCCACGCTGCCGTAACCGTCCAGCACCGAATGGAACAGCTGGGGAGAGAAAGGGAGGGACGGGAGGGAGAAAGAGGGAGAGAAAAGGGAGGGAGATAGAGAGAGGGTGAGGGAGAGAGAGGGAGGGAAGGACAGAATGGGATGGGGAAAGGATGGAAGGAGGGAGGGAGACATGGTAAGGGAAGAAGGAAAAGAAAGGGAAAGAAAGGAAAGCGGAGGGAAGGAGGGAGATAGAGAGAGGGACCATGAGAAAGGAACAAATGTACTAAGCTGGCAAAGGTACACATGACTAGCACACCATCAGCAGTGAGTCGTGTAACAAACCACAAAGATTAAACAGTGAAGTGCTAACTGGGAGTGAGGATGTGTCACAACTTGACTTCCTTTATTCAAAATCACCTGGGGCTCAGATCTCACCCTCATTTACATTGCATGGGACACATTTCCCTCAGGTCTGTACTGGATGTGTCCTATTTTACAGTGTTAAAGAAATAAAACAAAACTGCAGCTTTACGATGAGGGAGGAGAGGCACAAAGGGCGATATAGGTGGGTGTGTTGGGTGAGGGTTGTGAACCACAAGCCAAAGAGACATACGTACAGCCAGGCACAACATCTCTCTCTCTATCTCTCCGTTCACACCAGATGGTCCCGGGCAAGCAGTTATGCGTTCTCTTATTTGAAGCCATGTTTTGTTAAATGACACACCTCCACATTTCCATCCCTACATTTTTATTTCCCCTGACTGATGGAGAAACACGCTCTTGGTGAGAGTTAATAGTTTCTCCCTGTGAGGTAATTTCTCCCCTGCCACCCCAGGGCAATCTCAGTTTATTGTGGAAATGCATTATTCTTTCATCTGCATACTGCATATATTTCTTATTGATTTGCTTTCAGTGTTCAGCACAATATGCAGTCAACCCAGCCCGCTCAAAAAAAAAAAAAACAAGCACTCCAGCAGAGTTGGCCGTTCCTCCAAATAAAATACCTGAGAATCCACCATCACCACAGAAAATGAATCATTCCCTCAGAATTACATAGAGGCTTTAGGTCCCCATGCTGAGAAAATCCATTTAGTTGGACTTCCCCATCACATTACTGTACTCCTCGGTATACCGAGCTTGGCTGTACGGCTTGCGTCCCATCTGTTTTTTAATAGGAAAGCAGGACATTTTTTTAGAGTGGAGAGAGGCGTTTGCTTAAAGCAGTGCTCCCCTACGGGTGTCTCTGGGCTCACGGCGCGGTATCACACGCTTTAGACCTCTGCCCAGAGCGGCAGGGGGATCTCAGACCTCTTTCCTGGCAGGAGGTGCTGTCTGAATCCCATCCACACCACCGCTGAAAGTGTGCCCGTGTCTTAACGGCAGATTGTTTTTAATTAGCCGTGGTCCCTCTGTGCCCTGGTGCTGGGCTTCAGCGGAGGTGGGACAGTGAATGCTTGAGCGAAGGTGAATTTTATGGCCAGGCAAGGCAGATAACTGCTCGGGGCCCCGATCATACAGGGGCCCCTAAGGGTAATGAATGTCAGTCAGAAGGGCCCCCAGGCATTTCCTGCCCAGGGCCCCAGAAGTACCCCAAATCGCCTCTGGATTTGAGACCTCCTCCACACTGGGTGACGCTGTCAGTCACTACCTCAGATTTTAACCACTGAAATAACCTTGCTGTGGTGGACCAAGATATATTGATTGGTTGGAAAGTTTAGTGATTGATGAGTTATCACAAGTTATGATCATGGGTGAACAAAAACGGCTTCTTCATACAGGTGCCGTACAGGTATGTGCTGCAGGTTATACAGGTGTGTGTCGTACCAGATGCCCGGCGTGTGAGTATGCCAGAAGAAGCACCAGCAGTGCCACTGCTCCGGCCAGCAGCTCCCAGACCGAGCGCCGCAGAGTCCTGCCAAACACCGCCCACTCCCGCAGGAACCGCAGCTGGTGAGAGGCCTGGGGAGGGACAGGGGGGGCAGGGAGCAAACATAAGGGGGGGGCAAACACAGGAGGAGGAGAACAGAGGAATAGCAGTGGAGGGAAGAAGGGGAGGAACACACAAGCAAAGAGAAAAGAAACAGTGACAGAGAGGAAATTGGGGGTTGGAAAACAGAGTATCAGAAATGAGGGAAAGAAAAGAGAGGTTATGAGTAGAATGGAGGAGTGGAGGGGGCAGAGAAGATACACACATTAGCACAGTGACTCGTGAAAGGACAGCGTTACTGAGTGAAGGTGGAGCAGAGGAGGGGTCGCTCACCTTGAGCACGAGCAGGAAGAGCAGCAGGGCGGAGAGCTGGCTGAAGGCTCGGCTCTGGAGGGCCAGTGGGTAGAAGTCGGTGAAGGCGTTGCGCCGGTGCAGGTAGGAGGCCCACTGCCGGTCGGCCAGAGAGGCACGGCTCAGGTGCAGCGTGGCCGCACCGAGGGACAGCACCAGGCTGCACAGACCCGCCACGTTCCACGGCCTCAGGAGGTAGCCGCGCCCCTCCATGCGCATGCCCGAGATCTCCCTCACACAAAAGTACAACACAAACATGAGCAGGAACACCTGGGAGGGAAGGGAGAGAGGGAGAGAGGGGCTGTAAGGAACACAGAGTTCAGCACTATTTAAAACTTAACGCAGTGGAACATTTTGTTTTGCTGTAATTCTCCCAAGCCTTGGGTTCTGGAAAAGAGGTGTGAATGTATTCATTCCCTTCAGCAAAGTCAACTGGTGAAGCCAAGGAGTGGTAAGGTAAGCTAAGTCTGGAGTCTTTTTCAGAAACATCTGAAAAGAAGTGCTTTGCTTCCCATTTTCCGTTGCCTGTGTGCTTGTGTATTGACCACGAATGGACTGAGAATGGACGGTGCATTAACTATTCATGAACTATGTCTGGACTATGTCTGAATCATAAGACTTCAAACGTTAATATTTAAAAAATTCTATATGTTGTCCATTTCTGCAACGCAGCTGGCAAGTAAATTACGCGCAATTGGTCGAGCCGCACCCCGGATCAGAATACGGCGGTTGCCGCGGTAAAGGCATTTTTGACTCCCGGGTGACTCTCCTGCCACCCACTTCCCCACTCAGGGCCCCTGTTCCAGAGTAATTTCTCCCTCTGATATGGTGCAGTTCTGGGGACACGCTTTACTAATAATAGCTCATTGGTGACATTACAGCTGATGAAACTCCAGTCTCGCGGGTGGGTGGGTGGGTGAGCTGATAAAACCACCACAGCCAAGCCAAATCCTCCATCACAAAATTTTGGCACCAACCAGGCCGCGAGCCTGGGCCAGAGAAGTTAATGAAGCTACCCCAGACTCATTGGACTCATTAGCCAGCTGCATCGGAGAGTGAGCTTCTTGAGGCGATGCCTGAGGGGGGGGGGTGTTCCGGGGGAGGGGGGGGTATGCGTTACCGTGAGCAGCAGCAGCAGGTCCAGGCCGGAGCTCAGCCTGTGCTGGCTGCAGGTCTTCAGGTCCAGGCTGGGCAGCGCCCCCTGGGGGCCAGGGAACTCCAGCAGGAAGGTCAACACTGCTAAAAGGTCCGTGTTGGTGTTGTAGAGAGAGAATTCCACAAACAGTGCCCGGCTCCTGAAAACACACACACGCATACACAGACTTCTTTCATACATCTTTTACATAATTGTCTTTCTACATCCATTCTAATTTAACCTGCTACCCCCCCCTTCCTTCACCCTGGGCTCTCCTCCTCCTTTCACCAACCTCTACCAAACTGCTGTGCCCTCCCTTCGCCTCCACCCCTCTCCCCAAACTCCGACTGTCCTAACTCAAACCCTTCTTCCTCCTTCTCAAACACCACCAACCTTCCTCTCCCTTGCATTGACCCTGACCCCTTTCCTCCACACCCTCTCATATCCCTCCATACTCACAGGGAGTCCAGCCAGTGTTGCCTCTCCAAGTCCTGGATCAGGACCTCAGACTCCTCCATCGTGCTCCGCAGGTCCTGGATGTACCCTCCGCTGTCATAGATGGCTGCCTGGCCCCAGTGCCACGCCCTGCAGGCAGGGACACAGAGAGGAGGTCAGGGGGCAGAAGAGAACGGGCCTGGAGGAGAGACTCCTGAGTGCGCTCTGAACATTTTAGCATCTTAGTATCTAACCTTGGAATGTTGGTGTGTGCCGGTTTTTGCAGTTTCCTTTTAAACAGCAGGCAAATTTCGCCTTGGAAACAAGATGTGTGCGCTCTGTAGTTAAGCAATGACTTATGATTACCTATAATTACCAGGACATGTTTTTGCTATCCCAAAGCACACGCTGGGTTTGGCCAGAGCCTTCAATCATCTGTGCTATTTTAGCTTTCTAGACAAATAAAACGTAGGAAAAGAAATCTTCAAACGTTTCTCTGAACACGGACACGAATTCTACGGACCTCTGGGAAAATGCCCCACTCAACAGACTCCTACTACGCAGCTACAGCACACAGTCGCTTGACAAGCCCCCTCCACCTCCCCCTCCCCAACGCCCCCATGAGAAACCATGTCCCCCATTATCTCCTTTCATTGGGGCTGGCAGTACTTGACGTTTATTTTCACCAGGGAACCTGCTTCCGAGTCCTGATCTCCATTCCAATCAGGATGATTTTTTTCAGCGCTGTCAAATCATATTCCCCCTGGATCCCCGCGCCCGACTGTTTTTTTTTTTTTCTGACGTGTCCAGAATCGCCAGACCCCCGTAATCATCGCAGGGGAAATACCTTAACGAAGTGAACGCCAGTGAATCAGACTCCTCCAGACTACGTTTTAATTGGACCTGTTCGAGAAAATCAAAGGGGCCGACGCTCATGCGCTCATGCGCCGGCGAAAGTGATTTTGAAGGCAGACATGATCGAAGAGAGGCGGTTTAATGCGCTTTCAGATTTCAGATGAATTCAGGCAGGTCTCAGCCCCACTGCAGTTAAAAACGTCAAAAACAGTGATGTGCTTGTCATGTTGCAGCAGCTGCTTGGACTAAGGTGGTCACCAGTGACAAAGAAACTCTTGGCCTCGGCTGAGCAACAGACAAATACAGACTGCCACATAAGACAAAGCAGACATCAACTGTTACTTCATTAATCAGTGACTGACAGCAGATGGTAGCATGACACTGTAATGAGGTTTGTGATGTCTCAATCTCCAGTCCCTGCTGCTTACAGCTCTTTTCTTTGCTTCTCTATTTTTTATATTACCCCACTGACTTGTTTTACACTACACTGAATGTTTATGCATTTAGTGGCAGAGCCGAGTTACAAATCTGTATCCAATAGGTTTGGACAACACCATCAAAGTTTAGCCAATAGTATTAGCCTTTTCTTTATTAGTCATCAACCTATTAAATATCATTAGGTGCATGTAACACAAAAACCCACAGCAGATGGTCAAGCTGTCAGGAATAACTAAGCCAAGATATCTTGCTTTCAGTCATGCTGTGGTCAAACTGTGGTGCTATATTACGATGTAAGTTATTCCTCATGTTAAATTCAGAAATGACGATGTCAGTGTGATGACTTTTACGCTACTGAGGGGACACGAGCAGGAATGGTGTGTATAATGAGGATTCATTTTGCAGTTTGATCCCTGGCAGGCATAGAGCCTTAGAGACATGAACGGCGCAGGATTAGAGGGCATTCATTTGTATTCTTTAGCAACAGTGCCAAGATATGCCCCTTTTATAATTTTGGAAGCGTTTCTAGTCTTTTTTCTCAATTGAATGTGTGACTGATTTCCATTTCACGCTTGCCTTTTTGGAATGGTGATAAGAGAGAGTCTGTTTATACGTAATGTGTTCCACCAACAGTTTCACACCCTTTCAGTGGACTGGTCCCTCTGCAGTTTTGAGGTTTCTATCTCTGAGGTGGAACTTTTCTTACCCCTGCCACCTGCCCCACAAACATCTGGCCTTTTTTGTCCCTTCCCCCAGCTTACCCGCTGCCATCGGCCGGTGTTGTGCTCCAATTCTGAGTGAGGTTGGAGTCCAGCCCCGTCCAGCCCAGACCCAGAGTGCTGTTCCCGAGGGCGGAGCCAAGCTGACCACACCCACTCACGAAAGATCCGTTTGGCAGGTATCCTGTGCTGGAGCAGGCTAACATGGCAAAGAGGGAGAAGCGGACAGAAAAACACAAATCGGTAACCAAGAAGCGGATTGTGCCGCTTCGGAGGGGCAGACGCAACCCCCAACGTCACATCACATTTCCCTGCACTGCATCCATTTAGCTGGGCAAATCCGGCTGCAAAGAACAAAAGTACCTTCAGAGACCCTGCAAAAGCAGCAGCAGTAATGACAGAAAAAGACCAATTAAAGAGACGCCAACGAGAGCAAACAAGCAGTGCTGGAGTTAAACCTGCTGCTCGCATAATCAGCCGTCATGATGCACGCGCTGGATGTACGTGCACTGAGAGTCAGCCCCCTCCCTGACCTGCCCTGCATCCGCCCCAGCCAGGCTGGGGAGGTAAGGGAGCCTGTTAAAGGGAAGCTGGAGCCCCAGACCCCGGAGGCACAGTGATGGGAGCCTGGCTCCCGAACCCAAATCACCGCTGTGGATTTGCAACTGAATAAATAAGCACCCGCCGCAAATGCTACCTGTCATCCTTTGGGCATAAATAAAAACCTAGTCCTTCTTGTGCAAAAACACCTTACACAGTATGTCTACAAAATTTCACTCTCAGGAACAACTTCATATTTTTTCCACAATGTTATGTTTTTTTTGGCGTGAAAACGTACAAAACAATTTGGGCTATAACATACCGTATGAAAAGTCCTAAACAAACTAGGCTCAATGTTTTTTAATTTTTTTGCAGTTGCTCATTAAATGTATGCAATAGAGCCACCTTAATAGACATAAGTATGAAATAACATGGCTGAAATAAGATACCAATCATATCCCAGGAAATTAAAACATTCATTGTTGTTTTTAAAATATTATTAAGAAGAATTAATGTTTATTTGTAAGTCTATTTAATTTGAAATCTATTAAATAGGGAGCACATAATTCAGCCAGATAAAGGGCATTTTTCTCTGTGGAGATCTGTACAGTGTAGGTGTGCAAAAACCCAATGACTCAGCTCATATCAGTCTCATCTGCACTCAACTTGCCATGTCTGGATTCAAAGACTCGGCTTGAATCAGACTTATCCACACTCAACTCGCAATGCCTGGACACAAAGCGCCAGCTCACACCAGACTTAATGACACTCAACTTGTCATGCATAAGCAGGTGCACTGGGGAGTGAATCGCTAAGTTTTAAAGTTTGTTTCTGCACCACTGTCAAAGTCACTGGTCCGGCTCGCTCCCTGGTGCCTGTAGGTGATTAATGACTGGCTTCAGGTGTGTTTGTGCATTCCTCACGGTAAGCCAGGGACGGACCTTCAGTCAGGTCCACAGAGAGGTCATGCTGCGGCTGAGCGTGGGAATGCATAATGAGTCTGACCAAGCAGACTAATAACGTTATTTCCCCCTCATCACACTACATAAGTACCAATGATTCAAAACCTCACCTCTAAAAACCTCTTTAATAACCTGTGTGTCAACAAAGTTTTTGCAGGAGGCCCCAACATGGGAAAGACAAGAGGGGTTTGGATTCCTAGACCTTACTACGGCTCAAGACATTAGCAGAGGTGGAAAAACCCAGCTTAAGAAAGCAGAAGTACTGCCATGTGTTTGTTCCACTTACGCACAGCTCTTCAGCCAGGTAGGAGAGCTAATCAATGACATCGCTGGGTTTGGTGCACGCGTGGAACAAACACATGGCAGCACTTCTGCTTTCTGAATACGAGGTTTCTGCCTCTGCTGCTGCCCTAGCCTCAATCAGTGGATTAGACTAATTAACGCTGCAACCCTCATTAACCCTCATTCAAACTGCTTGTTATAAAAGTGTTTATTATGTACCAGGCCCCACTGTATGCCTCTAATATTACCTTTAATTATAAAGTCACTAACTGCAGTGCAACGTGTTTAGCTCAGATTCGCCCTTTCATGACTCATGTTTAATTCACCCACTGGGCACTGCACACTGCTGGACATTCAAGCTCCACTTTATTTCATTTTTACTTAATTCCATGGATACATGGGTACAGTGAGAGATCAGTGAGTGAATCAGTCTATGTAGACCATGTGCTTCTATCCCACAGGGCCTTTCTTCCCCTCAAAAAGAGGAAACCCCTGTCTTCTCCGTCCCCAAACACATACCCCAAAAACATACCCACCACCCCCTCCCATTCTCACCGTGGCTGGCCCGGACCTGTCGGAGTCTGGGGACTCCGAGGAGCAGGCTACCCGTCTCTCTCATCAGGGTCTGTCTGTCCAGCAGGAGGGGTAGCAGGGAGTGGGACAGCCAGGACCATACCTCCTCATGCCTGCACATGGAGACACCGATCACATCAGACTCATCCATTCAGCTTATATTGAACCCATCAGTACTCAGCTGGCCATGCCTGGACACGTGAGCACATCGATCACAACAGACCGATCCGCTCTCAGCTGGCCATGCCTGGAAATATACACCAATCACACCAGGCCATCTGCACTCAACTAGCCATGTCTGGACACATAGGTACCACCAATCAGATTGGGCTGATTTGCACTCCGCTCACAATGCGTAGGTGCATTGGGGAGTGAATACACTGGTCTTGAATGTGCTCATGGTCTGACTAAGAAGAGACTGGTAAAATATCAGGGCACACTGAACCAAAATGAGATGCTGTTTTCGGGGGTGAGTCATCTGTATAAATGAATCGTGAAGTTTTTACACCGTTCGCCACATTTGTATTAGCCTAGGAGAAAAAATGAATATGACAACAATAACTACACAAAAGTGTTGGGGAAAAATATTTGCTGGTGCATTAGGGACACAAAGTGACTTGTATATTTAAATTTCACTTTGACATTCTCCCTGCTGTTCAACGTCTGTGGTTTCACACATTGCATATCAATGAGTACAGTATGCGAATATGAAAAGGTTGAGATGCCTGTGATCAAATATGCATTAGGTTAAAAAAAATAATAAAACTGCTACTCAATGTTTTCTGCAGAACTTTTGATAGGTAAGGTACTAGGCTGTGAGACAGGAAGTCTGGGGGCTGGCTTTAATAATGATTTTATAAATCAAAGTCTCGGCCGACTTTTACACTGAAAACCCTATGGTAAAGACTGCTGTGGACAGACATGACTTCATAGGTCAAACCCATGTCTTTACAAAGAAATCCTGTGGTAAAAAATCCAGTATACAGACATGACTTTGAGGTTCATGGCTTTACACTGAAAATGAGGCAGTAAATATCATAGTAAGTTATTTATGTACATGTATTCAAGGGCCAAATGCAAATCATGCATTTCACTATTGTTTTCAAAATGAGGACAAATTTTGAGAGCAAATGAGAGCAGGTTTTTGGAATTAAGAACACAATTGAGGCCCTGACTCTTTATCCTTACATCTGTTAAGGTCCAAACAATGGTTTTCCATCTATATCAATGAAAAAAGACAGACGTCCTCCGACAGACCATGGATGTTTCATGTTGTCATGATGGACTTGTTTTCTTTTCAACACCTTTAATCTTTGGTTGATCAGCAGTGAACACAGGTCCACATGCCTGCTTATTTGTAGTCATAGAGATAGATCGGCTGGGTGGTGCCAACACACCGGAATAATTGTCAAATTTATGAATTTCTATCAATGAATTTATACTGCAAAGGCAATGTGAAAATCACTTGGCCCAAAAAATAACGTCATTAAGTCTTTTTCGCACAGATTGTGTTGATTTAAATTCATATCCCATCTGTTGTGGGTGATTAAAAATATTGGCAAAGGAGCTTATTAAAGTCATGTTAAAATGGGTTTCCAAAGCGCTTATTAGAGTTTTGACTAAGTTGCTCATATTTTATAAAGTACAATTTGAACTGGGCTATTGACTCTACATTAATAAGCAATAAAAGTATAATTACATCATACTTACCATCAAAATCACATATCACAGAGCCATAAAACAGATTATATCCTGCACAAAATATACTAAATTACCAAACTGAGGATCAAAACTATTTCAAAAAGGCATTCATTCTTTAAAGACTGGATTGTACACTGAGAAATGTAACTACACACACTACTTCTGCAGTCTTTTACCCTAAATCCTTTCTTCATATCACATGTCATTTCTCCTATAATTTCCAAGTTAATTGTGTTTAAGAATAATGTGACTCACAATTTTCACAGTCTACCAGTGAGCTCACAGGCTGCTAATACATTAAACAGTCATATTTTTAAATGAAGTCATAAAAGTTTAAGTTCTGAATCCACAAAAGACATTGTTGTCTGTGATCAAGGGAAACACTCCTAGAGACTTATGTCTTCACTTCTGCAGAACAGTTGTTTGGTTCCTTGACACAGAGACGTACCTGGTGACACCGGTGAAGGCCGGGGTGTGGAGGCGGTGCTGCAGCTGACTGCGCAGCTGCAGACTGTGGGCGTCCCGGCCGGAGTCTGCGTAGTTGATGAGCAGAACGACCAGCAGGAAAAGCATGTACAGCAGGAAGTTCTGTGAAGAGAGTCAGTGCAGCATCCAGTGTTACCATGGTTACGGAGCTGCACTGAGCTGTGTGTAGAGTATGTTTGTGTGCATGTAGTGTGTGTGTAAGAGACACAATCTCTTATACTTGCAGCATGGTGTGTGTGTGTGTGTGTGTGTGTGTGAGAGACACCCTCCCTCCTACCTTCAGCATGGTGTGCAGTGTGTGTGTGTCTATATGTGTGTGTGTGACACTCTCCCTCCTACCTTCAGCATGGTGTGTAGCACGCGCACTTTGCGGGCCTCCTCCCGGGCCTGGAACAGGGCGAACCCCTGGGGTGGCCTGACCCTGGGGATCCGCTGGCTGACCTGCTCCACGCGGGGGCTCTCCACCAGCACATCCTGCTCCTCCGGCCGCAGCCTACGCACCACCAGGGCGAAGTACAGGCCCTCTGCCAGCACCTGCACGGGGGCGCGCATCAGTGAGATCTTACACCTGCACAGAGCACTCACCAAAAAGTCCTACACTCCAATCCCTACAGCACCAGCACACAGTCCCTTCACATGCACAAAGAGCTCCCACACCTCTACCCCCCCGACCAAAAAGGACCTGCATTACTCTACCTGAAGAGTGCACTCACCTGGGGCTCTCAGTGGGCCACAGGGTGTACTAGTTGTCACTCTTAATCAGCTCTTCATGAATCATTTGAAATGGTGCATTATGCAACTAGCCTCGGCAGGTTTCGTGGGGCCGGCCTGGTTGCTGATTTTAAGGTGAGAACATCAAGCAGTAGACCCTGCAGCTCACCAGCACTGGGAGCCCCTCATTTCCACTAAAAAGGCCAAACAGACGTATGCCGCCACTGACTGATGGCTGAGCAGAGAGCAGAGAGCCCTGGCGCTCCGCGGCGCCTCGTCAGACTGAGGGCTGTACCTTGAGAGGCTCCAGGACCAAGAAGGAGGCCAGGAAGCTGCTGATGGTAGAAATGAGCCACATGAGGGCCACCTTCTCGCCGAAGCCCAGGCCGAGCCACACCGCCAGGCCACTGGTCAGCGCCAGCACCGTCCAGCTGCCCAGCAGAGCGGCCTGGCCACACCACGGGGGCAGCCGCCTCTGCTGACAAACGTCCGCCATGACTGCAGGAGGACCAGATGGAGTTACCACCATTTATATGCATTATAACTTTAACAGTCTTTTTAAGATTATACGATTATTCTGATATTACCATCACCATTACTCATTAGATAATATCCTCTATGCATAATGCATTGTTGATACTGATATTGCCCAGCCAGTTGCAATATTTAGCTGAATGTGAGTGTGTGTGTGTGTGTGTGTGTGTGTGTGTGTGTGCGTAAGAGAGAGAGAACTAAGCTTTGGCAACGCAAATGTGTACTTTTGAAATGTTAATAAAACATTTTGAATTTGAGAGAGAGAGTGACAGAGTGGCAGAAAGAGGTCAATGGGTATATTGTCACAATAATATTGCATTAATACTATACATGGGGATTAATATGGCTTTGCTCAGGTGACATACAGGTAAGAGTTCTCACCTGTGCGTGAGGTGAAGGCGGTTTTGGGCGGTTCCCTCCGCACAGCTCCAGCAGGAAGAGGCTCGTTCAGCTTCTGCAGGAGGATCACTTCTGTCTTATCCCCGAAAATACTGGACCTGGCAGCAGCAGGAGACAGAGAGGAAGAGCACCTGTGATCCTCCTGGCCTGGAACATCCACACTGAGCTGAGGTAAGCAGATACGCTGATCTATATACTAAGTGGATCTGTCATCCATTTCTGCAGTTGAGTGCTCTCTGTGGTTCCAAACTGCAGACATTTCTGAAGCTGACTGAAACTGCTGACACTGACCTGTCAGTGTGGTAAGGCCTGGTAAGAGAGAGGAAGCGCCCCCTAGTGGGCTGCCATACGCTTTGCTCCACACTCACAGGTCAGCCATCTCACTGTCCGTCTGGGAGAAGAACTGCTGAGGGTCACAGAGGCGGGACACCTGCAGCTGACCGTCCGCCAGGATGCGTTTGATAAGGTCCTCATCTGTGGGAAGGGTAGCCAGAGAGAGAGAGAGAGAGAGAGAGAGAGAGAGAGGGGAGTTACAGGTGCAATAGACAGATACTACGGTGAACATGACTAATGTTCTACCTTGTATTGTTATTCAGATGTAAATATATATTTTTCTGCTTAAGCAGTTATCTTTTTTCTTTCCATTTTTCCATATTCTTTCCTTTTTGACGTTTTGGCTGTTCCCGTTTTTTAAGGAAAATAAGCAGTCGGCCTTCAGTTTCACATCAGCGGGTGACAGACTCGGGTCTGAACGCCAGCAGACTCAGAGGGATGTTGGCTTTGGGCGCTCCGGCGGTTTGGCACGTGAGAACGCGGTGGAAGAGCCAGCCAGCATGGTCTGTTCGGCCTAGGCCCTCCCTAAAATATAGCCACTCCAGCACCAGAGCCGTCAACCAGGATGCAACCTAACCAATGAGGGCCCTTCCTACGCTACGGCCATGCCAACACCAGAGACATCAACGAGAAAGTCATGTCACCCCACAGGGAAACATGTGTCATCCATTGACTTCTCATCTCAATATGAAATAAAATATATTTCATATTCAGAAAAATAATGCGTCCACCTACTAAAATGTGTGGATTGGATCTTATGTGGTGTGTGCATTC